>JABSTQ010009003.1:0-22363 GCA_013358835.2 Ixodes persulcatus
TATATAAGGATGGGGGACTAATAAATCTTTTAGCTGCGTTTGAGACGTTCTCTTCTTCACTTGTCTCTGTCCCTTCTACTTTTAAGTTTCCTATTTCTACCCCAGTCTCGGGTTAAGTTCCAACATGGTAAACACCAGTCACAGACGCGTTCCAGGCACCATACTGATAGTAGGGAGTTTTTGTAGATCGTTCTCGCCGTCTCGCAACGCTCTCCGTAAAAGGCTACGATACCCGGAACTCTACAGTCAAGGCCATCGGCGCGCAGGCACATAGCGGCTTCTCCGTTGCGGAGGAATTATGGAGGGGGAAACGCGGTTTACGAAAATTCGCTACTAGAGAGTTCTCCTCGACCTGGACCTGCCTGGGAGCCTAGGAAATGTGTAAGCCTAATGACACTGCGGACGCGCTTGAACCACTTCGACGGACATCGACTTCCCATTTCAGTGTCACATCCGTGAGTTTTCGACGCAAAAGGCTATCATGAGGTTTATGCAAAGGACATAGCTTAGAAGCTGGTCAGTCCGGAAAACTACACTCTAAGAAAAAAAGGAGGAGAAAGGTAGCAAAAGTGATTGTTCCTCCTTGTGTTGGACACGCCCCCCTGAAAAGGGAGGAACGGAATGTAAGACGAACGGAACAGCGTGAGTTCCTCTTTGTAGAGTTGGTGCAGGGGTAGAACATCGCGCTACCGATCAAGCTGTCGAGGGTTCGATCCCTGAAAAGAAGCGAAGTTTTTTGTTTTGTTTTTCTTGCTTTATTAGTTTTTTTTTTTAATTTATCAAAACAACAATAAACAAAACCCAGACCGATGGAAGGAAACTTACAGTCCTTATTATCCAGTGACGCCAAGGAAAACTATATAAATATCATTGCTACAAGCTTCATCAGCACGCTGTTTGATAAACAGGATTTGGGCACCCAGGTTGGAGCTAAGCCATTGACGCAGGGGCCAAGACGACGAGGTCGGTCCTTCAGTCGTTTCTTTTCAGGCAGAGTTTTCGACATTCATAAAGAAAAATGCGCACTCTAAGAAAAAATGTAGGAAAAAGGTAGCAACGGCGCGTCTGCCTCCCTTCTACTGACGCGCCTCCAAGCGGACATGAGAAGAAGAAAGGAACGAGACGTTTCCCTCCTTCTCCAGGCAGACGGGAGAAAGCTTTCGCCCTCCCAACTCATCTTCTTTCGGTTTCGTTTTTTGAGCACGTCGCGCGCGTTGTTTATTAAATGTTGTTAAGTTGATTGAGCTTCAGTGGCAGCGAAGGCCGCCTGTAATTCCGTCTTCTAGACCAAACGTGTAGAACATTTCGGTTGCATTGACGTTTTCACCACTAATTTTATCAAACGAGCACACGAAGCCGCTAGAAACAGCGAATTTCCGGAGCAGTGCCAGCAGCGCTACGTACACTGGTTAAGATGGCCGTTTCTGGATTGCCACGCGGAACTACAGTGCTACAGTAGCGGAACCACGCGGAACTGTGTTGACGTTTTCGACGTTATGGAAATCGCAGGAACTGCGTCCAAGGCAGGCAAGTTTTCCTGCTGGCTGCCTGGGTGCCTTCCGTGCTGAATTCGGTTCTGTTTTCCCGTGCAGAGTCCCAACCGGCGTTCAACGTGGTTTTGTATTTCTGCGTGTCAGCAACATAGCAGCAACATCGTGATGGCAGTGTTGTGCGTAGTCTGCGTAGTGAACAGAAGACTGGAATTATCGCCGATGTGACCGTGTGTTCGCGTATCAGTGGTGTAACAACAAGATGAGATGACGTAAACTGTCGGGCATTGATGCCGCTGGTCGGGCCTTGATTGGAGGGGGGCGGGGTGTCGCAGGCTGACATTCCGCTTTACATTAAAGAGTTTCAGACCACTTGACAAATTAGGCGCAGTCGATCGACGTGCGGACATGTTGGAACGCTGGTCTGAACGGTAAGCTCCTATCGTACAGTGGCCAATGTGACTGTTGGTCCCCGGGAGAGATTGCGCTCTGGGGAAAGACTGGACAGTACGAAATTATGACGGAAAGTACGTATATTTACAATGGAATTTTAGCATTAAAAATAAGAAAAAAAACAAGTAAAATCGAAAACAAAAAGCTATCCTTTATTTTGCTGTTTAAATATACTAGGGTTCCTGGAGAAACTGCCCTCCAAGTGGCGCGCTGGAATGAGCGCTAGAAGTTTTCGAGCTCGCCACGGCGTAGCTGGCGTAGCTCCGTACACTTGCCGCAAGTCGCGGCTTTGACTGCATTCAAGTTGATCGAAAAGCGATATCTCTGCCCGTGAAGCATCACTTCCAGCTGGGTGAATATCTGCTCTACAGAGATTAATTCAAGACGGCAATTGCAGCCGTGCGCGAACAGCACAAGTAGAAAAACAAACACTACAAATAGTGGCAACGAAGTGCCGTGCGGGGAAACGAACTCATGGCTTGGAACCGCATCGGAGCGGCTCGATTTATCGGCTTTCAAATAATAAAGGCATGATCGAGCGTTTTCTTTTTAATAAGAGATTCATCCCCTGAGCCATTAAAAATACTCTCAGATGTATGACATTGCTGGAAAAAAATCTAGATGCTGTGAATATTTTTTTATTGCTTAAGGAGTCACCGAAAAAGTCCGTACGTTCAAAACGACCAGTATAAAAGACTGAAACGCAGAGTTTGGGAGTAGTGTTCGGGTTAGTGTACTGTTGTATTGATGTTTGTATGTACGATGCATGTGTATGCGTTCTATGTATGTTCAGCTGATGCTTGTGTATGCATAATGTGTCTACGTGTGTTTATAATAGGGGCTCTCAAAGATCCCGAAGCGCTATGGTTGTTGCGTGAAAAAGTAAAATATTTTTTTGTAGAACATGAATTGGGCGGTACCTAGCGCCCCCTAGCCTAGCTACTTGCAATTACTCTACTTGACCCTGCCATCTGGTGGCAAGTGATTTAACCTCCTTTTAGCTACGCTATAATTTCGTCAACGTTACTAAAACACTCAGTTGGGAAACTGCCATAGAGACTGCCCTGAAAAAGTGTCCCCGATCTGTCCTCGCGAACCGAGCTAATGGCGAACTCAACGCCGCATTTCTCCCGCAGCGGCCACTCGAGGAACCGCACGTTACTTCCATTTTGAATATAATCGGCCAGAACAAATACAGTGGAAGAGGTTACAGGGGTGCCACCCCCGTTTCCCCAGCGGACGCGCCGCGTCTTAAAAACCGAAGTTAAAATGCACCTAGGTCGGGACGCGCTACCTGAAAGGACCGCTGACGCATGGTCGTATAAAAACAATATTAAATATGCCGCAAAACCTTGCAAACTAAAGATTTTAAAAACATCACGCGCCCTTCATTTTGTACTAATCTCCAATAAATATCATACAAAAAAAAGTATTTTTCGTTTGTTTTTACGCAAAAACATGCTTTCTAAAAGCTCAAGGTGACCACAGTTCAAACAAATGATAAAGAGTGGCGCTGTTATCGCATTTAGCTCGGTCTCGGTGGACGCCAGCGGCCCAGGTTTCGACGGCGAGTTTCCCAACTGAGTATTCTAGTAACGTTGAATTTCGTATTACCGTGCTGAAATGAGCCAAGAGGCTGCTTCGGATTTGCTTTTTTTAAGAGCGGCGTTTAGTTTCGCGGGCGAATGGTTTATCACTCCTCCGTGATGTGCGGTTGACGCAACGATTGACGAAGGAATTGTGGCTCAAGGAATAGCAAAGGTAAGACGTAAAGTGCGCGAACTGGGTGCCGGTTGTCTCCGTTTAACATCGCAGTGCTGACGATGAGAAAACCGAGTGACTGCACGCTTTCGAAACGTAAGTTTCTTTACCTGCAGGGGGAAGCCGGCTTCGGAAATAAATACAGTTCGCGGAAAGCTCGTGTTACGTTTTTATTTGCTGCTCTTCTCGCCCCGTACAATAGACGTAGTGTTCTCGTTAAGCCTTATTGAGCTCGATTCGCTCGATTCGTGGCCGCCATAATGAGATGCAGGCGACGGAGGAACTTTTGCCACCTGCTTTAGGGACGAACGTTTCTCCCTTTCTGAAGGAACATATGTGTCAAGAGCGTTCCTCCCTTTAGGGAGGACTATACTGACCCTTTTTTCTAAGAGTGTGGAGCCGCTCGTCTCGCCCTCACAGCATTACGAAAAACATCAATATAAAAGCATTCAACAGCCTAGATGAAATGTGAGCGTAAATCGTCTTATAAAATCAGAAATACATCTCTCCCATTAAAAATTATTTTATTTAAAACTGTCGGTATGTGTTAGTGCAGGGATTGTAAAAAAAAAATAATTTGTGCGGTGTCCAGGGACCAGCCATCTTTAAGGTGTATCCACACGACGGACCGGTCCGCGGACCGATTGATCACGTGATGCACGGCCCGCGGGCCGCCCGGCTGCAATGAGCATCCACACGGCTATGGTGTACTAGAATACTGGGCAGTGTAGCGAGCGCGGGCAGAGGGGGGGCTCTTTCAGCGATGACCGGATCGGTGGCCGCGAGAGGGCGCAACGTGTACTACGCGTGCTGCCGGAGTGCGGAGCGCAGGCAGCGGTAGCGCTTGGCTGGCTTGGCGTTCCGCACGGGTTCGATTGTTTCGTATTGTTTGGCTAACTCTTTACGGTACTCTTTATTTCTGCTGTTTCACATATTATTTATCGCACTAATTCGTTGCCAAACGCTTTGCCCGAGACGTGCATCTTCGGGCAGGACGTCACAGTTCACATCGCGACACTGCTAGCGCGAACACGACATTGGCACCTTTATCTCATTTACTTCGAAAGAGTATTAGCGAGGACGAAATTTTATCAGCTGCATTAGAGACCCGAATGAGCTTTTTCCCCAGCAATCAGAACTTTGCTGAGATTCTTTGGTTTCTCGAAAACCGGCGATCGCTTGTTCGCGCTAACAGTGTTGCGTTCTGCATAGGCGGAAAATCCATCCCCCCCCGGGAAACGTTCGGGAAGTCTCTTGAAAGAGACGTCCCAAACGTGTGTAATCCCCTGGATAACGTAGGATAAGCATGCTGATGGCCTGATACCTAAACAAATGTCTGCTTTTGTGACCCTATAATTTTGCGGCCACTGTAGTTGTGATCAATGAATTCCGTGGTTGAAGTGCACTACCGTAATGAATTGTTTCAACGTTTAGGAAAACAAAATGGGGCTTACAAAACGGATTATATCGTCTACTTCCGTAGGCTGCATGGTACGCTATAGAGGTGCCACTGTCGTCTTTCGCAACTACTTCCACGGGCTTTCGAAGGAATTTCCAGCAGTAGCCTTTATCGTATTTGCTGTTACTACGTAGGGTCTTCGAACAGGACTGTGCGAATAGTTAGACAAATGTATCCACTCACCAGCTCTGGTAGTAATCAGAAGGGATAAATTCTTATTTATCCACTGAGCACCAGCTGTCGATATGTGTGGGCACCAGGGCGTACAGAAAATTTTTTAATTATACACTGGGCGCCAGCGCACAGATGAGATTAATGAGGTGCACCCAAACATTCCGGAGGCGATGGTACTCACTTTTCCCAAGAGCTCGGGAGAGGGGGGCTCCCGAGCTCCCCCGTAGTCGGCGCCTATGGCGTTCTGTACCTCTACATTCTCCACCGTGAGGTCATGATCTTGATGAGCTTCGACATCTACAGGATAAGTGACTCAGTATCTTGCGCTGGGCCACAAGACCTTTCAATTTTCTTGCGGTAAAAAAGAGTCCTCTTAGCAGCTCCTCATTGAAGAGACGGAGTGCTGGGCCAACCCTCATCTTTTCAAAGCCGTTAGGAAAAAAAAATAATTTGCTGATGTGAGGCCATAACCTTCAACGTCACATTTTCACAGTCACTTCTCCAAGCCTTTCTAATGCAGTCAGCGTGCACAGGACCCTTCGGTGTGTCGAAACCAGTGCCTATAAAACCGATTTAGCAGATACTTTACAGAGTGCGAAAAGTCTGAAAAAAAATGTAGAGGACGACTGTCATGACTGCCTGCATTACATGAAGCAGAGTCTCCCTGTCACTCCTTTTAATGTTGCGGGACCATGACTCACGGCGATCGAACTCGAGAGGGGCGCGAAAAAGGGAACGGGCTTCTTTGCAGGACCGGTAGCCACTGTTGCAACCCGGCACGGGCCCCAGGAATTAAAATTAAGGGGGGGGGAGGGGGGGGAGTTTGGGGGCATTGAGAGGATATAGTCGCTGCGAATTAAGGGGATGCCTTCAGAAAAACGGGATCCGGCCAACTCGTCGAAAGCCAACTCGTCGACGGCCAACTCGTCGAAGGCCAATTCGTCGAATAGGGCAATTCGTATTAGGGCAATCTGTCGAAGGGCAACCTGTCGAAAGGGGTAATCGGTCGAAGGGCGATTCGTCGAATGGGTTGAATGACTGTTTGAGGTAAAGGTTCGTGGTTCCTTTTTATCTTTACTTTCTTCACTTCTTTCAATCTTTACAAGATTGAAAGAAAAATTACAAGAGGGCAAAGATAGAAGAGAAACTTTAGACAAGTTGAAAATTGTGTCATCCCATGATCGACATGATCGTCCTTTTGTTACGTTTCTTTATTACTTATATTTAGGGTTCCGTGTTTTCGGAGTTTATTTTTCGTCAAATTCGATGGTGTTTTTCGGAGCTTATTTTTTGCCGAAGATTCAGATGTAATCGGAGTCTATATCTGTTTGATTCCCAATTTTTCAAAATTCGGATTTTAATTTCGCTATGTTTCGTATTAAAATAAATAAATTAATATTAACCGGATGTAAACGTATGCGAGATAAAAATAAAACGCGGTTGTATCAATTAAAATTTCTTCGGTTGAATTTGGCGTTGGTGCCATTGCCATTGGCAATACTAATTTGTCCCACGACAAAAGTCGCACACAAGTGTTGCTTCGACAAACGCCGATACCTTAAAATAAATAAACTCCCGGAGGTAGTCGCTAGGAAGCTCGTAGTCATCCCATCCTATTACGTCAATCTAGCCCGCGGTCGCGGGAGGTGGAGGGGTTAAGAGTTCCAACTGCCCCTCTTCCCTTTTTTATACAATCTCTATGGTGCATAGCTTTCGCTGTTACAAAAACATAACCTCTCCTTTCTCTAAATCACAAATCTCATGACCCAAAAGGAAACCAAAAGAGTGGCTTTTGTCGTAACCCGATTGTACAATGACCTGTTGCACTGAATGAACCTTGACGAGACAAGTAGTAAGACCCCTTTTTACAACAGTCCGAGATTTGAAATATAATTATGGTGGCATTTTCCTAGGACCATTTCCCTCCGCTGCCCAAATTGTAAAAAAAAAAAAAGAAAAGGATTTTGACCTTTTAATTTATAAATTCGGAGTTTATCGGATAAATCCGAATTGACCAAATTTTACTGGCGGGTGTTCTTCGGAGTTTTTCGGATTTATCCGAAAACACGGAGCCTTACTTATATTGTAATGAGTCGCCGCAGACTGTCGCTGCGAAGCGGCGTCAACTGATCGGCAGGGTAGGTTAACACGCGCCCCATTGATACACGAGCGACATAGTGACCGTGCACCGCGACTGCACCGCGACTGCACCGCGAAAGTGGTGAAAGCGGCAAGTTGTAACCTTCGACAAGAAAGAGCAGACTGGAGGTCAATTTTTTAAGAAGCGCCTGCTGATACATTTTTTTTTTTACGAAAGACAGAACACGGACTATTATAGGACAGTATTTGCTTTAAAATTAGAGACACAAATTATATATTTGGCTTTAAAAAAGCGGCGACCAGTCGGCCTCTTCGACAAGTTTTCCTTCGACGAGTTGCCCTATGACGAATGGGCCTATTCGACGAATGGGCCGCCGACGAGTTGGCCGTTGACGAGTTGGCTTTCGACGAGTTGGCCTAGACCCCAGAAAAACAAGGGGGGGGGGGGGGGGGGGGGGAGTACACGCCCGTAGGGGGTGTAGGGAAATCACTGCCCGGCACAAAACACGTCCCGCCTCTTTTGTCCCGCCGTTTTTCCGTCATTGCACGCGTTGTCTACATGCCACTGAACGGCACCGATCGCAATTCATTTCACTCAATCATTAAAAAAAAAACTGCAGCAAAACAAAGCGACGACGCGAACCACGCGATCACAAGCAGTACGACAACACGGCAATCCGAGCGGGAAGGAGCACGCCTGTTACCCGCAGCGCCCCCTGCCGTTCTTGCGCACCTTCATCGCTGCGCCGACCTCCTTCCTCCGTTGCTTCTCGGCGTGGACGGCACACTGCCCAGTTCTAGTACACCATAACACGGCGGACCAAAAGAGCAGGCGACAGAGCGAACGGGCCGGTCTAACCCTCGACCTCACAGCTCCGCCAAACGCATGCAGCGAGCTGCTTTGGGGCTACTTGTAAGGAGCCAAGATGAAGGTTGAACGAAAGAGAGGTTTGGCCGCGGTGGCCTTGGCGTTGACTATTGAGGACGAGGAGGACTTAAGTGAACCGAAAAGGGCGATCCCACAGAGTGGGGAATTGCTCCACGAGCGCGATGAAGTAAAAAGCTGCATCGTCGCACCATGCCGCCATCGTCGCACAACAAAGGGTTCGTCTTCTTCGTCTTCAACAGTTGGCGCCAAAAGAAAACGACTTTGGATTTGGATTCCAATCCAAACAACAAAAGTCAGCTTGTTGCCAGACTTAGCGCTTCAATTATACTAAAAACGCCGCGGTCCGCCGCCAAGGTCCGGGCAAGAAAAGTCGCTTGGCATTTCTCAGAAGCGCGGGCCGCGGACCGCCGGTGGACCTCGAATACCGGTGACGTAAGATCACGTGATGCACGGCCCGTGGACCTAAACAGCAATTTGGTCCGTCGTGTGGATACACCTTTACGGGCGACCAATATTGATGATGCTCTTGTACTTAGATAACTGGAAAGTTGGAATATAACTAGGGTTCCGTGTTTTCGGAGTTTATTTTTCGTCAAATTCGGAAGGTGCTTTTCGGAGTTTATTTTCGTTTCATTCCCTATTCTCTGAAATTCTAAGTTGAATTACGCAGTGTTTTCTGCTAAAACAAAATAAATAAATAAATAAATAATATCCGAAAGTAAACGTATGCCAGACAAAAAACAAACGCTCTTCTATCAATTTATATTTCTTAAGCTGGATTTAGCGTTGGTGCCAATTTCAATGGCAATACTAATTTGTCCCACGGCAAAAGTTGCACACAAGTGTTGTTTCGATAAACATCGATACATAAAGAACAATTAATTCATGGATAAAGTCGCTGGGAAGCCGTATTCATCCCATCACATTCCATCAATCAATCCCGCGGCTGCGCGAGGTGTAGTAGTTAAAGACCGACATACAAAATAATTTACCGTATCCTCCTCGCCATTCTTCCTCTTTTCCTCTCTCCTTCTGGTATCTGGACGAAGGGGGGACTCCTTTCGTTGCTGTATCTTAGGGGTGGTTAAGCCGGCAGCTCATCCCGGCTTATTTATCCCTAAGATACAGCAACAAATGAAGTCCCCCCGCCGTCTGGGACAGAGAGAAAAGGGAAGCGTGGCGAGGAGGATTTTCCTACCTTGCGGAAAAACTTTTTATAGGTCAGGCTTTAAGGATGTAATAGAGAAACTTCAACCGCCCCGGCCTCTTCCCAATTTTATGCAATCTCTGTGGTGCATAGCTTTCACTCTTACAAATACGCAATCTCTCCTTCTTCTAAAGCACAAATAGTATGGCCCAAACAGGAAACCAAAACAGTGGCTCTTTTCCTGAATAAACCTTGACGAGAATAGCGGTAAGACCCTTTTTGACAATGGTCCGAGATTTGAAAGATAATGATGGTGGCATTTTCTCAGAACGATTGAACCTGCGCTAATCAAAATGTAAAATACCGTCTTGGGGAATGGCACATCTAAAGGCCCGTTCACACTCTTGCAATCGACTACGACCGAGAGAGACGAGACTTATTGAAACCTCTTAAAATGTCTTAGGACGAGAAAACACGCTGGCGTCATCTATGCGGGGACCCTGGAACTGCATTTTACAAGAGTTAAGGTTTTGCGGTATTTCCGAGGTCAAATGTGCGTAATACCTATAAGAAAGGCTCGTTTATAACGTTGACAAACGATTTTGGAGCCAAGACAGAAAGGATAATGCGCTAGAAAAATAGAAAATATGCCGGACCGGCAAGTTTACACTGCTACCCAATAGATGGCGCCAGTGTGTCCTCTCGTTGTAAGAGGTTTCAAGGAACCCAGTTTTAAGAGGTCGCAAGAGTGTGAACGGGCCTTAACTTCGGAGTTTATCGGATAAATCCGAATTGACAAAAATTTGACCGGCGGGTGTTTCTCGAAGTTTTTCGTATTTATCCGAAAACACGGAACCCTAAATATAACGCAACATTTTATTTTCAAGTAGAATGCTATTTCAGCTTGTTTTTGTAGCCGTTGCCCGAACCAGATGGTAATAGTTCAGGTTTTATGTTCACCGGTAAGAAGCTGCGGCACCTGGCAACCATACCAACTACTTCAGAAAGTTTTTTTTTTTTTTTAATTAAATATTTAATATGAACGATTTATTACGTGTGTTCAAAAGAATTATCCCTAGCGCTTTATTTTGCCGCACTAACTCAACTGGCGTCGTCCCGATTTCGAGGGAACTTGAGAAGTGCACCACTTTATTGACTGGTTTAAATAAAATTGCTTTGAGTTTTAATTTTTTAATCTTTAGACCGTTAACGTCTGACCACATAAAACGTTTGTTTAAGACCTTACTTGCCGTTCAAAGAGCACATCTGCATCGCCGTCAGAAAAGAAATAGGCTGGCGTCGTCTCCATAAATGATAAACTGAGCTTGATTCGCAATATTTACTATATCATTTATATAAATCACTCAAAATGAGGGTGCTAAATTGTGTAGTCATGGTTGTAAGGCCCTGGAATATGATATTTATACACTTAGTAGTGTAAAACATTTTACTGTATACAATCGGTTCCATAACTCTGAGCTTCACTGAACAGGCGCGCAAGCGCTGTGCCAGCGGGCAGGGCAACTAAGCCAGAGGGCCACTCAACAATTTCCAGCCAAGAAAAGTGATTCGATCCAAAGACAAGAAGTTCAAGTCGTCAAATCTGTTACTTGACACCTAGCAGCAGAAGGATTGTACTACGTCGTGTGTTTTCTTGCAATCCCAGACATCAGCTGTGGCTGGCAATTTGTTCCCAAAAATACTTCCTTTTTTTTCTCTGAACTACAATAGAATAATAATAATAATAATAATAATAATAATAATAATAATAATAATAATAATAATAATAATAATAATAATAATAATAATAATAATAATAATAATAATAATAATAATCAATCAATCAATCAATCAATGTTTTTATTCGTGCCCAGGAACAACCTTGCGGTCTTAGTACAGGTGCACTGAGTTAACATGTAAGGTATAACAGGGCATAAAGCAATAGTACAGAACACACACAACGGACAAGCCCTAAAAACAAAAATACACTAAAAAATTATAAAAAATAAACACAAAGCCACAACACACGATAAGCTTAATGGTACTACCGCCATCACCAATTGCTAGAAAGAAAGAAAAAAAAGGCATTCAAAGTGTGGAATTTAGGTGTGAACGCCGCAAGTTAGTGCATACAGTTCAAATTTAAGTGATGGCCTTTAACGTTTTTACAAACTGCAGCGTGTTATTGTTAAATATATCGAGTGTTTCAGAAAAAGAAGAATTATAAGTATGCCCAAGTCTGGACACAGGATCGTGGAGGTTGAGTAGACGCGTATTGAAGAATGACGCAGTTTGCCTTGTTATTTTTAGAGGAATTTTTAAGAGTACTCTTGACGTCAATACCGCGCAATCAGTGACGGCGTGGACAAGTTTGTATAAAAATAAGATATCGGCAAGTTCTTTCCTACGACGCAGGGTAGGTAGTGCCACGATACGCTGAACTGGGACAGGGACATCAGTAGTAGTGGGCACAATGCGCGCTGAGTAACGATGTCTATAAATGGAAAGAAACTTGTTCTGAACCCGTTCTATTTTCGAGGAATTTGTGGCACAAATTCCATTCCATACAACAGAAGCGTATTCGAGCTGTGGTCGACACAATGCACTGTAGAGTATAAGAAATGTGCAGGGGTTAATAAACTCTTTAGTGATGCGGCACGCACTCCCGAGCGTGCGTAGAGCCGCGTTCCCGATGTGATCAACATGACTGGAGAAGTGTAAGGTGCTGTCAAACACCACGCCAAGATCTTTGATTCTGTTCATACGTTCCAAAAGGTCTGTCTGAATAACATATGGGAATACAATGTTATGTGTCTTACGAGTGTACGACACGACTTTCGTTTTAGAGCTATTTATCTTCAGGTCATTCTCATGGCACCATTCTTCAAAAGCATCAACATCTCTCTGTAGCAAAACACAGTCCCGGTCTTTTCGTACCTCCATAAACATCTTAATATCGTCAGCGTACTGAAGAAAAGAAGAGTGACGAATCACAGTCGAAACATCATTAACAAAAACTGAAAACAGAAGAGGTCCGAGAACGGAGCCCTGAGGGACACCCGTTGTCGCCTCATAAGTAGCAGAAAAATTATCATTCGAGCTAACAAAGCACTTCCGGCCACGCAAGTAACTTTTGAGCAATGAAAGCAATGAGTTGTGAATATCTAGTTTTGACAGTTTAGCCAGTAACATCTCATGATTAACAACGTCAAACGCTTTACTTAAGTCAAAGTAAATAACATCAAGCTGGCCTCTGTTAGCGACGGCGTGAGCAGCGGTTGACATAAAACAGGTGAGATTGGTTGTGGTCGAGCGACCCGCCATAAATCCATGTTGGTTAGGGATAAGATAACGCTTGAGATTGAATGACAATATTTTGTGTAGTGCCGCTTCGAGGAGCTTCGAAAATGTGCAAAGAAGAGATATAGGTCTGTAGTTCGACACATTTGTTTTTGGACCGGACTTATGCACAGGTACAACAAGTGCAGTTTTCCACATGGCGGGAAAGACCTCATTCTTTATGCAGTTGTTAAAAATTTGTACGAGAACAGGAATAAATATGGCACTGTATGCCTTCAAGAGGACCGACGGAATACCATCATGGCCGGAAGACAATGATGGTTTCATTTTTTTTACACACTCATGCAGTAGCTCCTCGTCAAAGAGTGCAATACAGGATGCATTCCCAGAGACAGCTGGCGTAGCAGTAGTTGAAGGGGTTGGATGATGCTTAAAAACGGACTGGAAGTGGCGTGCAAAAATTTCACAAACATCTGTCGTCGAGTTTCCCTGTGAGTCCAGCAGGGTGATCTCAATTCTACCTTATGTCTGGGACCGAGAGCGAACATACTTCCAGAATTCTTTGGGATTTTTAGTTAGCTGCAACTCGACGGAATCAATGTACGCCTGACGATCACGTTTAAAAACTTCCTTGCAGAGAGACCTAAAGCGCCCCAAATTCTGATTTTAATTCGGGGGTATCGTTCTTTTTAAACTTTCGATGAGCGCGCAATTTCTTATTCATTAAAGTACGTAATTCGTGCGAAAACCAGAAGGGAAACTTTGAACCTGATGTTTTACGTAACGGGATGAATTGATTCATTCCCTCTCGACCGATTCGAGTGAAATCGCGAACCTGTTGATCAACGTCAGAGCACTGAATGATTGAGGACCAATCGTAATTGGAGAAATGGTCGTACAAACTAACAATCTCCAGCGGAAAAATTATGTCTATTCCCTTCAGGATGTCTCCGTGAACAACGTCTCATGCCCTGTCGGACAGATATACTAATCTCCAATGGGGGGTGATATCCGTCGGGGGGAACCAAGCCTGACGCACCCTCAGTTACATCTATGCAGTCAAGATCTGAGAAGCAAAGATCAAGCATGTTGCCCTGGATGTTCGGGATACAATTATATTGTTTTAAGTTCGTAAACGATGCGAAATTAAGCAAGAGATTAGATTTTTGAATAATATAGTAATGTTTTGAGGACCCAGAGGCTGTTTCCCAACATATGTTGGGGACATTAAAATCGCCAAGAACCATAAATTTAAATTTTTCAAGGGCGTTGGTTGTGCGCTCAATGCCTAGTAGACATTGACTGAAATCATCAGGAGAGGTGTCAGGGGGCAAGTAATAAGCACCCAGAAGGATACACTCGTCATTCGCACATTGTAGCTCTACCCGCACTGACTCAAATGATGTCTCGAGATCTGGACGCCTAACACACTGTAACGACGTATCAATTGCTATCAGCATCCCACCCCCCGTCTTTTTCAATGTAGAGAATGCGCGATCACGTCGAAATACTGTGAAAATTAGGTGGGAATAATAATAATAATAATAATAATAATAATAATAATAATAATAATAATAATAATAATAATGATAAATAATAAATGATAAATGATAAATTTATTGACCCATTCAGACGAGAAAAGTAGGATGTGAATACGGGTACATCAAAGCCAATAAAGGCTTGTGTGATGACACCCTAAAAAAAGGACATGTGTGTCTGCCTAGGTACAAAGTAAAGTAAAATTCACACACAAAAAATAACATTTAAACTAGCACACAACTAGCATGTCACAAACAGTCTATACACACATCATGAACAGGCAGTTAACTAGTGTCCAAATTTAAGCACTTGAGTTCTTGTTTCAGCGTCTTCAATGATGTAACTTGGTAAATAGAGTCCGGGAGGGCGTTGAACAGAAACGGGACATAGTACTCCCGCATACATTTGCCATATCGATAATAATAATCTTTATAATAATCTTTATTTCCATCAATCTTGATGGGGGAGCCCGAGGAAAAAAGCTGCGATATGCAGCTTGACTGGTCCTCGGTACCCTTACAGTGGTCAACGGCAAGCATCGAAGAAACAAAGACCAGAACAGTGCGTCTTGTACAAAGTATTATCAAAAGAAAAAAAAGGTGCTGGGTAAAATAATGGAAACTGCTCCAATCGGACACAGGGTGATCCACAGCACGTCATATTCATTTCCATGTTTACCATTTTATACCCACAACGCTACTCTGCAAAAATCTGGAACAATTTGAAAGACACATTTGACATGGCAGTTCTAGATTCGCTTTGGCCCATACTCCTTCGAGGAAAGGAAATAAATTAAACTTTTCTGTTCTCTCCCCTCAAATAAAGTGTCTTTACACCCGTGGACAACTTTCTGTGGCTATGCAATTGAAGCTATTGGCACACGGAATAGCGTAACTAGGGAGGGGGGAAGGGGGCCTGGGGCGTCGCGGCGGGCCACCGCTTTGGGTGCCGCTGACCTATAGTGTCACCACTGGCACATGGGTGTTCGAGCACCTTGAGCGCTGATTAAAGCTGTGCACGCGCACTCTTCACTTCTGAAATGCCACAAAAAGTTGTTCATGCGTAAAGCCAGCCGGCAATGGCCAGGCGGCACCACGAGAGTGCTGCATTCAGCGCCACAAGCGGAGGCGTGTGTGTTAATGGGGCGGCCAGTCTGGCCAGTCTGGCCAGTCTGCCCGACGGGCCGTGGCGAGCGGCGGCGACCCCGATTTCAGCAGTCCCCATGTGCACGTACGCGCCGTGTCCTAAATGGTTTACGCGGTTTCTTTAAGACCATCGGGGGCTTTGATAGGTCAAAGTGTTTAAACATATTTTATAGTTGTCATTCGGACACCAGTTTAAGTTGTCTTCACCACTTGTGGGGTCGCTCTATAATAATCGCCGCCCGATTGGTCTGTGCTTCGCTCGTCTCCCAGGAAGTGACACAACACAACGAGAAGGCAGCGAATCGGTTTACTGTACTTCCCGGTTGCCCATCTTGAAGAGCCGGCAGTCCGGACCCGCCGACCCTAGTTGTCGTCCGTCGTTCAGAGCTCGCAGTCGGAGTCCGTGTCCAGACCTGCGGATCGTCCTTCCCGTACGCAAGCGATGCGTATGCTAGCTGTTCCGGGCTATTACAGCCAGGGTTTCGCTGCGAAGCCACTCCGGGATCGTCATAACCCAGGCCGGTATGGCCAGGGCTCGCCGTTTCCACCGGTAATAATCCGAACCTCGCTGGTGGTATGCTCCCGGGGATCGCCATGGGCCAGACCAACCAGAACGGCTCTGTAGCTCTATAGACCATTTCCGGAATTTAGTGCCATCTGGTGACTCAATGGCAGCTTAACTTTTACCGTACTAATGGCGGCAATGAACCTGTGGTGTGCAGTGTTGTATGCGGCACCGTCACTTTCGCAAGTCAACGGTAAATGAGAATGCGCGCGTCACTGTCCAGTTCTTTTTAAATCTCTTCCAGTGTCCATGGCGAAAAAGATGCAACCAGTCTGAACGAAGCGTCAGTCCACATAGACGCCTTGATAAAATTTTATATATCAAAGGGCTTTGAAGCCGAGTGTGTGCTACTAACAGATTGACTAAGCCCGAGTTAGAAATGAACGCTTACGCAGCTCTTGCATCCAATTCCTGCTTCACGTCGGCTAGAATGCATAGGGATCAAAATTATCTTCAACTTCTTCCTTCATCAGTAAACAGAAGGCCGCCATTAGTATAGCACATATGCCATTCTTCAGATGATGATAGTGACCAAAGTTGCCAGACTGAATTCCGGAAAGGGTCTATTGTTCCTGCCCGGTCCCAGCCTCGTGCTGGGACCGGGCAGGTCCCAGCACGAGGCTGTCCTCTTTCTCTTCCTCTTTCTCGCCGGCTGGCCCCCGCTCGCGCCTCTCTCGGCTGTCCTCTTGTTCTCCCGACGCCCTCACAGAATAGAATACATTGTGGGTAATTAGAACCAAACTCTGTATGCTAGAGAACATTACGAACATTGCAAAACCTGGTGTACAAAGGCGACAGGCAACAAATTGTACTTGTAAGAAGGATATTTGCGCTTCGCATGAGCTTTTTCTAAAGAAAAACTTTAACATTCTGTTTTCTGCACGCCGTCATGTTTGTTACCAGACTCAGCATTAAATTTGGTTGCCGAAACAAACAAAACTTTGTGCCACGAAAATCCAGTATTTGAAAACTCGCAGGTTTGGAAGGTTTTGGTTGCGACCGCGCGTGCCGAACGGCATTACGAGTGCCGGAACGGGCCGACGGGGCTCTCGCTTGAAGACCTGATCGCCCGATTCTCGACGTCACAGCGAAGCAACAATCGCCCCGATCGTTACTACCGTATTTCCCTATGTGGCTGTCTAAGCGACTCGTAATATAACCTGTATAAATATGTTATTTTGCGAGTAGTCTGCAAAACCAGTTCGTCAGACCACTTTCCAAGCCTGCACATATATTTTCGTTCACTTCCAACAATTTCTGTAAAATTCACTTACTTTATGCGTCGCACTGCAGTAATCCACTTCTGTCGCCGTGTCGCTTCCCAAGATCTCGAAGGGAAGCGGTAAAGTTTGACGCTTGAGTCACCTTCGCGACTGTGGCAGTTTTTCACGCAGCAGTAGCGACGTTTATTTTTTGAGGAACTCTAGGAGTAGACGAGATGCCACAGGAACCCGGTGAAGTCATAGAAACGTGAAGTTGGGACCTACTTTTACGAAAAACGGTTCCAAAAAGGCTCACGCCGATTCGAAATGCCACGTTCACACGTGGTTCCTAAATGCGCCCGCCCGTAGTCCCCGCGACCCGCGTCGTCCTGGCCTACCCAGTTGTTTTTTGTTTTTTTCCGGCCGCTAGATGGCGCAACGTGTAGTGCCAAACTGCATTGCCGATTGCTTATAGCCAAATGTGCTTAGCACTGTCAGATAAACTGCCTCAGCGAATGGGTCTTTTATATTGTGAGACACTGTAAGATACCTTTACCAAAATAATGCCAGAAAACAAAAGAACGAAAGAGAAAGAGTGCGGTTCAACCACTGATCTCAATGACAATTGCTGGATCGCGTTTGACCAGCTCTGCCTATGGACCGGAATGCGGCCACGGTCGGCCATCTTTAGGTAGAGTTATATCATCTCTAGCCATCATATTAATATGGCGGACAGCGCAATGGCGGCAGGCTGCCATAAAATAGCCGTAGATCTAGTACACAGTACCGTGGGTGATATTTCGTGCTTGATTGAAGTTTTTCGACGAAGTTGATTCTTGAAACCCGGCGTGAACGGTAGCCTCGTCTTTGAGGACCCGGCGAAAGTTCTACGAAAGCGCAGCACCGGGGGAAAGCAGCGCAGCTCGCATCGAAAGCAGACTACGTACCGGCGTCTGCTATCGATGCTTCTTTCGATGCATGCGACTTTCGATGCGTGCTGTGCTGCTTTTCCCCGGTGCTGCGCGATTTCGTGAAACTTTCACCGGGTCCTCAAAGACCGGGCTACCGTTCACGCCGGGTTTTAAAAACATGTTTCGTCAAACAATTTCAATCAATCACGGAATATCACCCACGCTATTTTGATGGCAGCCTGCAACCACAACTGCCAAAACGCCGTCTGCCATGGATGGATGATGGTGGCTGCCAAGTGGCTTCAGCAGCTGTATCTTGGCTAGAGGTGATATAACTCTACCTAAAGATGGCCGCCAGTGGCCGCATTCGCGGAGCGGGCAAACGCGATCCAGCAATTGTCATAGAGATCAGTGGGTTCAACAGACATAAAAAGAAAAGATGTGCATCGGAAGTTTAAACCATCTTTATTCGCATTGTCATGGTATTTACAGTGTGACATAATTACCTGCTACGCAGGCGTGGTGAGGGCAGAGGAATGGTGTAGACTTTGGTCGGTCTCCCGCCATAAGCCCCGATGTCGTACTGGCTGACGCGAAGGTGGGCTTCGGTCCCGTGGACACCGCTGAAAATGCCCCTGGCGGTGTAGCGCACTCCCTTTACGGTTTCTTCCAGAAGTGGGTCCTTGAGGTCCTTGACTCCGTAGAACCAAAGGTAGTGGTCGTTGACCTTTTCCCGGAACCAGACAGCGAACCAGCCTTCTATGTCAATCTGGGCGGTCCATGGAATTTCCTGAAATAAAAAAAAAAAGACATGCAAAGTTAGGAGGGAAAACTTGAACTCTTAAAAAAAAGATGGTGTCACGCCTTGATATAACGTGACGTCATGTGGCACTGTGAACGTCACGGCTAAATTTTCCCGCTAAATATAAAGAGAGATTTCCGTTTAATTTAGCGAATAACTTTCCCAGCCACGAAGATCACGTAGACATGAGAAATAGACCCAGAGATCCGCTGCGGAAAACCTTGCCAGGCTGTCGCCATTAAAGTCTACTTACGAAAAAGAACGCTATAGGGCGCTTTCACGAAAGGACTTTTCATTTCCGGTAAGCCGCGTTTCACCATGTTGATGAACTGTGTCTGCTACCTTCCTCATTCGTTTGCATCCGGAAGATTCGTTACTGGCGTCGTTTTTGGTGTTGGTGAAACGCACAAGCATGGCGAGTTGCTTCGTATACGGCAGAACTAAGTAAATATACGACCGGAGACTTACTTCGGCGGCATAACCACATAAATACCTCGCTTTTTTCTTTTTTTCTGAGTCTCCTCGGGCTTATTTACTACGGCCATTTTCGCCACCGACAGGTCGACTTTTAGATCGCCAGCTCGTCTTAAAAAGATCGGATACGCGAAAAAAAAAATTAGAAATCGAGCGATTCGGAAAGCACTGATTCCGCCCATAGAAATGAGTAGGGCGAAAGTTGTGGCGTACGGCGAGATATTGAACCGGAAGTACGTCATATGAAACCGCCCTATGAACGTCAAGCGAGCGAGAAACACTGTTGTTGTTGTTGTTTTGGGCAGCCTGCCCAAGTGCTGATTTGACGCAGTTGCCCTAAAGGCACGGCTACACTTCTAATACATGAAACAAAAGACAGTCCGCATTCTGAGGCGTGTTTCTTCTATGTATAATGCTCCTGTCACATTCGTCATAAAAAAAAGAAAACTGTCTACAGGCAACTTGGAAGCATGAATCAAACATGCTTCAAACATGATTGGGGCATGTCCGCAGGTAACCAACCCCCTCTTTAAAGAGTGCCCGCCAGTGCCCTGTGACGTAACAATGTACCGCAAGGTGTCGGTGCGGTCAGAAGGGAGGCATCGACCTACGTCACTAAAAGTGGGTTCGCCGGAAGTCACGTGAGTTTCACTCCTCGTGCTTTCCACGACCGTGCCTAAGACTTTTCTTCTTTTTTATTTATTCTGGTATTTTCCACGAGCCATCGTAGAAAACGAACTTTCAGTTCCACTAGCTTTTTACTGCTGCACCGTTGTTTAGTTTGCGTGCTGTAAAAGTTGAGGACGAAGAGTCAGTGGATCGACGTGATGGAGGTCAATATGAAAGCGTTGCGAGTACAAGCCAGTGTACGAGCGCATGCCATCAGTCCGATGGTACAGGGACATACTGGGCACAATACAAGCTTTTGCGTTGTCTTCACCACCAGCAGAGTTAAAAAAAAAAAATATTTTAGAACGCTCGCAGAAATTAGGCTTGCTCGCATACGACACGCCCGATCGCATTGCCAAAGGTTCAGACACCGCGGTCGTCGAATCATCGGATACTCTTCAGGCTGAAGATGCCTGCCGCCAAAAGAATACGAACTGGTGAGTGTACCAAGTAAGGGTAAACGTCGACCATAAAGTACGTGTTTTGTCTAGGACATTAGTAGAACTTGTTTACTAGGTTCACTGACTCATCTTCTTCTACCTTTACGGCAACATTAGGCGATGAAAAGCAAATAAAAGAAACTTTGTGTGCTTGGATTGCTCCCGGAAATGCGGAGAATCCCAAAAATATTTTAAAAAAATATTACACGCGGTCGCGGTAAGCACGAGGAGTGATACAACTCACGTGACTTCCGGTGATGCCTCCCTTCTGACCACCCCGACATTTTGCGGTACACTGTTACGTCACAGGGCACTGGCGGGCACTTTGAATTGGGCTTTGTATTTATATTTTTAATTAAAAAAAAACTACACAACTCTAAAGTGAAACAACTTTTTGGTGATGCCCTAATACACCATTTTAACGCCTAGCATGAAAAACAATTTTTTTTTTTTTGCGTGTCAGAGGTTTTTTAATGTTTAAGGCCCTGAGGGGACACGTAATAAATTAATAAATAAATAAATTATGTCATCATATCTGCAGCGAACCCAGCGTCCTTTGTTTGGTGTATGAGAAGTACGACGGCGGTTTAAAAGGATTGAAAACATAGAGTGATTTTCAACAGAACCCCCTCCCAACATTTCATCCAATAGTCCGTCCGTCCTTCCGCGTATTTCCCACTAAATTCAGCAGTAAAATTTGCGTCACGTGACGTGACTTAATGGACGTATACACAAGTTCACTTTCCCGCTAAATTTGGCGGGAAATTTGATGTCAAGTGACATAAGCACCAAATGAGTTTCCCCGCTAAATTGAATATATATATATATATATATATAAACAAACATATGCAGATGAATGAACCGTACTTAATCTAATGAATCAAAGAATCAAAGTTTTCAGGAACCCGCCGAAAGCCAAAAATTGGCGGAGCCAGGATTTGAACTCTGGGCCTCCCAATGTCCGGTCGGGTGTGC
The DNA here is from genome assembly GCA_013358835.2 of Ixodes persulcatus. Taxonomy (NCBI): domain Eukaryota; kingdom Metazoa; phylum Arthropoda; class Arachnida; order Ixodida; family Ixodidae; genus Ixodes; species Ixodes persulcatus. The sequence goes on from JABSTQ010009003.1 coordinate 21,496, forward strand.
TAACCTCTACACCACTCCACTTTTTTTTTTCTTTATTTATCTCTACACCACTCCACCTTGGCTTTCTGGCGTTTCCTATCTGTCTTATTAATGCACAAGAAACGAAATGTATCCAATTGGAGGTGTTCTGGAAACACACGCCGCCGCGTGGAACGCGGTACGACGCTTAGTGTCACGTGGTACGTGCTCGTTTGTGCTCCAGAAATCCTCCCACTGTTTGTCTCGTCACGTGTACATGTAGTAGTCTTCTTTGTTTATGAGCTTTAGAGACACGGTATCATCATCATCTGCGAGAATCAAGAGCCACGTTATTGAATATACAATACGGGCACTTTCACGTCATCGTACGTGGTCTCCGAGGGGATATAAACAAACATATGCAGATGAATGAACCGTACTTAATCTAATGAATCAAAGAATCAAAGTTTTCAGGAACCCGCCGAAAGCCAAAAATTGGCGGAGCCAGGATTTGAACTCTGGGCCTCCCAATGTCCGGTCGGGTGTGCTAACCCACTCCACCTTGGCTTTCTGGCGTTTCCTATCTGTCTTATTAATGCACAAGAAACGAAATGTATCCAATTGGAGGTGTTCTGGAAACACACGCCGCCGCGTGGAACGCGGTACGACGCTTAGTGTCACGTGGTACGTGCTCGTTTGTGCTCCAGAAATCCTCCCACTGTTTGTCTCGTCACGTGTACATGTAGTAGTCTTCTTTGTTTATGAGCTTTAGAGACACGGTATCATCATCATCTGCGAGAATCAAGAGCCACGTTATTGAATATACAATACGGGCACTTTCACGTCATCGTACGTGGTCTCCGAGGGGATATAAACAAACATATGCAGATGAATGAACCGTACTTAATCT
>JABSTQ010009004.1:0-24943 GCA_013358835.2 Ixodes persulcatus
CAAAGCAAGTGGGAGCCTTCCGGGAGCCGCGGACGGAAGTGTACGTCCACATGGCCACAGGCGCTCACTGGCGGTCACACGGCAGAACTACAGTGGCTTGAAAGGGTAGTGTTGCGACCGCGTAGCCTCCGCCGTGCATTGGGAGCGGCCGGCGCTTGGAGAACGGTGACATCACGATGTAGGGAACGCCCCGCTTCTTAACACTGTAAAGTCCCTTCATTATTAATTTTACAAGTAACGAGAACCAATTCAAATGACGGAGCACATTCCGCTGGAACAAAATGGCGTCATTCCGTTCAGTCTTCTGCTGTGCGCCGCCATTCGCTTCCTTAAAACTGCACCGTCACGCGGTCGGCGCTTGAAAGAATGTCGCAGCTTGTAAGAATTGCTCTTATGTAGGGCCTTTGTAACACCGCGGCGTCTCCTGCTCTGCGCGCAGTCAAGTAGTGCCAGGAGCACGTTGACAGGTGTTTTGGGAGCAAAGACAAAACACTAAAAACCTCAATAAATTTTATAACTCAGGTCTAATGAACGGACGATGACGAGGCTTGTATTGGTGGGGAACCCGTATGAGACCACCACCACAAAAAAAAAAAAAAAATCCAAACGGGCGCCCTGGCGTGAGAGCCGGTTTTTCGCCCAGTGCAGCTGTTCCTTCATTTTTATTCTTTTCGCCCGGCAGCAGTTTGACATGCTTGGATGATAGCTGCTCCGGTTGCTATGTCCGTGCTCGCGCGATAGGTTGATCATCTACACAAGTCGAAATATCTCTGCTGTATTTTTTTCATCACTTAATACATTGAGTGAGAAGTTGTTTGAAGGTAGGTGAGAGATGTGAGCTAATTGTGGAGTCTCAAAATGATATATGTAAAATTCTTTAACCCAGTCTCTGCTGCTTTGCGTCGGTGTGCTATGGGCTTGCTTGCTGTAATTTTGGGTCACAATAGCCGTACAGAAACTAACAAAAAAAATGTGAAAAGAAAACAGAAATATGTGATAAGGAAATTAATTTCCCTTCGCAATTTTCTAGCGTTGCTTTTTCATGCAAAAATGATAACTTTATTACTATACGAGAGTTATTTCTGTTCCTCGCTTTCATCTCCGTTTTTTTTTTTTTTGTTCATCTTGAGCCTTTCAGCTAGTAGACTGCTAGAAGAAAAACAGTATTGATACAATTAATAACCTAAAAATAGACGTCAAACTGTCTATCAATCACGGATTGTTTTATATATTGCGATTTAGTTTTACAAGACATCACTGCAATCACTGTTCAAATGTGTAAACTCAAAGCGCAACAGAGCCCCGTCATCTGCAGTTTAAAAGCGCACACAAAAGTGACCCCAAGTTCATCGCGTGTCGAGCGCCATGTTTAAAAGCGCGCACAGAGACAGAGCCACGACGAGTCAGGCAGGCGGTTGAAGTTTTTTCCCAAGGCCACCTCCGCCTGTTCTAAGTAGATGTTCTGAGGTGCCACAACGAATCCTCCCTCTTTGTGGGACTCTAACAGTTTCATATTGTTGCGATAAAAGTGGCCCACAATGCTTGGTAGTTTAATTTCGCTTGCACGATTAGGACCATCCTCAGTAACACATCAACGCAGTCATCGATGCATCGCGGCTTGTCATTTTCTGGAGCTTTCGCCGCGATGTCAAGAACAGTAGATAACAAGTGGGCGCCTTGCCCACTTGTTATCGCGAAAGTTATCGCACTTATTACGCGAAAAGGAAGGATGTCCTTTTCGCGTAATATTGTGACCAAAAAGGGATCTTGGCAGGGTGAAATGTCGCGGTACCTTCTGCGTCATTTGTCTGTCCTCCAACATGATGACCCATTCTTGATATCCAACTCAGAAGTAATGATTCAGCACTTGAAAGACGACTCAACCGAAACACGATATGGGTTTTCCCTAGATGTTGAAGACTTATTTTATTATATACCACACAGAGAATTGTTTGACACCGTCAGCGAATGCATCGACTCCAATGGAGCCCTAGGTTTTCAGGACACCTGTGGCATACCGGTCACGTCTTTCCTAGAGCTTTTGAAGTTTTATTTATGCTCGATGTTTGTCACGTTTTCAGGAGAAACTTACATACAGAAAAAAGGAATCTGCATCGGGTAATGCGTAGCTCCCATTTTGTGTGACATTTTTCTTTCAAAGTGTGACAGGGGCATATTCCAGGGTTTGACCTCCTATCCAGTCGCACGCATATTCAGATACATGCCAAAAATAGCTGACGGAAACGACATGAACATCATAAAAAACATATTTCTAGGTCAGGCCCAAGGATTGAACTTTACCCACGAAACTCCGACTAACAACAACCTCCAATTTCTTCATACGCAACTCACCATTCAAAATGGCCACGTCTGTGGGATGTATTCACCTAGATCCAAGAAACGAATACTCCAATATGAATCGGCACACTCAAAACTAGTCAAAAGGGGCATTGCGTCTAGTTGTTTGAGCGCTGCCCTGAAAAAGTCTTGCATTCATTCAGCAAGGGAGAGCTATGACGCGCAAGTATTAAGGCTCAAGGCGTCAGGCTAGCCCACCTCCATCCTGTCTGGCATTGTTGAATGTATGATAAAACCAAACAGAACAAGCAAAAGAAGTAGAGGAAGAAGAATTCGACCGGCGTTCGTCCCTTATATCCATCGCATCTCTCATAACTTCAAGAAAATTGCCTCTAAATATGATGTGCCGGTTGTGTTTTCAGCCCCGACAAGCTAAAAAAGCTCTGCCCCAAAGTCAACACCCCGCGCACAAAGTCTACAAATGCGGTGTTAGGCACTGCAACAAATATGTCAACTGTTGCAGCGGAGTTGTGTATTTGATCCCGTTCACCTGTGGGAAGGTTTATGTGGGACAGTCGGGAAGATGTATCAACGTAAGGCTCAGAGAACATGCGCTATCTCTAATGGCGAATTCCACTGCGCGTTTTGGTGCGCGCCGGGATCGGTTGACCAGATCCGGAATGGAGCACACGATCCGAACGGGGTCGCGCCGCCTACGGATCCCTAGTGGAACATGACCACTGCTCCGGGATCGGCGGATGCCTTCCCGTCATTCAACTGCCCCGGAATCTCCTTTCCGCGGCCGCCGCGGTCGTTTCGAAGGCGTTTTCGCAATCGCGGCGCTAACACGTTTTCGACGCACGAGTGGCAGGAATGGCTCAGGAGCTTCTAGCAAAGATTGCCGGAATACCCGTAGCGCGGCAAAACATTCTCTTCTCCTTCCTGGAAAACGAACCGGCTGTTGAGCTAAGGGGTAAGCAAGCGGCCATTACGAATTCTTCTGAGCCGACCAGGGCGAGATCAGGCGAGATGCCCCGCGAGAAAGGAAGTTACGTGTGTGCGCCGAAGGCTGGCCCGGCTGGCTTCCGGCTGAATCCGCCGAAATCGTCGGAGCGACTTTTCTCGGATCCAGATCGAGATCTGGAGCGGGAGCTAATCCAAAACGACCCGTGGAACACATCCGTCTCGATCCCGATCGCCCGTTGAAAAAGGCTCGCTCCAGAAAAGTCGATCCCGGCGCGCTCCAAAACGACAGTGGAATTCGCCATAAAATCCTCTCCGTCGGGGCATCTCGCTCTACGTGTGAGGGACTGTGGATGCGCCCCGCTACTGTCCAGCACAAGGATTCTGAGGTGTCGAGATAAGCGACCTCGCGAGATATTTGAGGCTGAAGTCATTGCGACCAAAGGAGACGCCTGCATCAGTGCTCCATCGGTGACTCTGTCATCAAAAGAATTAGAGTACATGAAATATTTTCCTTAAATATTCTTAAAGGGGCACTCAAGTGTTTTTTTGAGTTCGTGTTCTGATGATGACAACTGAATCTAGACGCCCTAAGTATCCTTAAAAACCAAAAAATATAGTCATACGGTGATTATTTCTTTAATAAAAGTGTAATTGAAGGCCACCAAACCTCGGATCCATCCGAAAACGAAACCACTCTCATTGGTCCTCGCACGCTTATCAAAAGGATCTCGGACCAGTGGCATTGGACGACGTTCCGCCGTCGCGCAGTGATCCTGATGGAGCCGCACCGGCCGAACCTTTTTTTTCATTCGAGCTTCGATCATGGCGGAGTTGACGCCGTTAGAGGTTGAAATTCTTCGGCGGACAGCCGACCTGGGGATGATTTCCTATGACGCCACTCCGACGTGCGATGTGAATGATAGCAGCGCTTCGGAGTCGTGTTCGGGTTTCGAGGACGACGAAACGCAGGCCTTTTCGGGCGTTCTTCGATTTGCGGTTGGGGCAAGTCATAACCAAACCAACGTTTGGCATCGCAGCGTAACCTCTGGTACGTGATGTCAAACGATGTCGCCACGTTGACTTTCGCCTCGGGAGGAGGCTGGTTCAGACATGTGCAACAAGCGCGTTACCTACGACTGCGTCCGTTGCAACCGGAACGACCGCTCTGCGCCGCACGTACATACACCAGCAACTACTTCAACAAGCGCAGCGGGTCGTCAGCTGTTTCAGCGGCGCCTCTAAAAAGGGGACGCACTGCCACTCAATGCCGTAACAGAATATAGACATACAGTTTTCTATAGCCTAAAGCTTTATTTCTTTTTTTCATGATAGGCTTGCAGGGTACAGTGGATGAAAGAAAAAGATTCAGTAAGCCGTCTTGGACGATCACGACTCTAATACACGACTTTGCCAATAGTACAAATATCGCCACACGCCTTTTCTACGATTATAAAAGACGATGTAATCTTAGCAGCGATATAGCAACGTAGAAATATGATTTCGTGATCAGATAGACGTTGCGAGCGTTCAAGATTGCTAACACTAATCACTTTTCTCCGGTGATGGAAACGCATGAAAATTCGCATCCTTTATACGGTACGTGCCAGTAATACCTTGAACTTGAGCACACGCATGAAATGCGCCAAATGAGACATCCGGGCGATGTTCGAGGACACAAATGCTTAGAAAGCACCACTGTAGTCGAAGTAAACAAACACGACGGCACGGGCGTTTCTGCTGTCTTGAGAGTGCCGCCACGAGATCGCCGCACGAGTAGGTGGATCTTCCCTTCTAGTACGTGCTGGGTTATCATAGCGACTTAGGACGAAAATTCACAGTCAAGGATAGCGCTTTTACGCGGAAAGATGAGCTTCCACCACATTGACCACGCCAACGATCACCACCGACGCCATGTTCGCATATGAAGGAGCCGGCCCACGACCGGCATGCAACGCGCGCAACCAGTCTCTTCGACCTGTGATTGGTCTGTCGCTGCGGTTGTTTCCAACGCAGGGGGGAAAGAACGGCCGCCAAAATTTTCAAACATACGATAATTTCATTGGTCCTCGCAAGTACAGAAAAGAGTCCGCACGTATTTTATTCCTGCGTGATTAATAAGCGGTTCTGCCTTCTGGAACTGAAGATACTCATTCACTGACACTTCCCTAACGCCATCGCACCAAAAAGTAGGTTCCCCAAGAACTGCTTGGGGCACAACCAGCTGAACTTAGGAAAATAGAATATGAAGAGAGAAAGAGACAGGCCTACCGCTGGACTACCAACTGTTGTTTAAAGGGACACTGACAGGGTATTTATGCTCGCCGAGGTTTTTAGTTGTACGTGACATATGAGAGCCCAACTACCCAGAACAGAATTTGCGGCTCGAAATTCGGTTTCTTTCCACCCGAAAACCGCCTATCAAGAACTGGCCGGTTCGAGTCTCGCTTACTCTCTTTTCCGTGGTCACGGGCCGTTTTTGTAAGGTATCGATGCGACCACCAAATTTAATCAAAGTCGTGGGTCATTAAAGGCACACAGTCAATATTAAAAATAGAAAACAATATGAAACCCATTTTTTGTGGCTTCAAAAAAGCTGCAAATACGTTGATTGAAAAAAAAGGTAGCACAGACAACTGGAAGATTTCTGTGCGTTCACGGCGTCGTTTCGCGTATCGTGGGACTAGCACTAGCGGATGGCAGCGAACGACGGGCGTTGGACCTCTACTTCAGAACTGTCGTTCACGGTACTGGCGAATTCTGTCTTTCTTCGAAAGAGAAATTTTGGACCGATCAAAAGAACTGATATTCATCCCGTACAACACGCCCGACCAGCAAGCCGATTGCACGAAGACGTCGCCGAGCCGTCGTCCCTTCTCGTGGCTGAAGATATCGCTCGCTCAAACGTCAAGCACGAAGTGCGTACTTCGAGTTGAATACGCACGCGTACGGTTACTTTACGAGGTGCGAATGTGCCCTATGCTTGGTGCTGCTCGACTTCAAGCCGGGAGTGCATGTATTCAAGGAAAATCTTGAAATCGGCAGCAAACTTCCGACATACAGTCTACCCGCTGCATAACTACGCATGATAGAGTTCCTTCAGTAGCTCAGTGGAAAGACGTCCGCTTCACACGCAGAGGGCACGGGTTCGATTCCTGGTGTGGGTGTACCTTTTATTTTTTTATCAAGCATTCTGCGCTGTTTCCAATTCTTTTTTTACAATTATCACAGAAAAAACAAATTTTTGTGTGGACGATACCTCGCTGCACTAAATGGTATGGATTCCATTTTTGACACCTGCGAACTCAATGTACAGGGTGTCACAAAAGAAAATTTACACGATATTTTTTACCGCGAAAATAAACTAGGCATCGCCGAACGCTCATTCTCCGCCCAAAGGTAGAGCTAGAGGTCACAACCAGATGCCAAAGTTTAATCAAAAGTTATAAGTGATTTTCTGAAAATTTCAATGGGAAAATGAAGCCCATTATCGCCCGTTTTCGGTTTCTGGTGCCATAGAGCCCCATGTGTTCGAACGCTCCGTCGGCCGCCATTTTCCCATTGAAAATTTCAGAAAATCACTTATAACTTTTGATTAAGGCATCGGATCGGGCTGAAACTTTGGCATTTGGTTGTGACCTCTGGCGCTACCTTTGGGCGGAGAATGAGCGGTCGACGATGCCTAGTTTATTTTTGCGGTAAAAAAGACCATAAAAATTTTCTTTTGTGACACCCTGTATATCACTTTCCACAAAATGCAAGGAGCATATGAATCGGGTAGCGTCCGCTTTCCGAGCTTCGCGTAATGGTTCTACAGGAATTGCAGCCAGCCATTGATCCCGACCCGTTGATTTTTCGGAAACTTGTGCACTCTGGCATAACTCTGGCCACTTTCAGATGCAGGACATGTGAGGCAACTCTTCACGCAACATCTTGGGAGTACCCTTTTCGGAGCTGATCGCGGGAATTCACCACGGCACTCGGGCACTCAGTACTAATTGCCGATTAAATGTACAAAACAACTCATCTTGATATACAGAACAGCGAGCGGAACAAACATAACTGCAAAGGAATACCACGGCGAGCGAACGTATTTCGTCTGCTACGGTGCTACGTGCGGAAAGAGGAGGAGAAAAACAAACAAATAGCATCCTCGATCACCCGCACCAGTGCGCACCGGGGCAGCGAGGTTCGCCCCCTCGTCTTCGATCAAGTGCACCGGTGCGCACCGGACGTCCTCGATCAACGGAGCGCACCCTCCCGGTGCAGCTTTTCGTTGCCCCAACGCGCACCAAGAAAATCGACGGTGCGCCGGGGTGCAGTCCCATCAGGCATTGCGGCCAGGAGCGGGAATCGAGGAGATGGCGGGAATAGCAGACGCGCAGTCTATCGAGGTGGCGACCTTGCGAAGACGAGCACGCCTCGCGGCTGCACTCGATTAATTCCTCAGCTCTTCTGAGAGCGAGACGACGATCTTCTTACCATTGCCGCGATTACCGTCGATTGCTGTGGTGGCAAGGAGCGCCCGAAAGGTATGAACTTCGTGGAAAGCGTTGCGAGGTGTTTCGATGACACCGAGGTACGGCCATTATGTGGTGGTTCTCTTTCTCGAGCAACGAATGATGGGCGCCGGCGGCATATACCTGTGGAATCGTCAACCGCTTCGTGATCCCATCGACAATCACGTCCACGATGTTCATTCGTGTGGGACCGCTAAATCCGCGAGTCAAAAAACAGGAGAGATTGACAGCTGACGGGCACCGCGCGCGGACCTACGCAAGAAAAAACGAACAAAATGCGAGGTGACGCATGGTGGAGCTCGCCGTGGTGCACCGCCGCGGCGCAGTTTGTCTTCGATGTTGCACCGACTTCGTGCTGCACGACCGAGGAGCGCTGTGCACTGTCCAGGTTTCAGGCAGGGTTGGGCAGAAATACTCGAAAATGTATTTGGAAATACAAATACTGGGATACATTAAAATAGTAGCCAAAATACTGATACTAAAATACATCTGTAAAAATGTATCGCGATACGTATCGGAAATACATTTTAAATGGAGGCAAAAAGTATTTGGAAATACAAATGCAGGAATACATTTTAGGGAGGGCAGAAATACAAATACAGAAATACTGATACTGCAATAAATTTTTCACATTTGTTAGAGACGCCAACTGAGATGAAGCTTGAAGTGGAAGTTTTTGATCCCGAAATTACTTTCCCGTATTCAGGCTTGGCACTTTGACTTGAAGGTAGTGGTTTCGGACGACGAGGAATCTTCAATGGGCTCAAAAAAACGTTCCGTCAAGGACTGACCGCGGTCCCTTCCCTGACATCCTGTCTGCTTGACGAGGAATGCGAAAAGACTTCGACTTCTAAATAAATTCTGTCACCCTGATTCCCATCAAAACATCACCACGCCCCTGTCCAATAAGGACGTTTCTGCAAACATTGATCACGTGACGTCACGGTGGAATGAACTGGTATTCTTTATCTGTAGGTGTGGCCTTGAACATGAAACTTTACCACGCTGGTGTATCAAAGTGCAATAGGTATTTTCGTTGTAGGTTACATCGTTGAAGATAATGCAGGCAGTGTCATTTGGAATTTTCGAGAATAGTGGACCACATGAAGCATCCTGGAACACGTGTCTCATCTTTTGTTACGGTTGAAAAAACGATACGATGGCATCCCTGTTGTGAACGCCCTTCCTGCGAACCCTCCGCCACCGACGCATGGACTGCAGTCATCAAGTTTCACCTAGCATCACCCAAACAGAGACCTCGTGGATTGCGACCTGATATTGCCGGCACAGGTGCGAGCTCTCCGAGAAACAGCGCGCTCGAGACGAGTAGCAGGTGTACGAAGGCTGGGTCGGCACAGCGAGGCCACGTCTGGCCTCCTTCCTGGGTTTAGGATCCCCAGAGCAGTGGGTCACGTTCACGTCTTCTTATGACGTATCCTTGAGCCGTGCAGTATTACGGCCGCAGCCGCAGACGCATTCGAATCACGGTGATTTAAATATGTGTGAACTTCACTGCGTGAGTCATCCTACTATTTCAAGTCAACCACCGCCAGGCTCGTGCTGCAACGGACTGGGTGCGACTCAGCTTTGCCGGCTGGGTGTACTGTGCACGCTAAGGCAAGAGATACATTTATAAGCGGACATTGAATGCCAGCAAACAATGACTCAAGAAATTGCTACCTAAGGACCTGCGGCAGAAGATGCTCTGGCTCCAATCCTGGCACGCCACCTGGTTCGAGCCCCCGACTACGCAACACTTCTCAGAAGAGAGAGGAGGACGCATAGAAAAATAGTTTGGAGAATCGGAAGGAACCTTGGTCAGCATAGCAACAATGCCTCAGCATCTCTCAACCCATGATGCCCTAAGAAATTAAAAAAAAAATGCGTTCTGACTTTTTTTTTTGTGGGGGGGGAGGAGTATTTCTCAGGAAATGTAACGAAATACATTTCATCCTGATTGTATCGCGATACAAAGAAACATTCCAAATGTATTTCGATACAGAAATACAGATACTGGTGAAGAAAATGTATCGCGATACAGAAATACAGATACGAAATGTATTTCTGAAATACTATCGCGATACATTTGTATCGCGATACTGCCGTTTCAGGGCGATTCCGGTGCGAGTTGATCGAAGATGCTAAAAAACGCACGGTCGGGTGCAGCCACGTGACTTCCGTCACTCACGCTATCCTCTCCACTTCTCCGTTTCGGTTTCGGTTTCGCGCAGTTGCGTTTTTTGGCTTTATTGAAACAATACGTGACTCTGTAGCAAACTATTAATTGGGTAGTATTCCGACACCTTAATGAATCGCCTGACAAAAAAAGGAAAAAAAAAATAATTTGGGGGGTGTCAGTGTCCCTTTAATCCTTCCTCCTCTTTCTGAATCTTGACTTTGTGGTTTTTATGTGGGTTTTAAAACAAAAAAGAAAAGCACAAAGTCAAGGTTCAGAAAGAGGAGGAAGTATTAAACCACAGTTGGTAGTCCAGCGGCATGCCTGTCTCTTTCTCTCTCTATATTCTATTTTCCTAAGTTCAGCTGGCTTTTTTAGTATTATGCTCCATCAAGCTCAACTATACAGCCTGTTGCTTCTCCCTCTCTCTTTTTTCTTAATTTTTTTCAGTGTCATTTGTTTCACTGTTACTTTAATCATGCCCACCATTTCCTTTTGTTTTTACTAATTTACTTTTTTACCTTTTTTTAATTCTCAGTCTTTTCAGATCCTTTCACTCCTTTCTTATAAATATTTGTAACATTTAACGTTATGGTCATCTTCCGAATTAAAACGTTAGTTGCGAGTAAGCGCTTGTCCTGTGTAGTCTCCCTCTTGTCCTTGTCTTTCGCGCTTTTCATTTTCGTAATGTTTAACCAACTAGGCCAACAAATCGTTTTTTCAGCAGCACCTCGAGTGGAGCTACGTTTGCGGCAATGAGGTTAGCCTTCGCTCGGCATGGTATCCCGCGATCTCTAAGAACAGATAACGGCCCGCAGTTCGCATCGGGGGATTTTGCGAAGTTTGCACAGGATTACGGCTTCCAGCACCAAGCAAGTAGCTCCAGATTCCCGTGATCTAACGGTGAAGCGGAGCGAGCTGTCCGCACCATCCAGGCACTCTTGACCAAAGCTGAGGATCCATACTTGGCCGCGTGCCGCGTGAGAATAGCTGAGTCAGCAGCGTGCTCGACTCTCACGCCGCTGGCTGGGGTTTGATTCCCGCCAGTGCTTGTGCTTTTATCTTTCCTTTGTTTGCACGACTGTAATGTTCCAGATGACTAGAGAATCATGTTTCTTTGAGCGCCGAAACTTCTAGATACCCCGCGCTTCCAAAAAAAAGAAGCTTCACATGGCCGCTTGAGTCAGTCGTCCTGCCGTCGCCGTTTAAAGGTCTTTGTTACTTTATGCTTCTCGGTACAAGTTTGCCGCATTAAACGTTCATTTTATGTTTTTATTACTGAAGTGTATGATTTTATTCGTGACAATATAATGTTACTAGTGTTAAGTGCATTTTTGTACCATTTCATGATCCAATGTTTCTGAAATAATAAGTTTGAGCTGCGTTACCTGTGCATTGCAACATAAACTATCTTTGGCATAACATCCAAAAGAGGTCTACATCTCAAATTCGGATAAAACTTTATTCTGAAACATTAGTGCGTAAAATTTGAGTACATGAGTGCACGCTCAAGACAGCCTTCATCGTGGCAATTGATGCACATCACTGTGATTCATATTGGTTGCATCAATTGCTATGATGAAAGGTGTCTGAAGCTTGCATTCATTGTGCTCGAATTTAGTACATAATTAAATTTCCCCTTAATATCCCTTATGTAATGCCCTTAACGTGCCCTTAAGGTGAAATAAATGAAATGAGATGTGGCATCCCTAACGAGTCCTATAGTCATCCCCAAGAGGACCTGTGGGAGGTCCGTGGAATGTCCGTGGGAGCTTCCAGGCTCATTCATTCATTTGGGATGCTTGTGGGAGCGGCCAAGGACTTCCTTCTTATCCCAAAGGTGACATCCTTTGGGCACCCATGGGGAAAATGTGCGTTGTCTGGGCTCCGTGCACTTCCGATTGTCAATAAAACATATCCCAACCCCGAGTCAAGTTGAGCTGGTTCCGTTTGTCACGACAGCAATAAAACATTCCAGTGGACGACCTGCATAGCGGTCGCAACGAAAAGAAAAAGCCAAACGTATTGTAGCGTGATATAACATGAGAGCGATGAGAGCGCAGCTATCATTTGCAGGCGGGCGCGGAAATCATCGCCGTAAAAATGCCAAAGTATTGGGTCAACCTGTCGGGTCGATCTTCCTTTGGCTACTGTAGTAATTAGAGGCCAGGAGATAAAAAGAATACTCCCCGCTGATGCACGCAGATGCAAGGTACATTAAGGCCCGTTCACACTCTTGCGACCGAGTACGACCGAGAGAGACGAGATCTGTTAAAACTTCTTAAAATTTCTTAAAGGGATACTGAACCAAGGAATTTCGTGTCCATAATAAGTGGCGCACGTTCTTTCCACGAGCCAGCAGCCGCCGGTGTGTGCGAGCACACGCAACGAAAATGACATCAAAGACCTCCATTCGCGCTTAAGAGGACAGTGAAATGCATGGGTTTCGGGCCAAAGGAGAATAAAGACAGGATTTTCATCTCTACTAGTGAAAGCAACGGGCTTGTTAGACCAATTAATCACTTACCTTTTACACCAGACACCACTGTGTAGATGAAAAACTTGTCTTTATTCTCCTTTGGCCCGGTGCCCATACATTTCACTGTCATCTTAACCGCGAAGGGAGGTCTTTGACGTCATTTTTGTTGCGTGTGCTCGCGCACACCGTCGGCTGCTGGCTCGTGGAAAGAACGTGCGCCACTTATTATGGACACTAAATTCCTTGGTTCAGTATCCCTTTAAAGGAGCGGTGCAACGATATTCAATTGGAATCTTTTTCACTTTACACGTGCTTACTTGGCACTAGTGGGACTCAAGGATACTCGCACGCAACGCCACTGGCCAAGAAACTCATTTGTTGCGGTGTAATTTCAAGGACAAAAGCTATCATTTTCATTCAATCTCTTCTTTGCGAAATTTGGGCCGGCTTGCTAGAACCAGTGTCTCAGCTGAGACTTGGTGAAAGAAAGCACTGCCAAAGCCAGCGCACGAGCTGAGCGGGACTCAAGCTGCGTCTCAAGACGCTCGCGCGCCCCAGCCTTTGCAGTGCTTTCTTTCACCCAGTCTCAGCTGAGACACTGTTCTAGCAAGCCGGCCTTGATGAGGTAACGTGGGGATCGCAGTACACCCCAATGACGATATTTGAAATCGGTTCATAGATTGGACCCGAGCATTGCGTGCAGGGATTTCCCCAGACCCCACCTAGGAGGGGGTTTAGACCCCCTTCGTTTTTCCGAAGGCACCCCCTTAATGCACAACGACTCCTATATTCGCAATGCCACCCCCCCCCCCTTTAACCCCGCCCCCCCCCCCCAAAAAAAAAAAAAAAAAAAAAAATTTAGACACCTTCCCTGATTTTAATTCCTGGGCAAACCCCTGATTGCGTGGACACTCGATTCGGGCTCGTGATAATTACTAGCTCGAGAAGCATTCGGGTAGTGGCCCGTGTCCAATCGCTGCAACGACGACAATTAGCCCCGTGCGCGACCGAAAGCGTCGCTGTGGTCGGCCTTCCACGATTGGCCGAACGCTGACTATGACGTCGGAAAGGGGATTTTCATCGACGGAAATAAGAGGAATGAAAGAACTTTAATTTTGACGGTGTTGGCAGTGTTCCTTTAAGAGCGCAATGATTTCAAGCTTCCACCATGCTAATAACAAACACCATCTAACTTGTTGTTTGCAAGGTAATGACGTCACAAAGGGGAACCACAGGAGGGCGCCACCAAAACTTCTCGCCGCTAATAGCCAAGCCATAACAATGTCTGGAACTCAGCGCGTGTCCTGTGCTTTGCCAACCCCAGCGCGTGGCTATGGTCAAGATCTAAGATCTGACTTAAGATCTGACTTTGGAATTTATTATTTTCCCCCAGAGGGGGACGTGCCGCTCCCGCAGGTAGTGCAATACCGGGCCAGCCCTGGCGACCTCGAAGCAAGCTTCGGTGGAACACCCTTTTCAAAAATAAGTTTAATATCTTGGACCAAATAGATCCATATCAGATATTAAGCTGATAAGAACAGATACTGGAAAGAGAAATTTATTGACGAGAACCACAAAGTACAAGGCGCAAATATATACAAATGGCAGAGACAAGGACAAATTACAGAGAACAGTTAATACCAGACTAGAACTCAGCCCGACCACAGGGGCCGCAGCACTACCAGGACGCCGACCCCCGCCCGGCCCCAACCGAAGGCCAGCGGGCAAACCCCAGGACAAAAAGGGCATCCTCAAGGTGGGAAAGCAAGAGGCTACGCAGCCGGCGGATCATCGGGAACATCCGCCCTAAACGACGCCCTCGGGCGACAGCATTATTTCTGTTTTGCCACAAAATGAAACATGCGGCCGCAAACACAAGTCTCGAACTGCGGTGGCGCGCACGGAAGTGCCTGCCCAGCGGGAGCGCAAACATGCGACTGACCAGAGTCCAGAACGTACGAGCAACAACACAGTCGAACACAACGTGTACGTTTGTCTCAAGGGCACCACAGTTAGGGCACAGGTTAGACGCCGAGACGCCCCACTGTGCGAGGCGATCCCGGGTGGGCAGGACACCCCAGCCAAGCCTCTAGTGAAAGTCCGCTACGGCCGCGGGGAGGTCCGGGGACAGGGCGCACGCCCAGTCAGAAGTGCGGCTCTGCACCTGATGGGGGAGGGGTACTTCTGGCGCACAGAGGGCCTCGCAGAGACGTGAAGCAGGGGTGTCCAAGACATCAGCATCCGGCACGTCGGTTACGAGCTGCTGGTGAGTGCGGACTGCCGCGACATAAAACGGTGACGGCACCTCGGCGGTGGGGCAGAGGTTGCCAAGTCCCCGAGGCACCAAGGTGCGCCGATGCGTGCCGAGCCAGTAGAGGACAAGGCTGCGTCCAGGGTAGTCGGGGAGCCTCCAGCAGCTCCAACACACCTCGAAGTGCGAGGATTCGACTAAATGTAGCCAAACACGGTAGTCCCCAACCTCCAGAGGTGCGAGGGAGGCGGAGAGCCTGCCGAACAACTAGCTCCGTACGCTGTTCCCAGAAATACGAAAAGATTACGGAGTTGAGTCGGCGGACAATGGTCGGAGGCGGACGCGCAACGCGCGCCACAAACCAGAGTTTCGCACAGTGGACAGACTTCACTATGTACGCACGGTCCCGCAAGGGAAATGAGAAACGAGCCGCCAACCCCGCTCGGTGCGTCACGTCCGCAACGATACCGGCCCAAGTGTCGGGCGACACGCCGGAGCAATCAAAAAGAACACCTAGGACCCGGACAACCGCAGTTGTCGGGATACCGCCTGGAAGTGGGTCGGAAAAGCCGCCAAAAATGAGGGCCTTGCTCTTTGACGTGTTCAGCCGGGCCCCGGAAAGGGCAGCGTACTCCTCGTAAAGCCGAAAGATAACAATAAGGCTATCCGAATCCCGCACGAATAGCGAAACATCGTCTGCGTAGGCTGACACCTTCAAGGATCCCGATCCAGGGAGCGGAAAACCACGCACCGAGGGGTGGTCATTGATCCGGCGCAGCAGGGGATCCAAGCAAAGCACAAAAAGCAAGGGCGACAAAGGGCAGCCCTGACGTACACCTCGTGCCACTGAGAAGCATGGTGTGACCCGACCATTGATAACAAGGTCACTGACCAGGTCGGCGTAGAGAACCTCGAAGATGCGGACGAAACCGGTCGGGAAGCCATACGCCCGGAGGATGGAAAAGAGAAAATGGTGTTCTAGGCGGTCAAACGCCTTCTCCTGGTCAAGTGAAACGAATGCTCCTCGTAGGTCGCGTGATGTGGCGTACTGGAACACGTCGCGGGTAAGGGACAGTGACGAAAAAATCGTCCGCCCGGGGACGGAGCAAGTCTGGTACGGGCTGACGAGCCCCGGCAAGATGTCACGGAGATGCCCGACGAGGACGGCGGCCAGGATCTTATCCAAGCGTTGGATGTGGAGTGATCCCCACCCTCCTTGGGGAGCAGGACAATGCGGCCGCGTCGGAAAGAGTCCGGAACGCCGCCGCCGCGGAGAAAAGCGTTGAAAACAGCGACCAGCGTGGCGCGCGCCTATCTGAGGCCAGAACTCTCGATAGAATTCCGTGGGCAGGCCATCCGTGCCTGGTGAAGAACCAGACTTCATGCACCTTAGGGCCTCGGATGCTTCTAGGAGCGTGATTGGACGAGCGAGGGAGTCTCGCTCGGGTTCAGGTACAAGGGGGAGCGCGCCGCAAAAAGAAAGGACACGGGAATTGAAAAAGCCGTCGAGGGGATCCCTCGACGGCTTTTTCAATTCAGCGTGAACTCAAATGAACACCCTGTTCATTTGAGTTCACGCTGAAACTTACAACTGAATGTATCTTCCAAAGAGAAGAAAGAAAATACATTGTGAGTTTCAGCTTCTTTCCTGTCCTATGTTTTCTTCAACAGTTTCTTAACGTTGTTCGCTGATTTTAATCATGTGTCACTCGAATTTGCTAGGGAACAAGCTGGGGAAATGTGGAAATCTCCATCCCATGAAGCGACGTGCCATGTATGTTGACATAACTGCACTTTGTGGGCAGGCTTGATGTGAGCATTGAAAGCGAAATGAACAAGAGGCAGCAAGATTGGTAGCGATATAATGATCACATAATTAGGCCATGGTGCTTACAACATTGGTCGTCTGTGCAGCTGGATCTAGTTCAGCGAAAAGGCAATGAGTGTGCAGGCGGCTGGTGGATGTTCATCATATTGTAAATTACCCGAGGTGGCGGTAAAAAGGTAGAAACATTTTTAATTAAAGAGGGGACGAGAAACTGCCTAAAATTTGATGTTTCTCTTCCTGTGTCTTTGTTTCAACTGTGAATATTTGTCTCTTTGCCATTGTCTCTGGTAATTTGAAATACGGCTTAATTAAGGGCCCTTCAGAGCCATTACCATTTAACATTTGAAACATTTCTTTATTTCCATCAACGATGGGGGAAAACCAAAGTCGAGATGCCTAGGACAACCCTAGGGCACTCTGGAATCATCAGATCTAATTCAACTCAAGATAATTTAATCAAATTGGCATGAATTAGCTCTCGGAGAGGTAAGTGGCATTGTACTAGCAAGTTTCTTTGTTTAATTTTTTTCAGGAATGCAGTGAAGTCCGGCTCGACGAAGGACAGCCTGCCTGCGGACCTCTTCGTTCCACTATCCGAGGTCGAGAGGATTGAAAAGGGGACCAGGCAGCAGGCCAGCTGCCTTCTTTGGAAAGAGGCGCGCTACGGACGGCTGACTGCTTCAGTCATGTTCAGGGTGTGTTGGCATTTTCACTTGATTTATTGTCACTTGAGAAACGTATCATTTTGCTCTGTCATGCTTCAGTGACTTTACCTCTTCGTCTGTGTTGCATTGATGGGGCGACACTGAAATCACAGTGCTAGCATTTCATACATAGCACTTGCAGTGTGAACTAATATGACTGTGACCTCTTTCCTGGTGCTGAGGTATTATTTGTCTATGGATTGTAAACTGGCGGATTCGAGACCCAGGTGGTCCCCTTCCTAGGAGCATTTGGGGAGTCGCTCGTAGCCTGAGTTGTTTTGTCGCATAAAGTCCCAATATTCCCTAGTCATCTAGCAATAGTGAACAGAACAACATTAGGCCAATATAAACAGATTGCTGCTTCATTGGTCTTTACAGGGTAGTATTAGAAAACACTCTCTATGAAGCATAACAAAGTAACTAGCAGCTTTCAAAGCAAAGAAGGGAATGAATCTTTTTATAATGTAATACGAAACAAACCTCGGTGACATTTGTTTGTCATTGTGGTGCCTGCTTGTCCAGTGACAAACCGCCATACACCTTTGAAGCCGTGTCCGAGGGACTTCTAGGTACTGTTGGGTTTGTAAACACCTAGAAACATCCTTGCTTGAGTCCTGATACTTTTCAATCCTACCTGATGCTTTCCAGCCCTACATCATACATTATATCCAAAGGATGCCATAGTGACGTCTGTCAAGTTCACTCCGAACTCGGCTAAGGTTGCAATGCCTGCCACTACAACACTATTTTTAGCGATGCTTTGTTCTAGTGCTTATTCTGTTGCTCGTTCACAAAGGATCTAATTTAATAAAACTGTGATTGTTATTTAAGATAAGAACGCTCCAGCCATCGACAAACCCCAGACGCCTCGTGGACTGTGTCCTCCAGAGAAGACCCGACGTCTGCACCGAGGGGATGCAGTGGGGCAGGGACAACGAGCCAAAAGCCAAGCGGGAGTACAGGCTGTTCATGGAGAGGAACCACAACGATTTCAAGCTAGAGGAGATTGGTTTTGTCATTGATACTCGGGTAAGTGCCCCACTTTTCGGTCATTTCTCAATGCACCACTGAAGAGCTTCCAAAAACATTACACAATATTTTAGAGGGCAATCCCGGTCAACTCCACAAATTTTGGGATTACGAGTGATTACCATGTCAGAACTACTAATAATTGCTTCTATGTGATTCGTTTTCCGAAAAGCTAAATAGTTTTCTTGAAAACCTCGTTTAAACGAAAATCACAAAGCGAAACCAAAACCTTGCCCGCTGCGAGGCAACATCGGTCCCACTCGTCACATTACGGGATATCAAGTGGTAAGGAGAGCTGCATCGGCTACGTCATCAACCCTCCACACCCTTTATTTCTCTCGCCTTTGCGCACCGAGTCTCAAAAAGTAGGAAACAAACAAAACAATTCTTCATATTTGTGACGTTTCCTGCAGGGTTGGCGTATTCACACAGTGGCGTCGACTGCAGTGCTCCGCGCACCGCCCACTAGATTACCGTAAAATTCCGAGCAAGCGCCCCCACCCGAGCAAGAGCCCCCCCCCCCCCCCCCAACTTCACTGCTAATTTCACATTTCCGCGCCGTTCCGGGAAGGCGCCCCCCTCCCCGCTCCGCACCCGTATCACGCACCGCGCTGACCGCGCCCAGGCAACACTGGCCTGCAAAATTCAGTCCAAGAATCCAATCCAATCCAATCTTACTTTGCTGCCCGATCAGCCCGGTCGCCACCCGCCATTGTCGCTTTGTTTTGGGGGTGTCAGGTCGGCTATGCATTCTTACACAGTGGCAAAGGAAATCGAGGTCATTCAATGGCATTGTGAAAATGGGAAAAATGTACACCAGACGTCTCAACACATCAAGCTCGACCAGATACGAGAATGGGACAAGAATTTTGACAATTTGCTACAGCAAAACTACGGGAAAGCCAAACTTCGACGAAAGCTAAGTAACGGTGCGCCGGTGTTCAGTGAATACGTGGACGACGCGCGCTTTGAATACCTGGAGTGCGAAAGAAGTGCAGAATGAGCTATTAGCAACCGGCTTCTTTCTGAAGAGGCTGTCAAAATAGCCAAAGGCATGCAGTTGGGAAACATAGCGGAATGTGCGAACTTTTTCTTGCGACCGACTCTGAGAAGTCTTTTGGTGTTTTGAAAGTGATTGACATAGCAGTGACATGTTCTCAGAGACAAATAAAATATTAAATCCGTGTGCACTGCTCTTTTTTTTTTTCTTTTTCTGGCGAAAACATTTTGTCGTCGCCATCTTGAATTTTGGTGCCGTTCCGGGATAGCGGGCCCCCCCTACTTTGCAGGTAATTTTGACTTGCGTGCAAGGGGGGGGGGGGGGGGGGGGGGGGGGTGCTTGCTCGGAATTTTACGGTATGCAGATTCGATGACTGGAGCCGCTCAGATTAATGGTGAATTCCACTCGTAGATCCGGAGCGCTTTCCAAAATCTGCGAGGGAGGCGAAATTCCGCTCCGTGGCACCCGCTCCGAACCAACGAGGGGAAGATAAACTTGCATTTTTGGAGCGACCTCCCCCACACCGCTTCCCCATCCGCCGTTCAAAATGGCCACTGTTCGACCTTGCCAAGCCCACCAACGCGCCAGCCGACTCATCTTTCCGACGACCAGTGACAGCTGTCACTGCTTAGATGCAGAAATAACACGCGACACAGGCCGGGCGAAATTATACGTACCACGGCGCCCATGTCACAAATAACGAAGACGTCCGCGTTCGGCACCGTCACATACCTTTCGGCCGCGTCGAAGCGGCGGGGCACGGACAGCGATTGCCAGCAGTGTAATTCAGATTTCTGGTACGACTTTAATAAACGAAGAGATAACAAACCATCACTTGCACGGTCGTTGCCTAATCTCTTTTTGCTTTATTGCACGGGAAAACGCCGGCGGAATGCAGTGTAAAAAGGTAAACAATCATTGGCTTCAGAATGAACCGGCCTAACCTTGCGTCTGCCTCCTTCGGATTTTCTGTCGTTCTTTTTCTCATTCTTCCTCTCACGATCACAGCGCTTACGATTTACCACGCTCCACAGTCCCGGCTTTGTATCCCTGATCTACGCGAGGTAGAAGCGTTCGAGCCATCACAATCCCGCGTAAACAACCGATGTACCCAAACAGATCCAACTCGACGACCCGACCGGCCCGACGACCTCTCCAACCTCGCCGCGCATGCGCACTGCCAATTTAGAAGGAAATTACGTGGGCCGCTCTGTCAACTTCCGGAAAGATCTGTGAAATCCCGCAGAGCAAGTTCGGCGTGGTTTGGGGCGCTCCACGGAGCAGGCGCTGCCAGAGATCTACGAGTGGAAGATGACCAACTCGAGCCAGATCTGCGAGTGGAATATGCGCGCTCCAAATGGAGCGCTCAAGATCTGCGAGCGGAATTCACCATTAGTTGGCCGGTTTAATAAACATTTAGGCAGAATTATGTCGTAATATTGGACGTGTAGGCTTTTCGGATGATGCGATGTAGGGCTGCATTGTTTTCTCAACATTGAAAGTTATGTGCAGTTGTCCTTTAAGCCACACATTGTGCTCGTATTAGTTATGTTGCCTTCTATGAAGGTGCAGTATGATGTTCAAAAACAGCACTAATTAAAACAGCATGCTTAGACAGCTCAATATACTAAAGTGCTGCTTAAAACTGTATTTGTTTCTTTACTGGCAGTTGCAACAAAGAGAATCAGCAACAAGAATGCCTTCCAAAAAAATGTTGTGTTTGTACCCGGTTTCAAGCTGTGCAAAACTTTACATATCCATCAAGGCGCACCTGTTATGGCATGCCACAACTGTGGGCTGCTCACGACACGTCCACACAGTGTCCACACCTTTTGTGGGCATATGCTTTCTTGTTCGTAGACAGCGTGTTGATCCATACCTTCCCAAATCAGGCATGCAAAGTCGCAGCTCTTTCAGAACAAAAAAGTACCATTTACAAAAAAGATGCAGTTCCTTCAGTTTAAAAGAACTTCATGTAAATAGCTTTTTGAACATTCACTCAAGTGGCACAATTTTCGCAGGACTCCTTCATTGGTGCCTCACCAGATGGAATCTGGAGCTGCTCCTGCCTAGGTGTGGGCATCCTGGAGGTGAAGTGTCCAGCAGTCCTTAAGGAGCCAGGCACGCCGATCACAAGGGTGGACTGCCTCAATGACAACCTCGAGCTCCCTACCTTCCATAAGTACTACACTCAGGTGCAGACCCAGCTGCATGTGTGCCGCAAGAGTGTGGCCCATTTTGTTGTCTGGGGGCCGGACGACCTCCATGTGCAGGAAGTAGCTTATGACAAAGCTTTCTTTGCTCCAATCCTCAACAAGGCGCGACAGTTTTGGGCAAAACACATTGCTCCAGAACTTGTGTAATTGCGACACTCTGGGATTGTTGCATAAAATGGCTATGGGCACTGTGCAATCCCTCTGAACGACTTAGAAATTATATTGTGTTGTCATTGTGTGCCGTTGTGTTCTAGAACAAGACTAAGTGTTGCATTTATGAAGCGATTGTGGTTCAAGGGTCAGTTTTTAAGAATGACAGCACATGTGGCACATTGAGGTAAGCAGCTGAGTGCATAAACCTCTACTTACGAACGGTCTACAGTCAAATAATGATCGTGATTTGAATAATTTTAATACTCTTACCGAGAATTTTTAGTAAGGATCAAGGAAGCCGACACCATTTCACTCAAGGCAATTTGGTTTGATGTAAACTTCTAGGAAAATGACGTTGCCAAAAGGCAAATAGAACATCCTCCGTGATGTTTGGTCCTCCCATTTATGTACCAGTCGATTGTTAGATAGAATGACCGTCATGATGTTGACTGCAATGTTAGGCATGCGTTTCTCTACCCATCACAATACCAAAACGTGCTAGACTCGCCAAAGGCAAACAGTACGATACCTGTTCCATGCTTCCTGTAAATATCAGATTGGTTTTCATCTACCATGAAACCTAGTTGTCGAGAACATTCACATCTTTACACATGCTTTTGTTCACTACTTGCTTGGCAAACTATGTGATGTTGCCTTATTCTGCAGTTCCTTTATGCTGTGTACTCCAACAAAAAGCAATCCAAGACGTCGGGATGTCTAAACGAGTACACAAGAATCCTATTAATAGACAGTGTTGTAATGGTTTTCAACAAATTTCAAAATGTGACTGCTTTGAAACATTTATTTCATGAAACTTCATGGCAATAATATTTAAAATTAAGGAAGGCAGTAGTGACAGTAAAGTGCAGGTTAAAAACACAAATAAAGAAATGCAGGGCTGCTTTTTCACACTAGCGACCGAGTCCTCTTACAACCTCTTTTGACCGCTTACAACAAGATGCAACACATAGCTGCCCTACCGAAGTAAGGAAACTTGCCTAGCTTCTCTTGTAGCATTGACGAGTGGGTTAGTTGCTAGTTAATTATAAAAAGCTTCTCTTCGCTCGCTACGCAAACACGCCGCCATGTTTTGTTTATTTTTTTTGTCCTGCAACGTCTGTGTCAACGTTGGTGTGTGTGCGGTGATTTAGCGGAGGAATTTGCATCTAGGATGTTACTACAAAATAACGTTCATCAATGAGCGACTAAAAATTGTCAGAAGTTTTTTCCACTTTTTGAGACTATTCGTTGCCTGCTAGAATGATAACTAGGCCTAGTTGATCTGCGGAGACGAGGTGGAAGCGGGCGTCGATACCGTGGCTAGGGGCGCAATGGATGGTATTTTTTGCGTTCTCATTTCCAATCTTCTAAACTTGGTGCTATTATTTCGTCATGGTTGCTCGGTTAAGCTAGCTATTACTATGATTGTAGTAATAAATATTTGTTCAATGCTGTTTGTTTGACTTTCTCCCTGCTTTGTGATCGCATGTCATTTGCCAAACCACGGTCCTTCGATTGTCCTGTCAGTGGAGTGCGACAGAGGGATTAAGGGGCAGTGGCCAAACACTCCGCATGTGTTAAAAAATTTATGTGTCGATTGTTATAGGCAATTCTAATTTCACTGAAGGTTCAATTAGTCGAGCCTGTAGCGGAACCTTTTTAACAGTCAGCTTTTGTAATTACATATTGGAAGCTTTAATCAAAACCCCCGCCACAAATGAGGCTCTCTTTATTAAAGTATGTCCGCTGTTGTCCTTTATTTAGTAGATTGGAACGAAAACTGCGGCTGGGTACACTGCCATTTTTACTGGTTTGTTATCGTACTGCTGGCACAAAAAGCGCCGACTGAAAAGGGCAACACGCGTTGCGGAACACAGTTTGCGGCTTGTTTTGTCCACTAAAAGCTGTGGAGCAACCGAGCGAATGTCCAACTAGTTGACAGTCTCATGATGAACATGCGTTGACATCGCCAGCGTGTTTCGTCCGTGTCGGAGGAAACAAGGTAGAGGCTTCTCGCGCCTCCCTAGCTCCCCTAAAGGCCCCTACGCACATCTGCATTTGA
Organism: Ixodes persulcatus; assembly: GCA_013358835.2. Taxonomy (NCBI): domain Eukaryota; kingdom Metazoa; phylum Arthropoda; class Arachnida; order Ixodida; family Ixodidae; genus Ixodes; species Ixodes persulcatus. The sequence continues at coordinate 23,680 of JABSTQ010009004.1, forward strand.
GCGCGGTGCGTTCCGTAGCAGTAAGTGGATGCATTGCATTGCGAAGAGCGCTTGCATCAAGCTTGTACACACAGTTGCGTTGACACGCAGTCAGCCGCAGTCAAGAGCCAATAAGAATGCGCCATCGTCTCTATAGCGGCTCACCAATAGTAAGCAACACCCACGGCAACATAGCGGCGCCCAGTGACAGCGTAGAAGTATTCAATCTTGGGACTTTCCCTCTGGCTTCCCCGACTATTTGTTGAGCTTGAACCATTGCAGCCTTGGAAAAAGCAGTCTCCACCGCTCCCCAAAACGAAAAAGCAAGTACTGCGAGGGGAGAGCCGGATAAGCCTCACCAAGTGGTGCGAGCAAACACGTGACCCTCTTCCCTTCTTTCGGCTTCTGATTTGTCGAACGCACCGCAATGCTTTGGAAAGTTGAGCGACGCTCTACTCCCCTGCGTCTTGCTACTGAGCGTTGTGGGAAGGCACCTGTCGCACCGCAAGCAACTGCTCATGGCCGCAAGGATGCCGCAATGCACTCAAACGTGTTCAAATGCGAATGTGCACGTGTACGGGCCTTAAAGCACTTTGCGCATCTTGCTGTAAGCAGTTGTAAGAGGACTCTGTTTCCAGTGTGTGAACCAGCCTTTAATCGTATCCTACAAGCAAGGAAGTTGGCGAGGTATATGTAAAAAAATACTGCAAGCTTTCACAGTTACAACCTGATAAAAGGTGTCTTCACGTCAACCGTGGTCGCATGCTTGTCAGAACTGCACAGATGTTAACAACGCTGGTTGCATAGCGAAGCAAACTCACAGGCAGCCTGTCCCTCAAGATACGGTAGACCTTCAATCTGCCGATGGCACGTTCGACATGGATTCGTATTCTAGATATCTGTCGCGCCTCCTCAGCCTCTCTAGCAGGAAGCTGCTTCTTACCACGAGTTAGTGCCGGTACCACAAGACGAGCACCGCGCCTGGCCACATCCTCTTTAACGAGAAATCCTCGATCTGCGAGAATAACATCGCCATCTGCGAGCTTATCAAGAAATCCCGATGACTGAATGAGCTTCTTGTCGGATGCTCGCCCGCCCCAGCACTTCGACACAAAGCTCACAGCGCCATTTGGCGTTATCCAATCAAGAATTTGAACGTGTTTGTTCCTTTGTAGTGCGAGTAGGTTTCTGATCTTGCACCAAATGCCAGTGGCCTTTCGATGCGACACTCCGTACAGTCAATGATTGCTCGGCAGTCTGGATACCGCCTTCTGACCAGTGGGCA
>JABSTQ010009005.1:0-35076 GCA_013358835.2 Ixodes persulcatus
GGATTCAAAGAAAAATGGGTAAATGTGCTTTATCGGTGTCAATGCGACGTCCACATGGGAGTTGAGTTCTCACGTGCCTTATCCCCACGCTCCAATTGGTTCACCGAGGCCACAGCTTCCACTGTTTACCATGTCACGCCCAAACCGCCAAAACTCGCTCGTTGACGTTCTTGCCCTCAGCAGTGTTGCCATTTTAGCGATTTTGTCGCTAGATTTAGCGATTTTTGATACATTTAGCGACGGATTTTTAAAATTTAGCAGCTAGCAGCTTTTTTAGCGACTTTGGTGTTCAACCGTAATCTGGTTATTTTGAACAATCTTAGAGAAGATCGCGGGCTAAACCCTTTTGCTTTTCTAGCCGAGTTTGCTTTGGATATATGCTCAATATAGCAGCGCGCTTAAAAAAAAAATGTCAACACTGTCAACACTGCAGACCATCTCTCCCGCGCCCACGTACCTACGTGCTCTCCGCCAAGCGTTGCTACCGCCAGCCAAGAGCGAAGCCGCTCTTGGCTGGCGCGGCTGCGCTCTTGGCTTTCGCTTTCGACTACGAACTTCCAGTTGTTCGGCGAATTGGCACAGCTGAAGCCTACAAAGCTGGCAACGAACCGTCGCCATCGGCAGATTTAGGTGACTTGAGTGCAGTCACCATCGAGGGAGGGTTCTTCTTCTTCTAGACTGTTCCGTTGAACTGTTCTTGAAGACGAAGCAGTCATTATTTCCGTGTTAAAATTAACAAGTACCCGTTTCTTATTCGTACTTTCGTACTTATCGTCTAGTCGTTTCCCAAATAAAACATTACAAATAAAAACCGTCCTAGTTGTTTTTCAGTGCAAGTTTAACCTCTCAAAATACCTGAGATATGATTATTTGAGGCTGACTTACTTTAAAAGGGTTTAATGAGCTATTGGAATTCAGCGAATATTTTAGCGACTTCCTGGCAAATCTGGCGACTGTTTAGTGACTAACTGGCCTCAATTTAGCGGCGCTAAAAAAAAAAAAAAAAAAAAAAAAATGATGGCAACACTGGCCCTTAGAGGGGAAATAAGCGCCGAATTAAGGAACCCGGACCAAGATTAGAATAACAACGACACAGGGCGCCATGTCCTGCGACTGCGTCCGTTGTTATTCTACTCTTGGTCCGTAATCCCTCGGCGCTTATTTCCCATGATGTACCAACTGGCCCATCTAAGCATTTTATTGCCCTCAGAGCCGGTGCTGACGTCGACGGGCCCAGAAGACATCGGCCGCATGAAGAATGAGTCGAGTGCATATGCACGTTAGCGACGACGAGCGAAAAGGCTTCAACCTTCCACCTTGTTCTTTTTTTTTTTTTTTTTTTCGTTAGTCGGAAGAAAAATGTACTTTTTTTTTTCTTTCGGAACTTCTTCAGTTTTGATAACTGCAAAATTTGAGTCCGATTCATTGAGTGGAAACTGTATTGTATACGCAATGCTACATTGCTTTTACGATTGTAATTATAATTTATTTTCAATCATAATTTGTGCTTATGGCAGAAGAGATCCACCACCAGGACAAGACACAGGCCAACTGCGCGCATCTTTTAAATTATCATCTCCCTTGTATAGCTGTCAGAGAAGCTTCAAACACGCAATGAAGTCGATTTCGGTTTGAGATGAAGGAAGCAGGTCGCTAGTTTCCCTAAACGGAGTTTCGAAGCGATTCGATATATTGGTGTCGCTGGAACGGCGTCGCTAATCCACCGTTCGCTCGAATGAACGCCGCCATTCGCTAAAGTGCCGTTAGATGAAACATCATGGGCGGGGCTTCGTTCACTAAAACGTCGTTCGATCGAGTCAGTGCCTCCCAGGTCGTACCCAACTCAACGTTAATCACGGCATATGGTGTGTGTAAATACTTTAAGATTTATAGTTTCTAAACTTTTGACGATGTGAATAGAAACGTGCCTGTAAAAAATAACTTCACTTAGTTACAAGTTACTGGAAAATGTATACCTTACACTCTAAAACCGGTCTCTCATAAAAAACGCTGTCCCTCTGATTTTAGAGGGGACAACGATGCTTTCAGGGGGACAGTTTTTTTTAAGAGGGAAATGGAAAAATAAAATAGCAACATCTAGAGGGACACCAACATATTAAGAGAGACCAAGCAAACCGTTTCCTTGGTCCCTCTGAGTAGGAAAGACCGACAGAAAAATTCACGCGTGTCCCTTCATATTAAGAGGGGACTGGTCCCTCTTAACTAGACCAATGTAGTTCGGTCAAGAGGAGAGGTGCAGGCGCAGTAATCCACGGCAAAGAGTTCAGACGGCGCTAAGGTTTCGCGCCAATTCACGGAGAGCTGGAAACGGTCGTGGCCGGAGAGTCGCAAGCATCATGCTGCTCGTTTGACTTCCTTCGGGTGAGAAGTCCTGTTATATTGACGCTTTTGTTTTGGGTACATTGCGGGTGGGAATAACGAGCCATCAATATTTTCACGCTGGCTGTGAAATGCACGAGCTTTGCATATAGAGGATTTTCACCTGACTGCATTAGTCCGCGGTCGCTTCCTTGATCTGCTCGTTCAACTAGGACAAATTGTCGCTAATCGTTTGCCCTGCCGTAAGCCGCAGGGATATCTTTCGCACAAAACACTTTTAGTGAGCTGGGCGTCCCAATGTGTACGCGTCTGTCTTAGGCTGGTGATATCAGACCATTTTCTGCCTGACGCTTTTATCTACTTTTTTTTAATTTTGAACGCGCGTTCGTTCTTCCCCCAGCTCGAGCTGCTAGCTTTGGCACTGCTACGCCGGCATGTTATTACGGGCAATTTCCTTGTATTTATCCATGAGCGTGCACTGTCGGCATCGGGTACTACGAAGGATGGCATCACCCTCCCTAAGGCAAAGTGAACATAAAGACACCCTAGCACGGGCAGTCAGTGTTCGTAAGCTTGGAACGCCGATTTCTTTCTCGGTGTGTACTCTAAATGCTAGCGGTTGACCGCCCGAGAGCGTTGATTGACGGAAACAATGTTGGCGATTTTGCGTTTGTTTGCCCTTGAATTCATTACACCAATTTACACCTCAACGTTATATTGTAGACATCGTTAGCGTTGCAGTGATTATAAACTTTTGCTTCAAGTGGGAAGCGAGCAAAAGGCCATAATGTGTGTGTATGCCTGCGGGGGGGGGGCACGAGCTTCTAATTCAAATCACACACAAAAAAAAAAGAAGAAAAAAAGGCTTCTACCTCCGCGCGTTCGCGTTGCGTCGGCGTCGTACCGTCTGCGGAAAGAGGGGAAGGGTGCAGCGGTGGCCCGGGAGTGCATTTGTTTTATATATTTCCTTGGCGTACTTTTTTGTTCGTTATATTTGGACTGTCGCGCCGACAAAGCTACCGGTCGTTTTTTTTTTTTTTTTTTTCGGCGCCGATCATGCTTTTGTTTTTGGAGGTTTTATGTATGTTGTTTATTATCCTCTTTGTTTTCTGTGGCTGGTTGAATTTCTTGTGTCGCACACCTGCAAAAAAATGTATAAACAGATGTTTGCTTTTTTTTTCTTTTGTATTTTTAGGCGTTTTAGGGCTAGGTTGACTATGGGCCTGAAATGACCGTTAAAAATATTGTTTTCAGAGTGAGGCAATCGCTACGAACGTTGACGTGAAGGGAATCACACGGTTGTTCTGCACGGATTGCTCGTGTAAGGAGCTCTACCGGGCCCTTCTGCGCGGTGGAACGCACCACCCGGAGTGGTGTGCTTCCTGCGGCCACCCGCACACCGCCCACAACGAATTTGGTAGTTATTAACTTTTTGTATTCTGGTATATATGGTAGGCTCTATTTGCGTACTGTTGGCATATGCGTTGCTTCTGGAAAAAATAAGAAATGAATGGCTTGCGCCGAAACGTCTAGATAAATATATATTTTTTAGTTGATTTTGTTGCTTTCTAAAACATGCATCAGATCTCTTCTGCAGCTTCAAACCGCAAATGGAATCCATGTTTTCCAAAGCACATGGGGCTTCTAATATTCCGCTACTACTAAATTCGTTCTCGTTTTGTCTTGGTAATACAAAATCGATTATTGTAAATTACTTAAAATAGCAGTCAATTCTCGTGTCAAATATTAACAGTCAAAAGTAAACGGTCAGCTAGAACTGTCGTTCTAGCTGACCATTTACTTGTGCATCATGTACCAACTAGCTCAAATTCAGCCTGTTATTACATCATAAGCTAATGTCACTCGCTATTTCATCGTATACGGATTGGGTTTCGAATATTTTAACTGTTTGCACTTTATTTTCGCATTTGTTTCCTACCGCCTGCTTGAAAAGAGGTGAAAGCGCTTCATTACTTTCATCTCTCTGTATCTAAAGGAAAACAATATGGTTTTTCATTCAGCTAAAGGTGGATGCACAGCTTTGGTTCCAAAACACAATGGTCACCATGCTGGAAAAACTGGAGGAGGTAAAAGGGGCCTTCTGCGGAGACAACCCAACAACAATCTTGAACACTGAAGACCATCCTCCAGTCTCGATTGGCCAGAAGTTCTCTCATCACCTATGGTACGTAAAAAAGCGGATGCAAAACTAGAAATGTAATTTTGACGCTGACGCAATTTTTGAACAATTGCTGCTTGCAGGACGACCGTGCCCCCGGCGAAAGAGTTCCAGGACCCAAGACTTTCTTCCGTTCGGAGAAACAGATCGTTTCTAGGAACCGGTCAGTGAAACTCTCCGCTAGCACGACTCTGGAGAAGGCACTTGTGATGTGCTTTTGGGTGTATTACATAACGGGACTCTCCTACCCTGCGGCATATGGACAAACTCTGGGACTCCTCCAGTGTCTGCTCGTTGAAAATGACGAGTTTCGATTCAGTTCATGTCGGAAAAGCTCAGAAAATTGCTTACAGCCGTTCAAAAACAAACAAACAAAAAAAAAAAAAATTCTGAGCTCCTGCTGATGTCAAGAAACGCCGAGTAATTTGTTTTTAATACCATGAAGCAGGTAACTGCACTCTAAAAAAAGCACAGGAATCTACTTTCCCGAACAGCACTTGGATAGCCAATCACCGTAACCCACGGAGGCAGCTCAGCGAATCACGATGCCAAAACATATGATTAGACAAGAAAAAAAAAAGTCTGAATTGTGACATTGAGCAATGCAAAACGTCACGCTTGTATTGCTTAGTGTCACAACTCGGACTGAATTTTTTTTTTTGTATAATCATATGTTTCGGCATCTACATTCGCTGAGCTGACTCTGTGAGTTATGGTGATTGTCTTTCCAAGTGTTGTGCAAGAAAGTAGACGCAGGTTTTTTTTTTTTTTTAGAACGTACTCGTATCTTCTTTGTGTTATCCGCTGAAAAAAAAAAAATGCAGAACGGTTGCATTGTTTTTGCTTATGATAGGCAAAAGCAGTCACTTTGCAGCACGAAATTTGTTGTGTGATAGTTTCCAAGAAACGCCGATTTCTGGCGTCGTCCTAATCTCTTCCTTATCCCTATAAGCCACCAGAACATCGTTATAAAATTACTATTTTGATACAGACATTACAATGTAGTTTCTTGTGTCAATGCAAATAAAACACATGTTTACTTTTAAAAATTGTTACTGTTTTATTTGACATATTGATTCCGTTTATCAATCATAGTATACAGATCAGTTTTCAATTCCGTTACGCGGCACAAAATAACTTTGGTTAAACAATAACAGCGAAAGTGCGAGAACTGCATCACTGCAGTGCAGCATGTCAGCTGACAGTCGAAACACGAAGGAGCAGAAATCCTACGATACAATAGGAGAAATAACCTAAAGTCGGGGTCACACTGCTTATACGTCATACAAAATACATTCTGAAGACATGTTACAAAACGAGTCACCGCGACATCCGCGCTTTGCATGCCACGTGACAAAGCTACCGCTTGAACTGGGTGCTTCGTGGCGTACGTACGAAGGACTGGTGTCGTGGTGACTCGTTTTGGAACATGTCTGCAGAATGTATTTTGTATGATGTATAAGCAGTGTGATCCCGACTTAAGGGGGACTATATTCCTGCATTTTAAGCGGGCCACCGTCCCTCCAAATTTAAGGGGGAAAATATCTCAAAAATGTCCCTCTTACTAAGGGGGACTGACTTCGAATTTAAGGGAGACGTCGTATCGCTTACTTTAAGAGGGGTGGTGTCTCACTTAATTAAGAGGGAGCATCCCCATGTAATATTAAGAGGTCTGTCGCCCCCCTTAAAGTTAAGTGGGAAAAAATCGAAGAAATGTCCCTCTTACTAAGTGGGACCGGGCTTAGAGTGTAGATACAGATACAGATACCGAGAAACGAAAGTACCTAGGTTTGTACGTCAGGTATAACAGAAGTACCTAGATACCGATTTCCAGTTACTTATACTGTATACATAGGTACTTTACTTACAACCCTGGTCACGGTCGTACTGGTGAATGTGTCGTGGTCTTTTTGGTTGCTGTGGACGCCACCGACGCAAATGTCTGAACCAGGTACTTGCGCCGCAAGCTGCAGCTTATGGCGTCACACTGACGCTTGAAACATTTTGAGAGCAGGCAAGCACAAGCTGCATAAAACGGAACAAAGGGAAAAGCCGCCAAATTATCCGATGCAAACACGAACGACCACCAACTGCTGCGAAGTACTGCCGGTCATGTTTCTGCGCATGTGCGAAAAATCACTGTCAACGGGAACCCTTCAGACGACTGGAAGATGAGTAAAATAATTCCTAAACCGAAAGGTAAAGAAACCACAATTGTTTCCAACTATAGACCCATTGCCTTAACATCAACATCCTCCAAAATTTTAGAACATATAGTTTCCAAACATGTGCGATCTTGTAACAGGTTACCGAGCGACTAGCAACATGGGTTTCGGGAGGGTTTGTCGACAGTGACCCAGCTTGTGAAGTGGTCGATAATAAGGGACAAGTACATTTAATATTTTTGGACTTCAAGAATGCATTCGATAAGGTCAGTCATAAAAAAAGTACTTATTAAATTAAAATCGGTCTTAAGGGGATAACAATGTCCTTCATTGGATCAAGGCATTTCTTACCGATCGAAGCAGTTTGTTGGTACTGAAGAAAAAATGTCTGAAAGAAGTCACGCTGAATCGGGAGTGCCACAGGGTTCGATGTTTGGGCCGTTGTTGTTTTTGATGTACATTAATGACCTTATAATTGATTCGCCCATTCAAGCCATATTATTTGCGGATGATTGCATTATTTACACTGAAGCCAAATCCGTTGCAGACCAAATTAGGTTAAATGAATATTTGTCTAAAATAACCGATTGGTGTACATCATGGCAAATGTTCCTAAACACGCAAAAACCCGTATGCGTGACCATTGCTAACAAGAGACAGCCTTAGGGTTCAGTTACATACTTCAGGTAATTACGTTAACAAATGTCACGGACTATAAGCACCTTGGAGTAACTATACACCTTTCCAAAAAACGCTCCTAGGCCACCACCACGTTGCTGATGCTGCATTGCTGATGCGGCTCGTCCGACTCTCGCGCCCTCAATCAGCTATACAGTGGTCGGCAACCTTTTGACGCAGCGGACCGAGTCGCCACGAAGCCATGGCTGAACGGGCCGGACGGCAAGCAACGGCAAGAGGGGGGTGAGAGGTGGTGAAAATAAAAAAAAAAATAAAAAACCACTTGCACGAACTCACATTGACGTACGTAAATCGAACATGAACAGTTTATTTCACGACATGAGATACAACATTTCCACGAAAACCTAGAGACTCCTCTCAGTGAGACTTCTGGTGTTGAACTGGGGGAGGAGGCAGGCAACGGGCAGCGAATTAGTCAACTCTATCTTTTTTTTTATTTTTTAGCTGACTGCGTTTGGGGGGGAGGAAGGGGGGGGGGGGGGCTGGGGGGCTGGGGGCCGCACAATACTGCCTCGCGGGCCGGATCCGGCCCGCGGGCCGCTGGTTGCCGACCACTGAGCTAGAAAATTTCTGCCACTCTCTTGGACTGCGAAGACCCGCTCAGCGCGGTTCTCTACCTACGTTTTTGCGGTTTTGCATTCGACGTTTTCTGGACCCTCTTGAAAGTTTCCACTTAATTTTTTTTATGCGTGCTGCGTACCCTTTTTGTGTTATCTTCCATTGTGAGAAATAAGTCTGGTAAGTGCCTGTAATTCAAGCTTTTCTGCTCGACATTCACGGGAAACGAAGGAGGTGAAGGACGTCGAACGGCCCTCGACGCGATTTTGCGAACATTGTTCTCCCCCCTCCCAGAGATAATCCGCGTAGAATCCTCAGTCATCTCCAAAAATAGTTGTCCGGGTTGGGGTGGGAAACGGCTCAGTCGCGTTCGCTCCTTTGCCTTGGTGCTGTTGTGAAAAAAGGAAGCTCTCCCCAAAACGTGCCCCAAAACGAAGTCATCTTGGATTCCGTCCGATCGTCACGATGTGACTGTCGTCGACTGTGACTGTGTTATTTGAGATCTTTCTCAAATAAATTATTTTCAGATAACGCTGCATCGTGTGGTACGTACAATATATTGTTCGAATGTTAACACTTTCTAAATTGTATGTCCGTGTCCTGTCATCGGAAAACACGCTTTTTGCGAGCATGAAAAATGCATGCCTTTCGGCTCTTTCTGTTGTAATTTATTCTTGACAGCTAAGCGCTCATTCGTTTCACATGCGGCGGATCACGCGGCGCCGTCAAAACTTATCGTAAAGAAAAACACAAATAACTACAACTATACATTCCAGTCGCATTTGTTCTGTCGCGCGCGTACCCAACAAAAATAGTTTATAGTTTTTTTTATTGCTTTTTTTTTTTCAAATGTGGTACAATGCTTTTTCAGTGATTTCGGGAAAATGCATGCACCATGAAACACAAAATACAGCGGGAAAAGACGAGAATTTAGCCGCCAGCAGTGTTTGAAACTGCGCCTACGCAGGCTGCGCCTATCGAAATCACAGTCCACTCGGTTTGGGTTAGCAGGGACGCCGGTGAGAGTCTAGCCTCAAACCCAGTGAACGGGCTCGAAAACGGTTTGCTGCCCCTGGGGTCGAGTGTTTCTTGGAAAGGTGTATATATAGCACATGGAGAGTGTTGTTGGTAAAGCAAACAAAGGACTAGGGTTCATCCGGCACACGCTCAAACTTGCGTCACAGGAAACTAAGCTGATTGCACGCAAGATGTAAGTTCGCCCCGTCTTAGAATACGCGTGCGAAGTTTGAGATCCGCATGGAAAAACATTGCAGTAAAAACTAGAAAGCGTTCAGCGACGGGCGTTGCGTTTTGTTTACTCGCGGTACCGAAGACAGGAATCTGCCTCCCCTCTTTACGGCGAAGCCAATTTACCGTTGCTCCAACTTCGCAGGAAACAGAAAAGGCAAACTCTTTTTTACAGCATTATAAACAACTTACTAATGATCGAAAAAAAAAATCGATATGTCCGTGCAGGCACGTAGCCAGGATTTTGTTTTTTTTGGGGGGGGGGGGCAGTACCTAGTCCTGGTAGGTCATATTAAGGCATACTCCCGAGCGATATCGGCTCAAAAACGAACGGAAAACAAACGGTACATACCTGTACGTCATACCTGGCGGGTCGGGGACCCACTTAAGATGACGACATGCACAGGCCTCGTCTTCTAGGTTTTTCTGAGATTTTTCGCGCGCTCTGCTGGCCTGACCAAAAGCTCGGCTGTCCAGCAGAAAAAGCGAGCCGAGCCAGTTTTCTAGATCTCCGCATGCGGCGCTTAGAACCGAACCAGAAACGGAAACAGAATCGCCTCAACACATGCACGCTGTCAAGTGCGAGCCCGCGGCATGAAGCTTGCATTTTCATGGTTCTCATAATCGGAATAGAGAAGGGCAAGTCGATCTCTGTTCACTCCGAATTTTTATTCGCTGCTCCGGTCTTTGCGCTGTTTCGCTGAATGGTAGCTCAGAAAGCAAGATTTAGTACGAATCTATATTTCTCCTCCGCGGATACTGTTTGGGCCGTAAGGACAGGCATACAAATAAATACTTTTGCCCTCATGTGTGAGAACAGTTTTCTGAGCAATACTTCATCCTGGGCGAGTTGGTGGTTCATGCTTACACTTCACAGCGCACAAGAGCACACACAGCCTGAGTGTTCTTTCTTTGTGTGAGTGATCTTTGGAGTTGCGTCTGTTCTTGTGCGCTGTGAAGTGTAAGCTTTCTGAGCTTGACCTACGAGCATAAACATTTGTTCTACACCTTCGCGCTTTGAAAAGATGAATCTTCAAATTTCGATCAACTTATTCCTTGCCAAGGGTGTTGCGGCGAGAGGCGGGGAGCCCATTTTGCGCTGCGTTCCGTCCACCGATGATAATGGGGATGACGATAATTCCGCGGCTATTTCTGTGTATTGTTTAATTTGTTTGCGAGCGCCACTAAGCGCCCCTAAAGGGGCGAATCCAATGGCCCAAGGAGTGGAGCCAGCGCGGGAAACATCTCGGAGGCCATGCTCCGTCATTGTTTGGCCACGTACTCCGTGCATATATTTAGACAGGAGGGCTGCATCGGCGTTCGGCGTGAGCTCGGCTTAGCTCGTTCGGCCGAAAAACGAGTACCGCGTCAGCGTTCGGCGACAACGCAGATCCAATCATGGATGGATGGATGGATGTTAATGGCTGTACCCTTTGTAACGGGCAGTAGTTTGCGCCACCTAGCCTAAGTCGGAAAAGATCACACGCCTCGCTCCCCAACGTTGCTCGATGCGCTTACGAAAATGCTCCTGGCATTCCAAAAATACCACTTCCTCAGCTTAAAAAGGCACTGGCACATCAAAATATTTTTTTTTTTTTTTATTATCCGAAACGATTGAAAACGACGCCGGGACATTACCCTCAAAATTCGAAACTTGGGAATTCAGTATTTGTGAAGTAAAAAAACAATTTCCAAATGCCGAATTTGAAGTTACCGCGCGATCCGCGCCAGTGCAGTGACGTCAAAGTTTGCGGTCTCCCGCGAGTCGACTTTCTCTCGGACCTCCGCTCCACGCTACAAAGCAAAGCGCCGTTGCCACCGCGACCCGAAGCGCCGGCGGACCTGGAAAAAAACGTTTTTTTCCCAACTCACCGATCATCCTCTCCTCGAGCGCCTCCAAGTTTTCCGAGGGAGGGTACAAATGCAGGAAGCGACATCACACCGGACTCTGATTTTTTGGTATTTCAAAAAGAGGGGCCGTAGTGCGTTCGCAATTGCGTTAAAAAAACATGTCACGATTGCCGTTATTAAATGTTATAGAAATGTCGCATACAACGCTTCTCAATTTCACGGTTTTTGACGTCACCGATCAAAAGAAGCAAGGAGGAGAGCAGCGGGGGAGAAAAACGCCAAAAATAAAAAGGCGCGCGCGCGCGCGGGGAAGTTTTTTTTCGCGATGTTTTTTTTTTTTTTTTTTCTGCGTGTCTATGACTACAATTTGCATCGTTTTAGACAATAAAAAAATAATACGATTGCTCTGTCGCGGACCGTTCTCTCAATTCTGGACGACACAAATCTCTTTCCTGCCATTTGAGATAACTCGTCGCCACCATGATTTCAGGCGCCAAGATGGTATCGAGCGCGATTCCTCCTAAACCTGGCTTCTTCGGCGGCGGGAACGAAAGAGCGAGGCCCGCGCAATCGACGCCCCGGCAACAGTCGCTGACGGACGGCGCGGAGAGCGTAATTAAGGAGTCCGTCATTAGCGGGCAAGGTGCCGCGATTAGGGGCCAAGGCGGGAGCGCAGCCGCCCAGAGTCGCCTAATGAAGTCCCGTAATGGCCGGAGATCGGGTGGCCCCGACCACGACACTTGACGCGACGGGGAGGGTCGAGCAACTGTCGTTAGTGTCCACCGTAATGACATTCTCGCCCCGGTCTCAGTCTGTCCGCGTGTGTCTCCGATCGCGTACAACGACGTCGACCAGGAGGTTCCCTGTCTTATCTACGAGGCGATGAAACCCGTTTGTGCTACGTCACGTAGACCTCGGCGTACGAGGAGCCCGATGATGTCGCAAATATCCCGATAAGCGCGTAGGTGAGCATGGGCGTACCAACCGGGGGGGGCAAGGGGGCGCTTGCTCCCCCCCCCCAGTTCTCAGAGTGGGGGGGGGCAAGGCATGTGTTTTGCCCCCCCTGAAACAGCCGCCACTGGGCAGGGCCAGCAGTGGCCGGCGGCGCCCAAGTAACACCAAGGGCACCGCCCCCCGACCCGCGGGGGCATATTTTTAACGCGCAGGCGATTCACACCCTAGCAACGACCCTCACTCCGAATTAGCTGGTTCGTGGAGATAGGCGCTGCCGCCGTCAATATAGGCAGCGGTTACAATGCGAGTTTACGAGCGTAGCTTAGTAGTAAGATGTCTGCCTCATACGTAGCGGACCCGGATTTTTATCCACGGCGTGGGCTTACTTTTTTTATTTTTTTTTCCTCGAACATTTTGTTTTGTCGAGGCACTTGGAGATATTTACGACATTTCTTTTTTACGAGTAACACCGAAAAAGCGAATGTTGTCGACGAAACATCGCTGAACTAAATGGTATGGACTCTATTTACGGAGGTCCATGGAGGGCAGCGGGGCTTGGGTTGCCGGCTGGACGCCGCAAACCGGCGGGCACGGCGGGGGGAGCGGCGTGAACTAAAGCCCCTCTATCCTGGGAAAATTGGGGCCATTCATTTTTCTGGAAATGCTCGAGACACGTGCCGCGCACCACTTCTGGGAAGAACATGGCGTCTGATATCTAGCTCAGTGCTGCGCTGTGCCGCCATGATCTTCCCAAGGGCTGCACGTTGCTCGTGCCTCGTGCATCGACGCACCTTGCGCTACTTTTGAAACATGAAGCGGCTTTAGCGTGAACACAGGCTGGGGGGTGGGGGGGGGGGGGGGGGGGGGGGGGTGTAATGCGCTTCGAGCGATACACGCGCCGTCCGAATCCGAAATCTAAGCTCCCGCGCGTTGACGAGCAGCCAATCCGGCGTGAGCGTCGTTGCTAGGGGGTCTGTCACCTGCGCCGTAAGAGTTAGTGATGGACCGAATCTGCCGAACTTCAGATTCGGCAAAGGTCGGCACATGGCGAAATTGTGAAAGAAAGTTCGGCAAAGATTCGACAAACATTCGGCAAATGTCTGCGCACGCGCACGAACGCGACTGGGCCATGGATCGCAAATGGACGCCGCGCAGTCGTTTGGGTACCATCATACAGTTCAGTACAACCAGTGGTTACGGCGAGGTGCGGAGATAGGCAACACGGTAACTGGGCGTTTGGGAGCCTCTTCTCGAGTGTAGTTCTCTTCAATATTTTCTGCCTCAAGAACAGAAGATCGACCAGAATTTACGCAGTCCACTGCGCAAGTGACAAATGATGCGGTGCATTCTGGATAACGTGATTTTCATTTGACCTTTCCATTGATGCAACGAGGTAGTTGAAACATCGACTGACAACTGACAATTACGCTCAGTGCGCGCAGCCCACTGCCGTCAAACGTGGCAGAGTCATGAAAGCTGGCCAGAATGTATGGGATGCATCTGGCATCGTCGTCAGAATGTGATACATTTTTCCGCCTTCTTTTTCCCCCAATTTTACGTACTTTCTGTAGTGTGTTTATTCTGTACATTTACAGAATAAACATCTACTATTATTATTATTATAACAATCCTGTTTTTGGTTCACAAGTAGTTTGTGCCAAATCAGAATAATATTGCTTTTTAGTTCGCGTTATTTTGCAATTTTCATGTATCTGCATGAAACTAAACAAAGAACTATCACGCTCGACGTTGCACACGCGACATTCCTAACTCTTCCCATCTTCCTGAACGTCCGTGTGTGTCCTAACACCAGAAACCGGAGTTCTAAAGGTTAAAAACTGCACGTTGCGAATATGGAACGCACACTTCCATGCAAAGCTGACGTCAAGCGACTCAAATCGAAAAAAACATACATATTTACAATAATATTGTTATATCTTCTGGTGAAGGCTCAGCAACCGTTGCATTCGTTTCACGCACGAAACGGTGACTCCCAGTAAAAGTAAGAACGCAGTGATTGCCTTTATTTTAAGAATGTAAACACTTGCAGGCGCGCGCTGATGAAGCCTCAAAATCAAAACTCTCGTAGCGTTATTTGTGACTGCACCAGCTACTACCCCACCTGGTTGTCACGCCACTCTCTGCAAGGAGACACTAAAATTGCCAGTAAACACACAAAAGCGACACCGATACAATTATCTTGTAGAATATCACCTTATTTAGTAATAAGTGTGTCAATAGGCACTACATGTGCCTATTGACTAAATCAGTGGTTCTCAAATGGGAGTCCACGAAGCCCTGCCTTATCAGCCAAGCCCAGCAATAAAAGTTGACTTTTCTCAGGTCGAGAAAAAGTGTTTCAGTTTTCGGGCGAGTTTTCTCGTGTGTATGTCAATAAGAGATGTCTACTTCACACTAGCATTTAGTTATATCTATTTATTCAATAATTATTATATTGAACGTATACATTTCCCCTTCCCTTACCACGAACGGGGTCCTCCATCATCTCCGCCGATCCACAAGGGGTCCGCGAAACATCGATGGTTGAGAACCACTGGACTAAATTATACCAGGCAAGAAGAAACTAATTGACTACGGGGCAGTATTCCCCCCCCCCCCCCCCCCCCCCCCCAGTTCTAGACCGGTTTCCGTCAACTTCTCTCAAAAATAATCCTTGTACTGTAACTAATAATCCCGCGCTGTAACTAATAAACCGCTTTGATTAACTAACTTAAACGCTAGAAGCATTGTAAATAAAACGGTTGAATTCAAAGATATAATTCTCAGTTATGACCCCGATGTAATAATAGTTAAAGAGACTTGGCTCACGGATAGTATATCTAATATTGAGATCGTTTCGCAGTCTTATAAAATTGTTCGTAAGGACCGTTCCTCCGGGGGAGTGGGAGGGGGGGTTCGCAGTCGTTCACAAAAAGATTATTGATTTTTTCCAGCTAAATACGAAGTTCACAGCTGAGGCTCTATGGGTGAAACTTTTTTTCTATAACTCATTTATTTTTGTTGGAGCTGTTTACAGGCCACCATGTGCTGGCATAGCTGTAGAGGAGCAATCTAAGAGTTTCATGAATATAATTATGGAGGGAGACTTCAACCTCCCAAGCATCGATTGGCCTTCGATGACCACAGTGGCCTCTTGTAAACATTCCGATGCTTTAATTAATATTGCCTTCGCATATAATCTAACACAGATAGTGTCAAGTCCAACTCGCATCACAGATTCTACTAGTTCGATTCTTGATCTTGCTTTTGTTGCTCGGAATTCGTATGTTGCCGATGATCACTGTGTGGTCACAGAGGGCTTATCCGACCATCGTATGGTTGTTTTTTATTGTCCGGGACTTGTTCCCAAACGTCGTCCTGATAAGAAATCGGAGTTTAAGGACTATAATAGAGCACAAGACGAAAGTATAATAGATTACCTTGAGCTGTCGTTCGACAGAT
Organism: Ixodes persulcatus; assembly: GCA_013358835.2. Classification (NCBI taxonomy): domain Eukaryota; kingdom Metazoa; phylum Arthropoda; class Arachnida; order Ixodida; family Ixodidae; genus Ixodes; species Ixodes persulcatus. The sequence continues at coordinate 15,457 of JABSTQ010009005.1, forward strand.
TTGCTGATAGGGCTTCAGTTCCGGGATGCGATAACTATGGTGCACTTTTCAAAATGCGGTGCACACGTGTATAGAAAGGTTTGTGCCATCTCGTAAGAAGCAATCTAAAAAGAATAACCCATGGATCACGAGGGAGATTTTACAAATCAAAAGGAAAGCCAATATGCTAAGCAGAAAACGCGGAAACAAAATAGAATTGACTGCCTTACGTCATAAATTGAGAACATTAATTAAGAATTCCAAGTATGAGTACTTCAACGTTAACATGTCGAACTTCTTTTCTAACAATCCCCAGAAGTTTTGGAGGAATATATCGGGGTCAAGACACCCAGTTAACAAGATCGTTAATCATGGGAGAGAATTTGTTGATAATAGTTCAATCGCGAAGATATTTAACGACTACTTTGCCTCTATGTAGACCATAAGTGACAACTTCGTTCCTGAGTTCTCGATTAAACTCGCTCACGTACCAGACATACAACTATCAGAGGAGGAATCTTCTCTGCGTTACTAAATTTGAATACAAAAAAGTCTTGCGGTCCAAACAAAATTCCTAACTTTTTTTTTTTTTTTTTTTTTTTTTTTACCGGTACGTTGAGTGGTGTTCTAAATTTCTTTTTATAATTTATAGCATATCGCTAGAGAGAGGGGTATTACCTAAACAGTGGAAAGTGGCAAAGGTTATACCCATTCATAAGAAAGGAGATAAACATGACGCATCGAATTATAGGCCCGTTTCCTTGCTCTTCTCGTGTAACAAGGTTCTAGAGCATTTTTTATTTAGTCATGTCATGTCACATTTTGAATCGAATAATTTTTTATCAGAGAGATAGCATGGTTTCCGGCCTGGCTACTCTACGGTAACTCAGCTCCTTTATATAGTAAATGAACTTGCAAAAGTCGTTGACAAGGGTGGGCAAATGGATGTAGTATTCCTAGATTTCGCCAAGGCTTTTGATCGCGTGTCACACAGAAAACTACTTATCAAGCTAAGAGTGATACTAGGAAACGATAAGCTATTGCGATGGTTGGATTCTTACTTGAGCAACCGTCATTAGTTCGTTGAAGTAGGTGGGGCTTGTTTCCCAATTGTATCAGTTATCTCGGGCATTCCACAAAGATCGGTGCTGGGCCCACTGCACTTTCTTGTTTTTCTAAACGATTGGACGGTTGATGAGCATATACACTGCCGGTTTTTTGCAGATGACTGTGCGCTTTTTACTAAAATAGCTTCAAGCAATGACCAACTTCATTTAAACAAGTGTCTGCGTTCAATTTCTCAATGGTGTAACGAATGGCAAATGTTGCTAAACAGCTTGAAAAGTACAAATGAGAGTAACGCGCAAAAATTCACCCTTGGAATTTAACTACTGTATACAAAACTCCCCTTTACAAGTTGTGCACGAATTCAAATACTTGGGTGTCATTATCTCTTCAAACCTCAGCTGGAATAGTCACATATCCTGGACTGCTCAGAAGGCATCAGCAAAGCTATAGTCATTGAAGAGGCAGCTGAAGCACTCTACCCCTGCAACCAAGCTTGCAATCTACACGACTGTAATACGACCTGTTTTAGAATACGCGGATGTTGTTTGGGACCCTGCGACTAAACTTAATATTGATCGACTCGAAGGGGTACAGAAGAAAGCACTGCGCTTCATTTACAACGAATACAGAGATTGAGCTCTATCCCTAACTTGTACAATAGGTCGAAAATTGAGCTTCATTCATCCCGGCGCAAACTTAATCGTCAAAAGCTTTTGTATACCATTGTACATGACTCATCACGCCTTTCATTCGACAGATTTATGCAATTTAACACATCCCGTCACACACCACATAAGCACTCCAACACAATTGTGGTACCTTGCAGCATTACCCATTGTTTAAAAAACTACATTTTCGTACGAACCATTAACGAATGGAATAGTCTCCCTGCCACCATTACCAATGTCTCGTCCGTTCAAGAATTTGCTTTATCATTACAGCGTTATTTCTTTGATGTGCAGTCCTAGATGTTTTTTTCTTTCACTAGCGTGTAATATGGTTATCTTCTTCTGTGTTGCCCTGCGTGCCCTCTCCTGCCTTGGCTGCCGAATGGCAGCCGGTAGTATGTACAAATAAAATAAATAAATAAATAAATAAAACATGTTGTATTTAAGTTAAGAAAAAAAACATAAACCTTTTTTTCGTTAGAAAAAACTAAATATCAACATTAAGTCTGGTAACAGTGTATTTTTGCCGAATCTTTAGAAACGTTCGCTCCGCCGAATCCCAAGATTCGGTACCGAATTTTCGATTCGGCAAAAGTTCGGCGCATCACTAGTAAAAATATGCGACCCGGGTCGGCGCATCACTAGTAAAAATATGCGACCCGGGGGGGGGGGGGGGGGGGGGATCTAGTTTGCCCCCCCCCCCCCCCCCCCGCCCCACTCAAAAACAAGTTGGTACGCCACTGTAGGTGAGCGTTCATTCTTCCTACGTGCCTGGTTTGTTTTGGGACAGCATCGACTACGTGGCCGGTGCGATCGAGAATCCGGCCAGAAGTTTGGGTGAGCGACTGACTTCCCGACATCGGAAGGATGTCGACGTTCGACGCGGGCGGTATGTGGCGATAAATTAGGGTCCGAGACAACACTGGGAGATTGAGCTGGTGAAGACTAGACATAGCGCAGTGCCCAGACTGCAGGAAACGTATCCATTGAGAGCTTTCGTGTACCTGCAATGTCGGGGTTGTGTTACGTGGCAACTTCTCCGCGGCAGGGCCAGGCGCACGGCCACGAAAGGTGGACGTGTCAATCGCCTTCCCAGCGTCTCTGCAGACGTACGGCGAGTTTCCCTAAGGAAGTCCTGCTGCATCTTTGGTTCCTTAAATGTTGTCATCTTGAGGACATCCCCACCTACTGACATTTTCGTTCGTCTAAAAAAAGGCGCACGAACGGGTTTCCTTCGATCACGCCATGTGTTTGTCTGGCGGTGTTCGTACGCGGGAACCGCGATATCCCCTCACCGCTTCGTTTCTTTTCTTTCGCGTACGACGAAGAGTTACTCGACGAGATTTAGACAACTTATGTCATGACTTGAAAACAAATACTCAATCAGACAATGTCAAAGACTTGACTGTCAGTTTCTTTGGGTTACCAGTCGAAATCGAAAGGTTGCCGTAAGAGCTAAGAGTCGCGTAATTTTCCAACAAGGAGCGAAGCTTCCGTCCACAGCCTAAGCCCCGGGCTCAAAGAGGCCCCGAGCGTAGTTCTGATGCGCCGGTCGGGGATCGGCCGCGCTTAGCCTAGAGTCTGGAACCCCACAGGGCCAGAATTAAAAAAAAAAAAAAGAAGAGGAAAAAAAAAAAAACGACCTTTGAGTTGCGGGGCAAGCGCTGTCCGAATGGTCTTCCGCTAGCTCACGTTGTGGTTGCCTCGCGCGCAAAATGATAGGAGTAGGAGAAAAAGACCACAAATTATGGCCTGCTATCGGATAAATCGCCGGGAAAAGCCCGCGTAAAAATGAGAGAAAAACAAGATAGCGGACGACACGAAGTTCTAGTCAAGAGGAATACTCAAGAACTCTCGACCCTATCTATACACCTTTCTATACGTGGGCGCCGCCATCTTCAACTCTGGAACTTCCGGTATGCGTGAAAACAACGCTTTCTTCTCGCCTCGACAGTAGAACGTGTTAACATTTTAATTGCAACCGTCAGTTGTTCTTGTTATGACCCTTCTATACTTTTTTACTTGTCCGGGGTTGTAATCGCTTGCTTTTCGTTCAGAACGCATACTGGATAAGGGGACAACGTGGCTGGGTGCGAGGCTAAACGAAAAAGGTGTATAGCAGGGGTCTCCAAACTATATGGCTAAGGGGCCGGAACAGGTTTCTGTCCCTGCCTCGAGGGTCGGGAAATAAACGAGTAGATATAAATAAAAAAGCTATATAAATAGCCCATCTATACATAGGAAACCTAGATGGAAAACGCAAGATTTGCGAGTAATACGGATGAATATAGCTCAACTATATAGCTATTTATTCCATTCCACAATCATTGTAGCCCAGGCACCAGGCATAAATGAAAGCGAATATGATCGTCGGCATATCAGCACAGGGCAGGAGGCAAACGAGAATGGCAGGACTGGTGATGCCAATACGTATGACACAGGGTACCAAGCACAATATTAATGAAAAGGCGAAATACTTTTAACGCGGTCACGCAGACATGAAACTGGGAGCTAAGAATGCAAGTGGTGATAATGTGCGAAAATAATGACACACAACTATCAGCGGGATAAGAATCAGCACGGATACGAGTGTCTGGTGCGCGTCGTGGGGCCATCTCTTTACACGCGATTATTTTTGGCGCCAGGAGCAGCGGGCCTGCTGGAAACGCGTCGCGGGTCACTGCAAGGACCGCGGACAGCCGCGGGCCGGGGCTTGGAGACCCCTGATTTATAGTGTCGAATATGTAAGAGTACTAGATACTAGTGCCGAGTTCTACATACTCCTACATACTCCCGCACCGCCCAACTAGTACCTCCGAGAAGTATGCAACCAGCGAACCGGCCCAAGTCGGAGGAACCGAATCTTGGGAACCCTTCGAACGCGGACGGGGACGCGACAGGCCCATAGCAATTCAACGTGGACGGTAGCAGATGCCGGATGATACGAGTGATGCAAATGAACGGATTCATTCGCTCCGTGTGCCCCTCGCCCCGCTGTTCTTCCGACCGAAACAAGGCACGTCTGGATTTGTGCATCTTAATTTAAAGGAAACTCCCGGGCGTCGCAACAAATGAAAAATAGTGCGTACAGAGCAGGAAGTGAGTCCCAGTGGGCGTCTGCTGGTGCCTCCGACAGAGATGAGTATCACTGGCAGCCTCGGATCACGCAGTAGGGACACGCGACCGCATGCAGGTACAATGCTCGTCCCAACATTTTAAGATCAACTCATGGCGAATTCCACTGGTCGTTTTGGAGCGCGCCGGGATCAGTAGACCGGATCCAAGATGGAGCACGCGATCCGAACCAAGTCGTTTCGCCTCCGGATTCCCAGTGGAACATGACCACCCCTTCGGGATCGGCGGATGCTTTTCCATCATTCACCTTCCCGGCAATCCCCTTCCCGCGGTCCCGAATATCCAAGCACATGTTTTCGCAATCGCCACACTACCAACACGTGTTCAACGCACGAGCCAAGTTAATCATGACGTGAAAGATGCGCGTCGATAAGCGATGTACATCAGCGTAGTCCATTCGCCTCTTGATCGGAATACTCGCGAGCGGTGTCAGGGGTACATCTCAATTTTCGGCCTGTTCTGCGGATGTCCGAAAAGGCAGTCCACGTTCATGCGGGACATGCGAGCAATCCTCGTCGTCGCTGGTACTCGAGCCGCTGCTGCTAGAGCAGCGGCTCGAGCAACTGGACGACAAACTGTCATCAAGCAGCAACAGCAGTGAAGCGGGCGGCACTTCGAGTGCGACCATTACGAATTCTTCCGAGGCGAGATGCCGGGGAAGAAAGAAAGTCACGTGTGCGCGCCGAGGGCTGACCAGGTTGCCTTCCGGTCGAATCCGCCGAAATCGGCGGAGCGACGTTTTTCGGATCCGGATCGAGATCTGGAGCGGGAGCTGATCCAAAACGACGAGTGGAACGCATCCGTCTCGATCCCGATTGCCCATTAAAATAGGCGGGCTCCAGAAAAGTCGATTCCGGCGCGCTCCAAAAACGACCCAGTGGAATTCGCCATGAGTTAGGAAGCTGCCCATAAACGCAGTTTCCACGAGCAGTACCCCCCTCCCATGCCCCGGGGTTCGCCTCCAGACGCTCGACGCGCCACCTTTTCTTGGGGGCAAGGGTAACTAGGGTTGGTGACAGGTTAAGAGTTCGGGGGAAAGCAGAGCGAAGGCTGGAGAGGAGGTCGCCTCCGCTCCATCGTGCGCTCTGCTAAAGTGGAAAGAGGTGGGAGGAGCTTCCATTTTACTCTTAACCTTTAGGTGGGGCTTCAAACTAGCATTAAAACATGGGTTTGGGCTAGTTGGTTCACTTACTGAATAAAATGTTAAAAAGCGCGAACAAACGAGGACATGTCCCCGTTTGTTCGCGCATTTTAACCTTTCAAACTAGTCTCTAGATGGCGCTTCAAAGAACGGGTGGCAGGGCGGGCTTGAGGGAGAAAGGGGTACCTTTCTCTGTGGGAGGAACTCCCACGGAGAAAGGTACCCCCCCCCCCCCCCCCTTCTAATAACGTTGGATTACCCAGATTACAACGGGCGGAGGCGGGGATGGAATCCAAGATCCCTGGGTTCTGTACCTCGAGCTTCCGCTCCACCTGCTCCGAGTTGCGGTAAGGTGACGCTCAGTCACTGATCCCCTTACAAAGGAAGAGGTGTAATTGCAGAAAATAACGGTTTCACATACGCACGCCTCGAGAACGCCTTTGAACATTTGGAACGAATTATTCACTCGGAGCCGGTAGATCTACTTGAGCCTCGCTTCACTTTGCACCGGTTTGCAACCTGCGTTCACGCGGTTTACATCACTCAAGTGTCGCGAGCAGGTACTCGTTTTAACGAAGAAAAAATTACCCGTGATTTTTCGTATCTAATGATACATTTAAATTTTCTTTTTCTTTTTTTTTTCAGGACAATAGACCTTTCCAATGTTTACAAAATCACAGTCCAGCGTGCGATCTTCACAGCCCAGCACGTGCGTGCTCGTCGCTTCGGAAAGCGAGCAAAGCACGCGCCATACGCACGAACGCTCAAAATGGCACCGGCCACAAGCTCGTTTTTGGAAAGGTCTATCCCTGCATGCTGGGACCATTTGTCAAAGATTATTGTTGATAGTTCTGATGTAAAAATATTCGTTTCAAATTTGGGAATTTCGACCTATAAATACATTGTGTTACTGGTGAACTTAATTATTCTAGGTATGCTTTTCTGCCTTGCTGTATTGCTACTAATGTTGTTTTGTTTTGTTTTTGTCTTTTTTGTTGTTTACTCTCGCTTGAACTCTGCTGAATCCGCAGCGTGATTTAAAAAGAAAAAAAGAAACCGCTTCTCGCTTAGATTGAAGTTTTCGAAGCCCGACCAGATCGGGGGCTGCAGCGACGCCTAGCCGGGTCGTGCTTCCAAATGCGCGCGCAAATTGCGGTCCTGGGCAAAAGGCGCTGGAGCGTCGCTCGCCGCGGCGCATGCAAATTGATCCCCCAACGGGGAACTCGGCGACGAAGTTTTGAACGACTTTTCGATGGGTCGCGAAAACGCCCGTCGGCCAACTCTGGCGCCGACTAATGCCGTCGGCGGGAGGGTCTCGCCGAGTGCGTAATCAGGCTTCGGGTTTCGGCAACCTGAAACGCGGCAAACAATGGGGACGTAGATCCTGCGCGAGAGCTCCGCGTTGTTAGCAGGGGCTCGTGCCCTCTCTCTGAGCACGGACACAGCGCAGGGCCCGCATCCGCAGCGTACCAAACGAAAAGGCCCTAATATTGCCGCCCGCAGGGCACAGCAAACAGCGCCCGGTCACGGTACTCTAGAAGATTCGCGTTTATTCTTACTCGGGGTGTAACTTTTATCATTTCGTCCTGCTTTCATGTTCTCGAAAGTGCCTGTTCATTCTCACCCCGAACCCGCGACGCTCGAACCTTTTGGGCCGAATATGGTGACGCACCCTAGATAAGGAGCCGCGCGGGACCTTGTCGAGTCAGACTCGCTTTCGCTTGCTGTTACGCTGCCAAATCGCCTCATGCTTTTCCTGCTGCCTCGTCGCTCGTTCTTTGTTTTGTTTGGCACAAGTTCAATCAATCAATCAATCAATCATTTTATATTTCTTTCCCAGAGAAGATGGTAGCTGGGGCAAAAAGCTGCAACACGTGCAGCTTGACAAGGCTCCAGCTCCAAGACAGCAGCGCGCATTGAGGGCTTTCTTCACAAAGTTATATCTAAAATGAAAACATTCTTCAAGTTCAGAAGGGCAGAAAAAGAAAACAATCACAAGATTCCAATGTAACATATAACATCAATTGACGCAGTACATATACAACACGAAGCCTGAAGTTCACAACGTCCGACAGTATCATCATTAAAGCTTCAAATGGTAAGCTATGGCTAAAATCTCTTTCAACATTCCGCTTGTTCAAGAAAGATGAAAGTATGTATGTAATCGATATCCGTTCATAGTTTGTCCTGGGGGTGGGTACACTCCACTGTTCACTTCGCCGTGTGTTACAAACGCTAGTATTTTTATTTAAATTTGCTACTTGTAGAAAACAACTATTTATTTTTTGTGCTGTTTTATAAGATACTAGAAAGCGGTAGGAATGTAGGTGTGTTATGCTGACAACATTAAAACAGGCAAAAAGAGCATCTGTATGGTAAAAAAAAGGACACATTTGCAACCACTCTTAGAGCTTTTTTTTTTTTCTTTTTGCAGAGTTAGAAGTTTGTTTATATTTCGAATGGTAGTGGTGCCCCATACCAGGTGACAATACTGAAAATATGACCGCACGAGGCCGTGAAAAATTATTAACTTAACAAATGGGGTGAAAACTGTACGGTATCGGGATAGAGGACAAACAGCTTTTCTGGCTTTTTTATGTATGTATTGTATGTGCTAATTTTATGATAAATTATCTGAAAATATTACACCTAATATCTTGAATGACTTTACAATCTTGATTGCTTCCCCGGCTATGGTGATATTTGGGTTCCAATGAACAGTCACGTTATTGGCTCGGAACAGCTTGCACAAAGTTTTGTTTATGTTGATACGTAATCTATCTATTTCTGTCCAACTATGTAGCTGCGAGAGCATACGATTCGACCTTTTTTCGATATCGTCACAGGTACTGCCTTTCAAAGATAATGTAGTGTCATCGGCGTAAGCTATGACTAAGCAGTCTGGAACACTGTGTTCAATGTCATTAGAAAATAAAATAAATAGTAGAGGACCTAAAACACTTCTTTGAGGTACTCCTGCACGTACTGTTTTTATAGTTCAAACTGAATTGTTGATTTGAACAAATTGTCTCCGTTCAGCCAGATATGACTTAAATAAATTGAGTAGATGACCCCGAATACCATAGCATAGTAACTTTTGTAGAAGTGTGTTATGGTTAACTAAGTCAAATGCCTTAGAAAAGTCGATATATATGGCTAATGTCAGTATAGTTTATCTTCTACAGGGTGTCACAAAAGAAAATTTACAGAGTTTTTATTTCCGCAGAAATAAACTAGGCATCGCCGAACGCTCATTCTCCGCCCAAAGCTAGCGCTAGAGGTCACAACCAGATGCCAAAGTTTCAGCCCGATCCGATAACTTAAGCAAACGTTATAAGTGATTTTCTGAAAATTTCAATGGGAAAATGGCGGCCGACGGAGTTTTCAAATACATGGGGCTCTATGGCACCAGAAACCGAGAACGGGCAAAAATGGGCTCCATTTTCCCATTGAAATTTTCAGAAAATCCCTTCTAACTTTTGATTAAGTTATCGGATGGGGCTGAAACTTTGGCATCTGGTTGTGACCTCTAGCGCTACCTTTGGGCGGAGAATGAGCGTTCGGCGATGCCTAGTTTATTTTTGCGGAAATAAAAACCCTGTAAATTTTCTTTTGTCACACCCTGTATATTATTTATGGTGACTTCTTTATGGGCCAATAGAGTGGATTCAGCAGACCTTCCTTTTCTGAAGCCGTGCTGTCTGTTCGTTAACAAGGAAAAATGCTCTAAATATGCCGATTGATCTTTTACTTTCAGTTCAATGTTTGTCCTCTCGTCACCTTCATTCCTGACGATATTGAACATCGCTCAGAGCTTCAGCTTGGGCGAGTTGGTTATTCAAGATACTGCTTCACAGCGCACAAGATCAGACACACTTAAAAGTAATTTCACGCACACAAAGGAAGAACACTCACTCAGCGCTGACTGACAACTCGAGTGTATTATGCATCATCTTCATCTTCCTTCACTCCGATGCAAATGGAAGTGAAACTTCCCTTTGTTTCACTTCCATTTGCATCGGAGTGAAGGAAGATGAAGATGATGCATAATACACTCGAGTTGTCAGTCAGCGCTGAGTGAGTGTTCTTCCTTTGTGTGCGTGAAATTACGTTTAAGTGTGTCTGATCTTGTGCGCTGTGAAGCAGTATCTTGAATATCGCTCCGGGGGTAGCCGAAAAGGTTTGTGGCCCAAGTCCGAAGGAGTTCTTCCACGATCACACTCCAGCAGGGGTGGTCGCTGTCTTCAGACGCATCCGAGAAACCGTTTCACTCTAGTTTGCTATAGATTATATGCAAAAAGAAGCGCCATCTAGTGTAGGCACGATCAAATATCGAATTTGCTTCATATTGGAGGTTCCCGTACCGATAGTTTCGCCCGAGGGACAATGGTCCCGGCCAAGTGGGAGTCGTAGAACTAAAATATGATCACCTGCTGCAAGTCTAGCAAGAACCCTTCACGGAACGTCTTCGATAAACACCGTTCACTGCCTTGGATGAACCACTTCACTGCTTGAGTGACGAATCTTGCGACCTCGTTGTTCACAATTCCTTTTCTAGAATTCCGCGGCCGTCTTTCTTTTCTTCTTCTTTGAACCGAAAAAAAAAAAAACAGCAACTCTTTGAGTGCACAGATAAATTTCCCTAATATCATGAAAACCGAGTTAAATGCAGATGCACCTCGTCCACAACTGAAGGATGTGAAAAAACAGATATGATGACAGCTGGCAAGAATTTTGCATATGGCTTATTCACAAATTTCACTGCCCATATGGGCCGCACTAGTTCCTATCAAAGTGGCCGTCATCTTTATCGTTGTAGAGCAGCAGTACAAGGTTGGTACTGCGGTGGAAGCTATGCAAGCGCATAGCTTCCACCGCACTGCCAGGGATTAAGTAAGGTCCGGGGTCGTGTGACGTGTGTTTAGGCCTGGTGACGCGCTTTAGGCGCCGCGGATGTATCACAGTGAAAAGGCAGACAGTTTTCGAAGGGAAGGAGGTACGAAATAGTCCACTCGGTTTCCACATTTTCGCACTGAAAGTTAGGCTTTTGACTTTCTTCCTTCTTTCTTTTGGCCCACTAAACGATATGCTATTAGTAAAATCCCAATCGAAAGTCATTCATCCCAGCCCAAAATTCGTTTCATGGGCCCTTTAATGCTCTCCCAAATCACTTTGAGCCTAGCGAGGATAAAAAACGCCGGAAATGATTTTCAGAGCATCTTCCAGGTAATTTGTGGGTGCATTTACTTATGATGTACATCTTTAAGGTGATCGGCCCTTCATTTATGTTTTCAGACTTTCAGTCAATAATTAAATATATATTTTATTATGATCAATAAAATAGACTGCATAAAGATTACACAACTGCTTGAGAACGATACGGAATGACAGTACTCGAAAATACGCCAGCTGTTGAGTCTGTGGAAATGTGTTTTTTTGTCCGCTGTTTCTTAGTGTGAAACACCGTGTCGCGGGATATGCCAAAAAGGACTTTGTGCTCACAACATGATACATCTGAAGTCAAGTATAATTGGCAGCAATAGAGAGATAATAAATGGTTTTCTTAGCAAGAATCCGATGCACGACTCTTTACTGCAAAAATTCATAGAGATGTAACGATATTCCTAATTACATAAATAGCGCGAAGGACAGACGAACATTCTCATCCAGTGGTGTCTGGTTAATATGGACATCTCCGTTCCCCCCAAAAATCGTCCATATATAGTGTGAGTTGCCCATAATAACGAGACAAAAATGCATGTTTGTCGCCAGTTTGTCCCCGAAAATGGTGTCCATATAACGGGGTATCCATAATATGTGGGTCCATTATAAACGAGACATGACTGTAATCCTAACATAAATCAGATTTGGGCATCAGCTTGCATGAACTCGAAACTTGGCGAAATAGCGCCTCGGGAGGCTATATTCGGTTTGACGTGCTTGTTTTTCGCCTTCACTTTACAATAGACCGATCTCACCAGCCAGTTTAGCTACGCCACCGCTGCCGCAATGCATCGAGGGAACTTTAGTCTTTCTGCACGTGTGACAACCACGCTGGAGCTTTGCGCGTGCGGAGCATGAGACGGCACGAGCCGTCTCGGGCACTGCCTCCTGCCTACTTTGAACTAAAGTTATGGCGGCCTCACGCATGCGCCGGAGGCTTGATGAGATCGGTCAGTCACGCGCTCTAACATTTTATTAGGCTGCCATATATCAACCTGAGATCTCTATTAGCGGCGAGATGTTTTGGTGGCGCCCTCCTGTGGTTTCCCCTTGTGACGTCATTACTTTGCAAACAACAAGTTCGATGGTGTTTGTTATTAGCATGGTGGAAGCTTGAAATCATTGCGCTCTCATAGGAACACTGCCAACACCGTCAAAATTAAAGTTCTTTCATTCCTCTTATTTCCGTCGATGATAAATCCCCTTTCCGACGTCATAGTCAGCGTTCGGCCAATCGTGGAAGGCCGACCACAGCGACGCTTTCGGTCGCGCACGGGCGCGGGCTTGACGCCACGGAGCTGCGGCGGCGCTGCGATCGCGCCGGAGCCGGGAGATGTGGGCAGAAGGGCGCACGCTTTGCATGCGCGTCATGGCCTTTCAGCATGCCGAAAAGCTGTGTAGCCGTTAACTGCATTGAAAGGTACAGCAAAAGTAGCGGAGTGAGCTCCCGCAAGTTCCCGGCGGACTCTGAAACCTGCAGAAGGTGGATAATACCCGTGGATCGAAAGTAATGGTCGCCTCGTACGGACGACCGTTTGTGCGACGAGCACTTTCTTGAAGGCAAGTGTGGCTTCCATTTCAATCTCCGTCCGGAGGCTCGCTTATGTGCAGGGAAACCGTCGTCTGATCGAGACCACCCAGATTTTGTTCCCACGGTGTTCGCGCACAGAGAAGCGGAATGAGATCGAAGACAAGACGGACAAAGCGTTACCACTTGTCGTGCCTTGTGGTCATGAGGGTAAGAAAAATAGCATACCTTGACTCGAAGGACGATGTGTAAATTTAATCTATCAATAAATGCACTTCAACAGACCCACACTTTGCTGATCCCACCGACAGCGCGGAAACCGCCTCGAGAGACTTGTACCCATGCGCCGTGTCGACCGTGAACTGTGGCTTGGCGAAAAAACTAAATGAACGACGACGTGAGCCATCGACATCGGTGGCAGCAACTTCACGTCGGAACTCCAGCAGGCCCTGTTTACGGCGTACGGATCGTCGAAGCTAACGCCGTCCACGCACAGTTTGTCTCGATACCGCTGCAATTCGGGCTCGGGTAGCGAGCTGCAATTATCGGGCATGACATACGACATACGTTGGCAGGAAATACAACGCACAAATAAAGCTAGAAACGTCTCTACTACGTCAACAGCGAGCGCACGCCACACCACGCAATGGCGAATACGCGGAGAGCTTGGCCGCTTTTGCCCACATAGCTTCTGCGCATGCGCGGCCTTCCCGCCGTGTTGGTAAACAGAGCCGCGCCGCGTGTCGGTCTAATTACTTGACTCGAGATTCGATCGGCACGGCTCATGTGGTCAAAAGCAGAACTACGCTTTGTTTTACACTTACTTGGAGCAAAACGAATGCTACGCGCGCGCAAGGCCGAAGCCATGGTCGGCGCCCATGCAGCGCTCGCGCACTGGAATCAATTGCCAAGAGCTCGTGCTCTGTACCCTTGCCCGTGCTCTGCGCCCTTGGTGCGGATGCTCTGTCTCCACCCGCATTGTGGACAAAGGGAATTACCAAGTGCCTTATAGAGAACCATGAATAAACAAGAGCACGTTTCCCTTAATTTCAATCTTGGTCTCGACGACTACGCAACTTTGCGATTTGGACAACTACTTTAGCTCGCGTTCCGAACATCGGATTTTACCAGGAAACTGAACTGTTGCCTGGTGACGTCATCGCACTATATGAGTGCAAAACGCACGCTGCAGAAGGTTCGCGCTCAGTGCGAGCCACGTATTTGAGAGACACAAATTATTCTTGCTTGGTGCATGCGTCGCGAGGAACGGCGCGAGCGTCTGGCACCACGAAAACGCGCTTTCTGGAAAATTTATATTTTCAAATAAGGTAGTTTACGGGGCCACGCTTTCTGTTCTGTGCCGAAGATGCGGGCAGAGCAACCTTTATAAATGTACGTTTTTAAAACTACCCCCTCCCTTCTTTTTTTTTTAAATTATTTTGGTTGCTCCTTTAAAGAATACTTTTTATTCCCGAGGGATTCCCTCCTTCGTTTAGGGGTGCTAATTCGACAATTATACCTGTGTCACTCGTTAACAATAATCCTCCCCTGCTCTGGTTTCGCACCCACAAATTGAAGCTTAAACAAAATACGGAGGTGCTCGAAGCTTGGGGAAAAACTTGAGAAAACGACACTCCTGTGAGACTTAGAGCGGCTGGCAACACCCGCACACACTCGTGGTTCTATATAACGTCCGATTAAGAAGTTACATTTAGTCATTTCAGCGCTTCTATTCTCGGGGACAACTAATGAAGCAGTTCAGCAACAACGAAAACATGTTTGGGTGCCTCAGGATGTGTACTTGTAAAATGGATCGTGCAACCATTTTTCGTACTTTCAGTAAATACCGCTAAGAACTAATTTAAGACGTTGATAACTTGCAACAACACCCGTTACTTTTCCTCTCTGCACAATAGCAGACGCAGAAAAAAATAAAAGAAAGAATCAGCTTCTATACACTCCGTGCAACGCGACCGGCGCGCCGCCGCGAGGCTGTTACCGATGGTAGGCTCAGGCTGTGAGAACCCCAGCGAAACGAAACCACACCGCGTACATTGGTACGCATTGAAGTCGGAGCGGTGCGGTTGCGCGGAGTTGACAGCATGAACTGCTGCGTCATTAAATGCTTCAATAGTTACGCGTTGTATCTCGTGGGGACAAAGTTTCACAGTTTTTCAACTGACCGATGTCTTGCGGGACAGCGACAACGATGGACCCGTGGAGTACGACGCGAGAAATTTGGTCTCCCGATCATGTCTGCCACGGTGTCGGCACGCCTGACATATTCTACACTGCCGCTTTGCGCTCTGCGTTTGTTTTCGTACCAGTAACTCCTACATATGTTAGCGCCGATGGGACGAACTGAAATGCCATCCCACACTCGCGGGTATGCAGTGCCAATTTCGTTGGAGGAATGCCCTCCAAAGAAGTTTCGACCCCATCGTACGTGTCGATGTTATTTCCGGAACAGTATGGCACGCAGTCTGTACTTCATGAAGAAAGATTCGGACGGTCCAAAAAGTGATAGATGTAAATCCAAGGAAAACTACAATGAAACTTATAGGATCACTAGACAATCGGCGTTTGAGTATGGAAGTTTATGTAGAGTGCTTACTTTTTTGATTAGCCTCCTTTTGGATGTGGAAACGCCGACACCCCGAGTCCTGTAGACATAATTTTTTTTTTCTTCTCAGTTTTGTAGCCACCTATCGCAAAGTTGTTCGAACTGGAAGTAACGTCCACTGGTGCACCTCCCACCGGCGATTAGTATTCTCCTGACAGCCTTTGGCGGTTAAAACCGGTTCCCATTCAGTTACGCCGGCCAAACTAAATTTCCATCTGGTTTCGCTCTGCCACCTCTTTCTGATATAATAAGTGTTGTGTCAAGTTACGGTCATGTCCAAGTACAGAGCGCGACAGTGTTAGTGCGAACAATCGATCGCCGGTTTTTCCTGTTTTTCTCTTTGAAACCAAGGGATGACATCCAAGTTATTTTTTGCTATGGAAAGAGTTCATTTAATTCTATAATGTAAGCGATAACATTTCGTGCTCAATAATACTATTTAGAAGTAAAACGCGAGAATGCGCCGATGTCGTGCTCGCGCTAACAGTGTCGCGATGTGTACATGTGTGCCGAAAATCGGCACCTCGCACAACCAGGTTGTTACACAACAGCTGACCGCGAAACCCTTTGACGGCCAAACCGTGTGTTGGCCGACAACTTTGTTTTCTCGGCTTTGGAACATCTTTTCGTAAAGTTGTTTCAATCCTACGTTTACAGCGACGAACGAAACAAATTTTCCACTGAGAGAAATTATGGTGGCGGCCATCTTGCTTTTCGGAAAATTGCTCAAACACCTTTTTCGACAGCTACTAGAGAAATCACCCCTATTAACGACTCAAACGCAATATATAAAAAGCGGAGAACAGCTAGATGCCCTTCTTAGGTCTGCCCAAGCACTCATGCAACGTCACCCTCAACGTATCGGCTCAAAAAGGCAAAAGTTCCGTCCGTGCGCGCTT
Source organism: Ixodes persulcatus (assembly GCA_013358835.2). Classification (NCBI taxonomy): domain Eukaryota; kingdom Metazoa; phylum Arthropoda; class Arachnida; order Ixodida; family Ixodidae; genus Ixodes; species Ixodes persulcatus. The sequence goes on from JABSTQ010009005.1 coordinate 31,721, forward strand.
CCGCCGCCACAGCTTGGCACGCGAAAAGGCGCCGCAGGCTGCTGAACGCTCCTCACTGTCAAACGCCAGCTCCTCCGCTAGCGGCGCTACGCGCGTTTTTCAAAGCGCCCCCTATAGTTCCCGCACGGAGCGTTATCAGTGTTCATCATCATGAGCTGGGGTTGGCAAAGCATAGAGCATGGGCTGAGCTTCAGATATTCTTAGTGTTCGGTGATTCTCATCTTTAATTGAACACGAGCCAGTAGGCGAATGTCTGGCGATGTTGATTGTCACGAACCCGAGCACTCGATTCGGCCTCATGACAATCGAGTATACGTCAGGGTGCAACATGATTCGCGGTGCGAAGTCGTGGTGTCATGTGACGCCACGGTGTCATCAATGCGAATAAATCTAGTGGCGTTCTCAATTTCAATCGGCTTGACGCAGAGAGTCCCGTGAGAACGACGAGGGACGTCACGGGGCCTGACATTATTTGACAGCAGGTCTTGCTGTCACCTGACCACGTGATTAATCATTGTGCCAATGCAAAAGTGCCACGAAAACCCGCATTGCATTGCTATTCTGTATGTAGAACGATTTGATCAATACATAGAAATACAGCTGGCAATTTTTATTCTCAAATATTCGTTTTGGGATACTAAAGAAGAAAAAAAAAAGAAAGAAGAAACTGACCGTTCGGTTGAGTTCCGGTTCGGCTAAAAATAACGGTTCGGTTCCGGTTTTCGGTTCAACACTCTGGTCCCAGAGGGTTCCTTATTATCGTTTCGTGGAATTACGTTTCGTGGACACCTTTTCATGGACACACGTTTCGTCGACACGAACGTTTCTTCGAAACTCGTTACGCGAATTGCACGCTATAGGGACATTTTGTTGCGCGTGTATCACTAAGGTGTGTGTTAACGCTTGCAGCCGCCCCGTTTACGCCGCTTCGCGGCGACAGTCTGCGGCGGCTCATTACAAAAAATTTAAATAAAATTTTAAATAAATGTTAGTTTTGTTTGTTTTTTTTAAGCGTGGACAAACCAAAATTGCGTAAAAATTAACGCAAACAAACCCAAAACCAGTATTTTTCAGGCCTAGAAATAAAATAATACGAAAAACCGTTGTTTGGGAAGCGACAAAATAGAATTTGTTCAAGAAATTAAACCATTGGGCGTTTTCTTCTCTGAACATCTTACGTGGGACCATCACGTTAATCACATTCCGCACAAAACTAAACAAACTCAATGGCAGGGTGACTAAACACAATCATTTTTTTTTAAGAATACTGTCAGCCTTCACTTGAAGGCTATTACAGGAGAAGTAACAACAATACAAATACAGTCATATCAAAAATTTGAACTCTATACATATGTACATAATGGAAGAAGACTTTTATACAATTTTTGATTGAAGACAACATGAACATATCGCTACACTTTGTAGCGATATGTTTGTAGCGATTTACCACAAAAAAAAAAATCCTATATAACGTTTTGTTTTTGCCTTTTTATCTTATTGGCATATCATATGGGGACCAAGTACTAACCAAAACATGCTAATGCTACTCACAGCACTGTTAAAAAAAAATATCTACGGAAAAAAGACGGGTAGCACATGTCCCGTCTTCCAGCATTACATCCAATGTACCGATTTCGTTCACAAACAGGAACTGTAGCATCTATCTACGGAGAAAAGCCGAACAAAACGTTGTCCCATTCTTCGGCATTAAATCCAATGTCCCGTTTTCGTTCACAAACAGGAATTGTTTGAGATCGAAAACATGCACCCCGCTATTCGCTAAAACGCCATTCGCTCATCTGATATGGACCCCTACCCATCCCCCAAGCTAGCAACGCCAAGGGGGCGAAGGACCAAAGGAGAAAAGATGACCCACGAGGTAGGCCGAGCAACGGAACACGAAACTCGGAGACAACGTCGTCGTTCTGATCGGTCGGACAAGAACGGTCGTGCTTCTGGCCGCGTCCCGTGTCTACTTTACGATGCAAGAAAGCAGTTCGTGGTCGGTTCGTGCAGACGGTCGTTTGGCACGCACGCGGTGGAGCGCGAGTCTCTTGGACGCACGCACAGCCCGGTCGGTTCTCGGGCTGCCGTTTGAACTTCATGACGAACACGGCGTGCGACAGTGCGACGCCGGTCAGCTCCGTGCACGACCAAAAACGCCGCTCTCCGAGACAGCCTTCCGCTGTTCGTTTCGGGGGCTGCATTCCGCGGATGCCGCCAACAGGTGTGCCAGGGGGCGCCACCGGCAGCGGCGTGCGGCAAACTTTGGATGGCCGCGGCCCGTCCCGAACTTTGGCGGCGAACCCCGCGATACGTGGCGGTGTTCGCCCGCCGCGCCCGGGCGCTCGCCGCTCGGACTGACATCGGGCGCCGGCAAGGAATTAGAGGACCGCGAACCAGCCGAGAAGGCTTACCAGAACCATGATCCGGCCTCACGTAGCCGCCGCCGATCGCATTCCTGCAGGTAATCCGCAAGAGTTTGTGCCGTCCCTCGCAGCTGCCATCCGACGTAATCCAAACGGGGCGGGTTTTTTGGGCGGCCCACTCGACGCACAACACTCGCCGGACACGGGACCGCACCGACCGCACGAGACACAGAGCCAAAACACCGTACGCACGCACACGCGAAAGTTGACACTGTTCGGGAGTCCGAGCGAACTGCGCGAGGGAGAGCGAGTGGGAGCGGCACGGAAAACGAAGAGAAGCAAACGGCACGCGCGAAGGTGGCGGTCACCCAGCGCCATCCATTAGAAAGCAGAAAAAGAGTAACCGCGCAGGCTCCACTTGGTGCGCAGACAACCCGTCAGATGGCGGCACATCTCATCCTGTAACGTCACGGAAGGTGGGCCGACAAGAGGGCCGCCGACTTTAGTCAGAATTTCATAAATCGCATGTGAAGATTGATTGATCTAGTTTTATTGGCTCAAAAGCGTCTAAGGCTATAGAGTGCCAAAATCTGTGACTATTTCATGATATGGTTTCCAGAGAGGAAAGAGGGCTCTAGCGTCCAGTGATAGAATAAAATGGATGGATATGAAAATGAAAAATTTTAAAGTTGCAAACCAAGTTTAAAGTCGACGTAAAAGTCCAGTGCTTTCTAGGAATTTAAAATCAGTTGAGCGATTTATAAAAGGTTCATCTCCAAGCAGAAGAGCAAGGTGTAAAGGCATCTGCGCTGAATAAAACTGGGCGACGTAGAATTGTCGGTATCTGTGATATGCGGCGCACTCAAGAAGGATATGCACTACAGTCAGGCACGTAGCCAGAGGGGGGGGGGGGGGGGGGGGGGGGGGGGCATGGGGCTGGGCCCCCTTTTCCCCCCGAAATCTTCGATTTTGCTGGGACCTACTCTC
>JABSTQ010009006.1:0-33995 GCA_013358835.2 Ixodes persulcatus
AAGAAGACTGCAGCGCGTAGGGACGTGAGAACACACACATAACCTATAGCTTCTGGTGTGGTATGCTCTAAATATTTCTATGGTTTACCCTATGGGTCTTTCTAGCCAGCGAGCTATAGCCACCCATGGCTTTTCCTACTGTTTCTTTAGTCGCCTATTACATTTTGTATGGTCCGTTATAGCTAATATTATAGCTCGTCTTGTGGTTCTCTTTACCCGTCGTTCTATAGTTGGCTATAGCTTTTCGTATGTTTTTTAGCCATCTGTTGCCTTCTGTGCGATCTGGGGACCCATGTTGGACAAATGTTTCGTTTCTCCTAAAAGAAACGGAAGCGACGTCATCGCGTCTGATTGGTTGAAGCTCGAATGACGAAAGTTCCCTATGAAAATGTGGGCGGAGATGGCGAACCACCCCCACCGGAAGTGACAACACTTTGACGTATCGTTTCCTCGGTGTTTCGCCTGAAAAGGGAACGAGTCTGTCGATGGTCTCTTCGAGGTAGCGAAATAGGAAACACGGCGTCTCGGAGGCAGAGCGACAGTTTTCCTATTGTGGAACTTTTTTTTTCTCCGGAAAGGCTCTACCGGCAGCACCGCGATGCCTTTGAACTCCCGGAGGAGACTTTTCGAAGGCAGTACCGTCTCGCCAAGAATGTGGTCCGTTGGCGACGAACTGCGCGTGGAGCCAGAGTTGAGGAGGCTGCGAGGTTCGTGGACGGTGATGACTGTGGAACATCAAGTGTTGTGCGCACTTCGCTTTTACGCCACGGGGAGCTTTCAGGGCATGGTGGCGAGCGACGAGCACATAGCGAGGCATCAGGCTACATACAGTCAGCATCGTTGTGCGGGCTGTGTCCCTCGCTATTGCGCAGTGTCTGGGGCTCCGACGCGGCTGGATCGACTTTCCCCAGACAACCGGCGAGAGGGACGACGTCGAAAGGGGCTTTCAACGGCTCGGCAGGATACCCGGCGTCATCGGTTGCGTCGACGGGACGATGATCGCCATCGTCGGCCCGTCACAGAACGACCCCACCGTCACGAAGGCGGCGTATTGGTGCCGCAAGCAATACTACACTCTAAACGTGATGGTGGCAAGTACGATCACATATATACTACGTCTCACCTTAGCATGAACTAACTAAGAAAACTGTGCAAGCGCGAACGGCTTGACAGGAGCACTCGCTGCACGAGCGCTCGTGCAGCCGCCAGGGCTTTATCCAAAGCAGCTAGCTCGCGCTTTTAGCTATAGGTCAATGCCCTTTCTGAATGGGTTTGAAAAAGAGCGTAACGCTAATACGGTGCAGATATGCCATTTTATAAATGAGAGTTATGGGTTATTAGTAATCGTTCATCCTCCGCACAAGCGTTTGTTCGACGAAGGGAGGGAGGGTTTGTTAGCTGAAAAGCTTTCGATCTCTGTTTGTTTTCATGTCGCGTTAAGCTTTTAAGCATTAGTCCCTGTCCTGCATGATAAAGTGTAAACTCTCCTTTGAAGAAAAAGACAAATTTGCCTAAACTATTACGTGTATCAAAGGAAGTGGCTATTTATCATCTAATTTTAATCTTTGTAACACAGACAGCACTCTGTCTGTCCTTCATCCAGTCCGTCGTTTTTTTTGCGCTGTTTTAATATTTTAAGTTTGTAAACCACATAATTTATGGTGGTGTGTTGGTCAGCATGTAAATAGTGTTTGACAGGGGCCCATGACGATAAGTGCAATCAGCTATTTGTGGATTCAGTTGAATTAATGTCGACATATGTCGCACTATTGCAGGTGTGTGACGCCGACTGCCGGGTCATGAGCATTGACCCACGGTATCCTGGGTCGGTGCACGACTCCTTCGCGTGGCGCTACTCGTGGCTCCGGAGCAACTTCGAGCACGGCCGGCTGATAGACGACGGCAGGTTCCTGCTCGGTAAGCATACTACATTTGTTGGTTCTGTAGATGATGGCTCTGCACCACTTATAAGCTACAATATCACACATACTGTTCCGAGCATGGATAACTGGCATGTGCTCTGGCCGTACGTGTGACACGTCTCCTTGGAAACACTCCGACGCAGCTGTCAACTACAGGGGGAAAGGTTGCAAACAGCAGCTTTACCTGCTTAGTTGTCAACAATTTTAGAGGGATACTACAACGAAATTTCGGTGCTTATTTTTCGGTCTATACGTGTTTAAATCAGCAGTATCACATCGGACACATCCATATCTTGTTAAAAAAGACACAAAAAGGCATTTAAAAAAAAAATTAGGCGAATAGCAAAGATCATTTTCTAGATGTCGCTAAAGCAGTTTGTAATGCCCGTCAAGGAACCTTGACAGGTAGTGACGATAACTGTCTTGCCTAGAACTATACATGTTTTGAACCTGACGTCATCCCGACAGCTCTACGGCCAGCAGAAGAGAAAAGGGGAAGGAGGAACTCCACACTCAACGGGGCACTCTTTTGTGCGTCCCAAGATTATAGCAGATTAACCCGTCACTCAAAATTCACACAAAAGCAGCTTTGGGGTTAGTTGCGGTGGCCTGATGCTGGCGTGCTTCGACCGCTTCGGTTACTGGAACAGCTAGGGCATCCTGACGTCGTCTGCCTCGCTGTAGCTTTGCTCATCCCGAGATAAACTACATGACAATTGCACCTGATGCGACGTGCTCTCTGCTGGCTGCTCTCCGAGCGCTTGCCAGTGTGGGCTATTTATAACGAAAAATACAGTCATCAGGCTCAAAATACAAATGTGTGTATGCCATTTACGGGTATTGTGGATCATATTCAGCCTATTTCTGAACACGAACAGCATTAACATCATACATTTTGAGCCTGAGCGAACAGCATTAACATCATACATTTTCTTCTCTGACTGTGCAGGTGACAGCGGCTATGCCTTGAAGCCTTGGCTCATCACCCCTGTCTCTGGATTCCATGCGGCCTCCACCGCTTGCGGCCGGTTTAATAAGGCACATTCTTCGATGAGGTCCGTTGGGGAGCGCTGCATTGGGCTGTTGAAAAGCAGATTTCGGTGTCTGCAAAGGCACCGGACTCTGCATTATCATCAAAGAACAGCCGCTGTCATTATGTCGGCGTGTGCAGTGCTCCACAATATCTGCCTTTCATCGAGGGAACCAGAACCGGAGCCAGATTCTGACCCTGGCGAGCCAGGGTTGGAGTCTGGGCCGAGCTCGGACGGTTTTGAGTTGAGTTCGGAGGGGTCAGTGGCAGATGACGAGAGGCTGGCTCCTGCCCACCCTCGGGTCAGCCTCTCGGACAGGGGGAGGGCTCTGAGGCAGCGCCTTGTTGCCCAGTTCCGAACCCGCCACAGCCGTGCCTCCCCGGAGCCCCACGCAAGCCGCGGTGGCGGTCCCGCCCACCAGGGACACCACCAGCGCCAAGGAGTCCGTCGCCACAACAGAGGTCCCGCCCATCAGGGACACCGTCGGCGACAGGAAGCCCCTCATCGTCCTCGCCACGGTGGCACTCCCGCACACCAAGGACGCCACCGGCGACAGCAAACCCCTCGTCGTCCTCACCTCGACTGACGCTCTCGCCACCAGAGAAGCCCTCCCCGTGGCAGCATGTACTTCGCTTGTTGCTCCACAGTCATGGCCGTCCATAAGCTCCACAGTTTCAACTCCAACGTCTTGCGCAGTCGTCGCACAACCACCGTGCTACGTTTATGGACATGTGGTACTGCCTCCGAAAAGCTATTCGGTGCATCACGGTGATGTTGGTAGAGCCTTTTTTTAATTTGCAAGCAGGGTGCATAAAATGCGTGGGACAATAACAGAAGGTTTTGTAGGGTTATGTAGCTAGCCAAAGGAGCATCTGGCTCGCCCTTGCAGGAAACTGAGAAATCAATGAGGCTAATGGTGAGACCCATTTTCCTTTTTTTACTGCAATATATTGTTTTTATCGGGTTTGGACATCAATTCATTTTCTTTACACTTCCATTGCCCTGTTTCATTTTACAATCTAGTATGGCTACCACAGAGCCAGGTGTATTACTCGATAAACGCATATTGGATTTATGTCAGTTTGAATGTATAAAAAAGACAACAAGCAGTTTGTCTTTGAAAGTGCTTTTTTTATAACAATGCCGTAACGTGAAAAATAAACATGTTTGAAAACACAAGTTGCAATACTTTCTTTAAAGTGAAATTTAGCATGGACTACCAAACACCGTATGCATTTTTTGTCATTATCCAGGATATATCACAGAGAGTATTTCACATTTCACTTAATTCAGCACACTCCCCATTGGTTTGAGTTTTGTCACACATGGAAGCATGACAGGTTCCATAGTTGAGGCATGTTGAGATCAACAATGATATAAGAAAACAAGGAAACAAAAAAACACAGGGGCACAGACGAAGAAAACAGGACAAGACGCACTCTCAACTGAAGTTTATTGAAAAGTCAACTTCAGTTGAGAGTGTGCCTTGCCCTGTTTCCCTTCGTCTGCGTCCCTGTGTTTTTTTCGGCGCTTTTTTGTTTGAAATCAATCAAGTGTCCCAAATCTCCACTTTATTGCGATATAAGAAAAATGGCAAACCCGGAGGCCAGTTTCAGGCGAGTGGCAAGTTGTGGCTAGAGTTCAGACCCCTCGGTTTCAATTAAAGAAAACTACAAGCAGGAAATTAAGATGGCAGAAGCCACTTGACACCTTTGATGAAAAAGCACACACTACATATTGCTGTCCTACAAACATGAGGAATGGCTAGTTTTAGCATATATCTGTCATACCTGTTGCCAAGAAGATATTACTAACTTTCTTCACTGGTTATAGTGACTCCAATAAACAAACGCAGAAGGCACAGTCCTTCTGCGTTTGCAAGCAGAAAGCACAGTCACGATGGTCGCGGCGGGCTACGCCCTGGGTGCCGCTGATCCTCGTGACGCCAATGCCTCCGCCCCCTGTTTGACTGCGAGTAAAGGAAGTAATTCAATAGCTGGGTCCACACTACGGGTAGACTACGCAAATTACTTCGCCTGTTTCGCCAGCTCCGCAGCCTGCGCCCGCGCCTTCGACACCCGCACGGTTCAGTAGCATTTCCAACCATCCGGCTCCTTCCTCTGAGGCCCGAGGAAGTTGAGCCGGGAGGTTAGATCGTTCAAGAGACGAACTTTGTCGTCTCTGGACAGCGCCGGGCTCAGCTCAGTTGCGCGCGCCGCGTACCAGAGAGGCCACATTCTAATGTTTCTTGAGCCGTCATCACCGACAGTGATTTGAACTAGGCGCTCATCCGCGTCCCGCATGTTGTTCTATCTTTTATGCGAGTTTACTCCATCTAACATTTTCTGGAACCGCTACAAAATCAGTTGTTTATTTCAACAGAACACGTGTATTTTTTTTAGTTTGACAAGTTTCTTTAAAATAGAGCAGATGTGAAGGTCACCCCCGCGAGGGATTGGCTGTCATCGCTTCACTAAAAGCAGGAAATGCTCCTCCGGTTGCCAGAGAAACGGACGCTTGCGTAGGGACTAGGTTCCAGATAGGTACGACCGGGAAAGCGTAGGTACGGCAGGGGGACAGCGTAGCTACTTCCGCTCTTCGGGGGTTGACTCTTGACGCCTCTCAAGTGAGTGACAGACGCCAATCATGCTACGTCGTCACGGCGTCAAAGAGGGCGGTTTCGCGGTGCTCGCCGTTGCTCGGTTACGCCACTCCTGCCGCTACGTCACTTCTGTTTCTAGTTTCTCGAAAGTCCAACATAGGTCCCCTGCCATAGGTTATTTTTAGCTCGTCCTATGGTTTTCTTTACCTTCGAACTTTAGCTGCCTATAGCTGTTCATATTTACCGCAATCGTGTAAATTGTAACACAAATATTTTGTTGTCGCTGTACAACTTAAGAAATAAAAACGCCGACCATGTATCTGGGTATAAAAAAAAGTTTGGACATCCCAAAATTATTAAGGACGCTTCGAAGATTATAAACCTATATAAAACATCAAGGAAACCCCTAAAAAATGTTCTCGCCCAAGTGATGGGAAAAAGGTAGGTAAACTAACACAAGGGATTGCTTTCAAATTTCCTAGAAGTTTATTAGACACAGCCTATTCCGTAGACAAGTACAACCTTGCAAGCAATCCGTGATATGTAAAGAGGTACAACGAAGCTGTTATACAACTGAGAATATTGCTAAGGAAACAGGAACCGGGGTGATTCTTAGGTAGTGTCTATTCTTCCTGCAGCCGGTAGAATTTTTTCCCCGAAATTCTACCGGCAGACGCGACTCATTGGCGCTACAATCACTTCAATGAACTACGTTTCATCGGCATGCAATGTTTCAAAGACAGCTCAGATTATCTTTCTTGTATTAGCTTCTCTTTTTTTTTTTTCTTGCAATGAGCCGCCCCAGACTGTCCCCGCGAAGTCACGCGTACGGGTGGGCTGGGTTGGTGTGCACGCGCCTCAGGGATACACGCGCGACGAAATGCCCCTACAGCGTGCATTTCACGGAACGAGTGACGATGAAACGTTAGTGTCGATGAAACGTCTCTATAAAACGTGTATCCACAGAAAGGCTTCCATGAAACGTGTTTTCAAAAAACGCCGGGAGAATAAAAAAATTTGTATACTACCTGCAGTTGTCTCATGATTTTAGACAGCTAATGGCAGGCGACTGTCGGTAGAATTTCGGCAAATTATTCCCCCGGCTGCTATGAAATAGACACTGCCTAATTCTAGAGATAATCTGGAAGAGTACAAGTAGAAGAACGGTCAATTGTTGCCAAGGAGGATGTTCCTGCGCACTTACGATGGAAATACCGGGCTTGAAAGATGTAATCCGAAATATACCTCGACACGGGCACTGCAGGAAAACCCCACAAACACAAAAACAAGAAAGGGGTCCGTGAATATTCACCGGGATGTGGCAGAAGCTGTCATTTGCCGAACCGAACACTAAAAGCATCACAATTATTTTTTGAGCTTCTTTGAAGAAATCGTTTGTTTCCGATATCTACGTAGGATTTTTCAAACACTGGTAACCATGGTACACTTCGCGTACCAAGGCTACCAGTATGCGTCAGTGTGGTTGAAATCCACAGCAGCCCCGCAGGTCGCAGTATATAAAAAAAACTAGGTCAGGCAGCTGGCATTAAGGATTGGAAACCGCTACTACGTCATTCGTGAAAACGTTAGCCACGTGATCACGTTCCTGCCGTTACCTTTGCGCAGAGAGCGGAGTCAAGTGACAAAAAAAGCTTCCGATTGGTCCGGCGAGTGTGCACCTTCTACCACGCTTTTAGCTTAGGGAGAGAGAGAGGAAAAGAGAGGAGTATAAAAGTAGCAGCTCCTTCAAGGCCAAAACGGGGGTGCGCTCACAAAGGCTTATCTTCAGGGGCATCCTAACAATGAACACAACGAGATGATTTGTCACTTATATCCTCTTGAAAGTTCGACCCAAAGTTGATAGTGCAGTGGACGCTCTCTGTGGAAGCAGGTGCCGTGCTCTGCCTTACTCTAGCATGGAGACTGTAGTCACGTGACCCCACCCGGAGACACGATTGGCCTAAACCAAGCATAACATTTACTCTGCCATCAGTACCGAGTGAGCAGGACAGCTTCATGATGGCTAGTTTTTGGACTTCCAATAAAGCTGCCCAGCCCAAAAGTGACCCAATAAACTGGAAGTTTGAAGATCCCGTTTTATGCCGTATAACCCACATTATAATGTAAAATAAAGAATGAACCGCGAGTACGTTGTCTGACCGCGATCGCTCTGCTCAAATTTGAGAGTGGGACTCTCGAGCAGCGTTAGCTTGCTGATGATGCAGGACGCTGCATTATTGTTGAGAATATTTTGCCGAGCGAACGCGAAAACGTTCTCGCTGCTGCGTACCCTACGCAGCAGCATCGGTCAGGCAACCGCCCGAGCAGCATCGTAAACTTTCTGGCGCCTGTTGGCAGTCCACTAGCTCAGGCGGTTCATCGTCACGACCTGAATGCGAGCATTTTATAAAGCCCCGAGAACATAAGCCCCCGCGAACATGAACCTCCGCAAACATGAACCTTCGCGACGATGAATCGCCGGCGCTAGCGGAAGGAAGGTTGCGATGCGGCGTGAACGGTTGTTGAAACACGCCGCGTAGGATACACCGGGTGCTGGAACGGCTTCGCAGCTGTTCGAAGGGCAAAGGATTCGTGACGACAAAGTATCGTCCTGTATCCGGTGCTCGGGAGACCCAAGCTCAGATTGCAGCAGAGCGAGCGCGGTCGGTCAGATTGAGAGGCAGTCGGCTCTCGCGTCGCGATTGCTACGTGGTAGCTCTGCCTACTCCAATGTCATGTGCACTGGCATCCAAAACAGCCCTCACGAGATTTTATTCGACTCCGATAGACGAGTTTCTAGCGTGATAGATTGTTGTGACAAAAATAGGACTCACCTCGGTAGCAACGTAAACAGCGGCTTTACGTTCGTTGACGCCCGCGTCGAGAAGGACGAAATATGCACCAAAACATTAATATAAAAATACAGCACGAAGAAAGAAATACACATTAACGTGTAACAAACATGTCAGCGACACGGCCAAGTGGAAGACGCTAACACTACAAAATACATATTCTTACAAGCAATGAAAATACACTGGAAGAGATAGAAATGGATATTTATAGCTAAAAAAAGGAAGGTTCAGATGACTTTAACGCTGAGGTAAGACATTGCGAACGTCAACGATGAGGTAAGGCAATGGAGAGCAGCCGGCAAACTGCAGCTTTGCGCCTCTTGCACGAGTGGTAACTTTACCGCACTACCGCGCTTCTCACAGGCTCAGTTTTTCTAAAGTTTACTGATTTAGTGGTTTTTGATGTCGCTCAGTGCTATTCTATTAAGAATGATATCTTTATTCTCTCTAAGTTAATGAACACATGATGGTAATTACATGTCTTCTCGTGACACCTAGCCCCCGATATTATGTCCCCTCTGGTCATATGACTCGCCTGCACAAACCGAATTAGTGTACATTTCAACATTAAAAAAAAAAAAATCTTTGATGTCTAAAAAAACATCCCATATACCTTGCATCATATTAATTTTCCTTTTATTGTCATTCGATATATTTTTCAGTCTACCCTCGTACTCGGGGGTTGTCGCGCTTTCTTTAGAGGGGGCTCACAGCCGAAGCTTGGAGAAGACGCCGGAGGAAAACAAATTTTCACACGCCACATTTGTCGACCAAAAAAAAAAAGAGAGAAAGGTTGCGGCAACGTAGTTCTCTCTTACGGTTCTGTTATACTCCGACGTTGAGACGTTGAGCGTAGCACACGCCGCGTTGCGCAGCGGACACCGATGCTGGTTGGTCGCAGAGATCGAGTTCCTGCTCGCCGGCCAATGAAAGGCTTACGTTCTGCGGTAAGCTACGTTCGCTGCGCTCAACTTCGGTGTGTAACAGGGCCCTTACGTATAGCACCGTCGCTGCTTGACAGGAAGTGGCTCCTTGGCAGGAAGTGGCTCCTTGGCAGGTAGTGATGCCAAGGAAGTGGTGCCACTTCCTTGGCAAGACGTGGCGCAGTACCTCCATAGATGAAAGTTGCATATAGTTCGAGAAAGAGCGAGGCAGAATATTCTAGGCTCCAGGGAAGGCTTAAAAGAAGCTGCGCTGAGCCGTATATGGCAGTCTTTCGCCTACGCTTGGGCCTGTCGTTACGCCGCCATCGACTCCGGTTATCGTACACTCAATCTTGTTTTGTTTTGGGAGCAGGTTCGCCCTGTTAAACGTTTAGTTTTCTTCTGGGTTTCTCCGCCTCATCAATTGTCATTGGTGACAATATATCTCCTCATACATGAGGAAGCCTATTATTGCCACTTTTATGGGGTGGACAGCAATTTTGAGTGTCTGTGGGCTGGACAGAAACAAGGTACACGGGGGGCGCGTTGCAGAACTTTGACTATTACGCACGCAGGCCGTCAGAAAGTTACCAATTGAGTAGCTGCCATATCGAGTAGAGCATGAAATAACACTTTGTTCTATTTAAATGATAATACATTAGAAATGGAGATGCTAATTAGAGCGCAGCTCTTAGGCGCCCGTTTCTGGCTTGAGCGGCGTCGCCGTCGGCGTAACCATAAGGTCCCGTGACCCCCCGAGGTCACGTCCAGGTCACGTGGCTTCCCAGGTCACGTGACCACCTGGTCACGTGACCCCCCCCCCCGTTCCTTCTGCTCCTACTCAAGAGCTGGGGGTCACGTGACCCCCGAGGTAACGTGACCTCCCTTCCGAGGTCACGTGACCCCCCCCCCCCCCGAGATCCCGTGACCCTTCCCCCCGAGGTCACGTGACCCCCCACCCCTCCGTGCCTTCCCCTCCTCCTCAAGAGCTGCGTTCTAATTCGGAGTTAGTATCAAAAGCAAGTTTATACCATTCTGTTCTGTATAAGAAAATGTTCACTTGCATACCCGCTATTGTAGGCCAGATTTGATATCAGTAAGGAGGTGCATATATATTAGAATTAACAATTTTGATCACTCTTTTTCGCATAATTCTTTACCTGCAGCACGGTGCTGAGTGTAAACAATGTTGGTTAGTGAAAGGGGCATTCTGATTGCCTCTCAGTGTCCCTATAAGAGGTAGACTGAAAGGGGTTGTCCTAAAACTTTCGTGACAGTTTGAAGATATGTTTGCTTTAGCTTAGATGCGTCGTCATCACATATGCAAGATATGAAACTTATTTTGTAAACTGAATTTCACGATATATATGGCGACAGGGGCCCATTCAATGATTTTACGCACTGCAATTAATTCATTAGTTCAAAAGCAGAACTACGATTCAACTTTTAATACTGCGACGCAAAGTTTTCCCAATCATGGGTATTTTAGGCGACCCACTACACTTCCTTATTAGTTTTGGATTTAGGTAAAATATCTATGATTAAGGCAAACATATGGATGTTGAGTCGTACAAACCCGACGTTTTGTATGTTAATGTAGATTTGATTTTTCTGTTGAGTCGAAATTACATTACGCAACCTCTTATTTTGGTAGCCTACCTTAAAATAAAAGTGGATTGTACAAAGGATAAAAAGCATATAGTACTCATTTCATGGCGGAAATAATACCTAGTGCCAAAACAACCCGGAAAAAATATTCTTAATTTATCTGTTCAAATCGGTTCACACCGGTTCGAACCGTTATTTTTCCTATCCTGGAACTGACCGGAACTGATCCAAATGCTGTGAACCCGAATCCGAACCGAACTGATAAAACTTTCATTTCGACACTCTGGTTCCGACCAAGCATATTTTCATCACACCGTCATTAATTATTTAGACACCGTGACTTAAAGAAAGATAGTTTATCGGATAAATCGGAATCGTCCAAAATTTACAAGCGATTTTGGAAAGTTTTTCTTTTTTTCTTTTTATTTGTCCGAAAACACGGTTTGGGTGTTATGGGCAAAGAAATGTACCAGTAAAGGCGAAGCTGTGGGAGCCTAGGTTGATATCAGGAATCCTAGAACGCATGACTTCCGGGGCCGTTTCTAATTGTCGGAAATAACAGTGATCACCATTCCAAGAATATTTAAGGTGTGCATAATACTGCATATTATATATATTTTTATTTTACTGTAACTAAATGGGGGTATCAGAAAAAGTGCAAAGTCAGCACAAGTGAAAGAAAAAACATCAACGACATGACGTTTACTGAAGCAGTGCATGGAGACAGCGTCCCGATTTTTGAAATTTGTTATATCAATCGTGATGTTTAAACCCTGACAAAGGAAACTTGAAGATACAATAAAGGGGACAGAAAAAAAAAAGTGACTGACAGCGTCTCAACGTCCATCAATTCTACTTTATCTTCAAGTTTCCTTCCCAGACTCAGAATTTAAACATCATGATTAATAAGCACCAGCTCGCCTACACTCTGACGATTTTTTTTCGCTTATGTCTATATGGCTGGGTTCGTGCATTAATAAAAAGAAGTCAGTAATACGTGTGGGCTAAAAGCAATAAAAAATGCTTGAGATCAGTATGCCCCGATACCTCCAGCCAGCTAAACACGCGGAGAAAAAAAAAACAGTGAAGTGTCATGCCGCATTTACTGTGCGGGATTACTTTAGCCGTTGATGTGCAACGCACGAAGACCAAGTGCGCCGTAAGAATACACTTTTGACGCTTCTTGATCGGCTACGTCGGATCGTAGTCGTTGGCTGCAGTTTGACCTCATGTGAAAGCGAGTATAGAGATCAACTCAACTCCCTGGCGTCAAGCCACTGTGGTGGCGCTGGTGTCGCCACTGAGCATGCGCAGATGCTTCACCTCAGGCGAATCTGATTTCTGGGCACGCGCAGCGCCCATACCCTGTGTAAGCAAACGCGGGCTTTTTGTAAACAGTGTGTTGGCCGATGGGGCCTCTTTCTCCTCAAATGGGGGCACGTGTAGCTGCCAAGAAACTCGAGTGTCTCTTATGGAAAATAGCGATAGGTTCTTTGTTACCATGGCGTGACACGGATAAAAAAAAAAATGAAAGACTTTTACAAATCTCTGTAATGCGAAACTAGAGCTCATCTCTTGAGGAGGAGGAGGGAAGGGTGCGGAGGGGAAAGTGTGCCCCCCCCCCCTTCCTCCGCACCCTCCCTCCTCCTTCTCTCCCTGCTCCTCTCCTCCTCCTCATCTTCCCCCTCCTTCTTCCCTCCTCCTCCTCCTTTCTTCCTCCTCTCCTCGTGCTTCTGTACTTGTTCATGGGGGACGTGACACGAAGTCGTGGCGTCATTTTCCCCGCTAAATTTAGCGGGCAAACTGAATTGGCGTTGAGGTCACGTGACGTCAATTTATCCGCTAAGTTTAGCGGGAAACGTAACCCGCTAAAGATAGCGGGGAAGGTTTCTCGCTAAATTTAGGGAAATTTTCCTGTTAAATTTAGCGAAAAAATTTCCCCGCTAAAGGTAGCATAAAAACTTCCAAGCTAAATTTAGCGGAAAAATTTCCCTGCTAACTTTAGCGCGGAAACGTCCCATAATACAACGCGCGGTTACGCCGACGCCGACGGCGACGCCCACGCCGACGCCGGTGCCCCTCAACCCGAAAACGGGCACCTAAGAGCTGCCCTCTAAAACAGTAGAGCAACGAACGGAAAATATTCTGTACGAGCGATGGTGAGGTGGAACTATCTTTCGAGATATGGACTAGGGGTACTAAAATTTGTTTCCCTGTACTACGTGCGTACGTAGCAGAAGCTAAAAGAGATAGCTCCGGTCTTTCACCGTCCCTGCCAAGCACGCGCTCTCCTGCAGTTCAAGCAACATCTCGTCTAACATGCTCGTTCCTGTAACTTCGGCGTCGGTCGCACTTCAAGTGAAACGGAGTAGAGTAGTTCTTTCTTTTTTATACCGATTTATTTTATAATTACATTTTTGGCTAACGTAGGGTAAGCTATTAATAGAGTGGCGCGTGTTTGCGTACTAGAATATAAAAATTTAATATTGAAGACAGAATTAGTGTGACATTACGAAAACGAAACAGGGGCATAGAAAACAACACTGCAATGTTTCCAATGCCCCTCCTCTTTTTAATTTAGTCATCAACACGCTAAACCATCCATAAGAATAAGGTGGGTTTAGAACTTCACATGAAAACGGAATTCCTAATAAGTGCTGGTCCGGGTTGGGCGCAGGAGCAGAAAACATTTAAAAAAAAAATAAAGTGTGCTCAGTAGTTCACTAATTTATTGCGAAATTCACGTGTTACCCAACCGGTGATATTACAGTGTGCATGATCCATGCACCATAATTTAAACTTGGTTACTTTTTTTAAAAAAGTAATAAATTTTATATTTTTCCGAATTCAGTATTTGACTATATGGCCTTTTCCGTGACGTTCCCGTAGATGATTACTCGTCCCTCGATAGGCGTCTTGATTGGCGACATTTTACGAATATACCCTACTAGGACATCGAAATCAACGGGACCTGAAAAGCAAAATTTTTTGGATTTGTTAGCGTACTAGTAGCTATTCTACAAGACAGTATGTTAAAATATACCGATGTCCGAATAACACCCAGTGAGAGGGATTATTTAGCATCAGGCGAATTTTTTTAAGGCATGCTTTTACTTTTGAAACGTCACTACACCTCATTTCCACCGATCTGCTGGTGAGTAATGAACGCTATTTGCGTAGGGAAGTGAGATAAAGACTTGAACGGGAAGAAAATGCTTTTGACGAAAACTGTGAACGTTATAAACTATCTATTACTTGTTTTCTAAATGTGCTGTGAAAGGTAAAGCAATTTGCCTCTTGTCATACGACAAACTACAGTCTTAAATGACTTCCCGGACTTCCCGGCAAGTCAAAGCATGAGGGACAAAAATGTGTCCTTTGTCCCCCTTGTACCCCTTCTACAGGGATTCTAATCGTTATTAGAGAGTTTTGTAGATCGTTTTGGCTCTCCCGCTACGCTATACGCTAGAGCGACGACGCTACTGCGCATGCGCGCTGCTAGCGGAAATATTGCGGAGTTGCGGAGGTTAGCGGAGTCGCGCTATCGGGCCGAACTAGCGAGGCGCGTAGCGCGGCGTGCTAGCGTGGGTCTCGCGAGAACAAATCTTGGCGAGAAAAGGGAGAGCCAACGAGGGACGCAATTCAAGACGGCCGCCACGCCGCGCCTGTCCGGTCTGTGCGCTTCGCGATTGTGATTCTGAGGGGTGGATTAGATCTTGCTGCTGTGACAAGTAGCTGCAACAAAGCCGTTCCACGACTGCAACAGGTAGCGATTTATGGCGAACATGTTAAATACATCCACGGATAAAAAAAAAACGCTTCGCAGTTTGTAGTGCTGCGAGCGAAAGGTACAGCCTCCTGCACGGCCGCTTTCTCGTGAGGACAAAACCGACCAAGGAAGCGAGAGTGCAGGCGAATATGAGGGATTTCCGTGGCGTTTCATTTTCGGTGAACAATGACACGACAGAAGAGCTACGGGTTTGTCATTCATTTTTGACGATTTTTCTCGGTGGCTTCGGGACTTTTGACTCATATCGGATTGGCTTGGACAGCTTGGCCGTCAGTTGTATTCAGTTACAAACACAATGGCCACTTATTTACAAAGAAGCAACAATTAGCACATAATAACAAAATATTATATTAAGATAACGACGTTAATAAAAAAAAAATCGCGAAGAATTCCTTTACAAATCTATTTTACGCGAGCCTTAGTGTTCGAAAGAGCCGCTAGTGGCGTTCCGTTAGCTCTCGTAACGCTGTAATTCGTAGCGGGTTACGAACGTTCTACTAAAGCTTAAAACGGTGGTTCCGCTACGCTACGTATAGCGGAGGTCGTAGCGGCTAGCGTATAGCGCAGCGGGAGTGACTGAACGATCTACTAAAACACTCTATTCTTGTCCAGCTCGCTGCACCTTCGCAATAGTTGCACTAACACCAATCATGAGCCAGTTATAAACTACGTGGTGTATTGTTCCGAGGTGCCCATCAGTGCGCTCATCTCTAAGGGCTGATTCGCGTGTAGGAGCAGTGTGCAACGTTGTTCATACCTGGCTAATTATTGGATCTGGCGGCTTTTAATCCATCATGGGGTAGGTCGGTGTAGAATGCGTAACAATGGGCAACATAAAACTGCCTTGGGGAGGCCAGTTAAAATGTTCGTCGAAATATGACAAGCTAAACTTGGGAGGAGACTAGAGTCATTGAGAGCCTAAGAAAACGCATGGTGTGGCGAGTCCCAAGCACCTCATGATTCCCCAGCAGTTAATGAGAGTGCAACCATAGCCTCCTCTATACTCACAAAACCTGGCAGTTCGACGACGGAGCGATATGGAATGGCCGGTCACAGATTTGGAGCGCGAGGATCTGGTAGCACTGAGCATCAAAGAACCATTTCTCGGGGAACCTTGACGTCAGCGCACAACTTTTGCTGCGGCGAGGACCCAAAACACACTTGTTCGCTCGCGAAAAGTGTGTTTTGGCGTCTCGCCGCAGCGGGGCACCAGTCACGTGGCTCTCCTCTCAACCGTTGTCTGCCGCTCCAGCTTTTTCATTTCCGCGGCCGCTCCTCGTGGCAATCTGCCAGGTTTTGTCAGTATATAGAAGGCTATGGGACAACATTAGCCGATAAAAACGCCAAAGAACAAAACATAAAGCAAAAAAACGTGAAAATTAAAATTCACGCCCTGCGTTTCTTAAGCTGTTATTTACCATGGCCATTATGTTTGGTGAATATTTAATACCGTCAAAATATAAAGTCAAGTTAATTAACATCAATCCAAGCATCACAGCTTCCTACCTGATTCTCCGTATTTTTCTGCCTTTGCAAATCCATCGCCACCTCTGGCTACGAAGTCTGTTGTAACGATTGTGTACATTTCAGTGTCAACTACGTCTTTATAGACAGGCACCTGACATTTTTTGCAAAGTATTTTTAGGGATATAACCCGGCATGATGATGGCAGCGACAAGTTGTACTCCACGCGGATGCCTGCGGGAGTGAAAGGATTAGTTTGTAACTGCTCATAGGTCTCCTAGTTCAAATATGAAAGCAAAATATTAGCCTAAGTCTGTTATCTGTCACGATGATTCCTCTACTGTTTGTGAGATTTTTTTGTATAGCCTATTAAATATAGAAACTCACCAGAAACTTGAAGAAATTCTCCCTTCTTGTTTAGGTAGCTGAAGTTTGCAACCGAATGTTCGAACATCTTTCGCAATGTGGTTCCATTCAGCGTGACATTAATAATAGTTTGACCAAATGGTGCAGTTGTGAGTATTGCACCCATTGTTATCACTGTAATAAAGCAGAAATGTACAGAGCGCGACACTGTTAGCGCGAACAAGCGATCACCGGTTTTTCCAGTTTTTCTCTTTGAAACCAAGGGATGTCATCCAAGTTATCATTGCTACGGAAAAAGCTCATTTCGTTCTATAATGTAAGCGATAAAATTTCGTGCTCGCTAGTACTATTTAGAAGCAAAATGCGAAAATGTGCGGATGTCGTGTTCGCGCTAACAGTGTCGCGATGTGTACGTATCTGAATGAGGTGCAAGAATCTCTACAATCCGTATGGGGTGGCATTAAATACGCAAACACTGAGGGATTCGATTATCGCAACATCATATTCAATGAAAGGTAATAGCTTTTGTTAATCGTATAGTTCACTATCGTTATATACACATGAAACACGCGAAAGAAAAGTTATACTTCTCCGAACTGATCGAGCGGATACTCTCAACTTTCTGAAGGATTCTGGCTACGATGACATTGAATCTTGTGTACGCTCAAGTGGTTTGATTAAAACTTAAATTCCCGTCACAGGTAACCGAATTTTATGGCTCACGTGTATGCGCTATGTCAATGAGTGTTCGCGGTTGCACGCTATAAACTAGATTATCACTTCGACGTGGCATAAATATGGCGGTTCAGTTGTTTCTTTGCTTTCTTTTTTTATGTGGAAAGCACCCAAGCGCCACTCGGTTTGTCTTGGAGTAGCTGCCAGTACAATGCTATAGCTTCGTTCGGTTATGAAGGGCCGTGAATGGATACCGTAATCACAAGTCATGGGATTAGAACATATCTTCAACCCTCCGGTGGATGCAATGTTGTCATACACGATGTTTTCTTAATCACAGTGAGCTTAAGAAACAAGGGGTGTAGCCATTCCCGAGCATCTAATTATCGCTTTATATCCGATGAGACTGCGCTATTAGCCGATAAGAACGCAGAAGTGCGAATCGGCAAGATAAAACCGGGTTTTTAGCCCGCATAAATAAACTACTTCGCCGGAATTTCTCGCCAAACAATTTAAGCCAGAATCAAAAAGTTAAACCTCATGAACTTACGTGGATCAAAAGTTAAAAAGAAAATAAGAGCTGGTCTCTACGAGCAGACGTCGACCACGGAGAAAAGAGGAACAATGGCGTCTTCCTTTACTCGCCTCGCCCAGATGGTGAAGTAACCGAGAAAAGGACGACTGACAACCTCGGGGTGGCTGCTAACGTGGAACGTTTAATCTGCTAGCCCTAGCCCTTTTTGCCCCGGCCGTCGTCTCATGGACTCGTGCAAGCACCCACGCACTATGCGATGTTCCAGTGACGTAGCAGTCTGTGTTTGCCCGCGACAAGGACCGGCACAAGTTCACGCGCCGGTTACGATGACGTAGCAGATGGCACCACCACACCGTCAGTGTCCGAGAAACTGGTTTTGATTTCGGTTTTGGCAGCAAAAGGAAATCGTTGTTCAATACTTTCTGGTGTTCTACTTACACACTGCTTCTTTTTTCTATTTTTTCTTTTTTTTTTTTCTTTTCAGCATAAATAGAGAAAATAAAACGTACACTTTGATACTTGGGTGCATTTGCTCAGTAATAAAGCAGTTTTTTTTCAAAATAATTATTCTAGAACGTTGTCTGCTTTGCTTGCTCTTCGGGAATCCGGACACCGGCTCTCTCGTTGATCGTTTTTATCTTCCATCGTGCTTCCCTGGATGGTTGTGCCTCATGAGTCAACTAACTCAAAAGCAACGCGCGGATGTCGTGAGAAGCACAAAAATCGAGCGAAACACGACGGAAGATAAACGCAATCAACGGGAAGGCCGGTGTCCGGGTTCCCGAAGAACAAGCAAAGCAGAAGACATCTGCTACAATAATTATTTTGAGAAATGTTCTATTACTGAGCAAATGCACCCAAGTATCAAAGCGTACTTTTTTCTTAATTTTCGTGGAAATAAAAAGCAGTGTGGAAGTAAAGCACCAGAAAGTATTAAACAACGATTCCGTTTTGCCACCAAAACCAAAACCAAAGACTCTGACACTGACGGAGTGGTGACGCCATCTTTGGGATGCGACGGAAAGCAGACACGATTGTTCCACTTCTTTCCGGGGTCGTCGTATGCTCGTAGAGATCAGTGCTTATTTTCTTTTAAAACACCGTTCACACGCTTGCAACCGAATAAGACCGAGAGAGACGAGAACGGTTTTTAAGCCTCTTGCGACGGCGGAGGACCAGATGCGCTGCTACGGAGCAGGCCTCCGCTGTCGCAAAAGGCTTAAATACAGGTCGTGTCTCTCTCTGTCCTACTAGGTTGCAAGTGTGTGAATTGCGCTTAACTTTAAACGTCATGCTTTTAAACTTTCTCGTTCTGGTTTATATTTTCTGGGTCACATTCAGGCGCACATTCAGCGTACTGCGACGGGCAGTTTATTTATGCGGGCTAAAAAGGCCCTGTAGATCGGTTCTTGTTTTATTAGGAGTAAGAGGGCGTCTACTTTCCCACTGCCGGCGAAGGTCAATCATTATGACTAGGATTCTGTGTTTTCGGAGTTTATATTTCGTGAAATTTGGAGAGTGTTTCTTGGAGTTTATTGTTCGCTGAAAATCCGGGGTTTATAAGAGATTATTTTTGTTACATTCCCAACTTTCCGAACTTCAAATTTTATTTTACTATGTTACTAACTGCTATAAAATGAATGAAATCCGGGTACCATGACGAGTTCCTGAAGTAACATTGACGAGCTAAAAGGTGAACACCTGTGTTAGTAGTTCGAGGTTTCGTAGGAATCTGAAGTGGCATTTTTCCAGGACACTGACGCTGTGCTCTAATAATGTTTATTTTTTAAAACACTGCTCTTTCTTTTCTTTAATCTGAAATCTGTAGTCTATCGGATAAATCCGAATCGTTAGAAAATTTACCGGAGAGTTTTTTTTTTCGGATATTATAGGATTTATCCGAAAACATGGACCCTATGTAATAACGTAACCAATGAAAGAAGCCCAGAATGTACCGTCACAGAGATGACGTTCAGATTAAAAGAAAAAGAGTGTACTGCGAGCAACGTTATTAGATTGGCTCAGTTACGGAACTGCCCATAGACGCTGCTTGCACGAGCAGTACCCCCCTCACTTGCCACGACTCGCCTCCTGTCTTTCGACGCGCCGGACGGCTGCTATGGTAACTGCAGTGCATTCTATGGAATACGTAAATTTTGAAACGCAGCGTCTATAGGTGGGGTTCCACCGTACTCTATGGAAAACACAGTTCGTAAACAAAAATCTAGATGGCGCTTCGAACGACGGGAGGCGGGCCAAAGTGAGTGACGGGGGCTACCCCCTTGTGCGGGAGTTCCAAAACTGAAGTGATCTAGTAGCGTTTACTGTAAGCGCGTCAGCCACGTAATCGAAATTTGAAAGCAGATTTCATCATCATTACCAACGTTATCGGTGCCTCGCCATTATCGCTGGGCTTCATAATGAACCGCGCTAAGTTGGCGAATTGGGCGATTTGGTAAATGTTTTACATAATGCAACCAGCCCAAGCGATGAAGACGAAGTGAAGAAACATGCACAACAGGACAAAGCTGTACTCTCAATAAAAGTTTTATTAGTAAAAAAAAAACTTTAGCTGTAAAACCATCTTCGTTTTTTGTTTTTGTTTTTTATTCACTGCGCCTTTGTTCTTTGAGCTGTTTTCATCATGTATTTCTAACTAGATCGGAATTATTGGCCTTCTGTGGGCACCATGCGAAAGTACAGAATATGCTACTTCCCTAAAACCCTTCACACTACATGGCACGCGTAGCGTTCTTGGAGACTGGCAACCACAAAGTCGAGTGGCATGGTTTCGGTTTTGATCGCCATATTGTGGAAGAGGTTGGGACTATGGGAAAAAGGGATTTCAACTATATTGTTTTTGTTTAAGGGGAATCTTGTAGATATACGAGACGCCTGTGAAAACATTCGCTCGACATGAGCGTCTATTTTTGGGGATTTTGAACTAGCTTCAATGACAGATCAGCGCCAGCCCAGTTCATCTGTAGTGTTTCGGTGCCTGCTCAACTTTCACACGGGTCATTTGATCCATATCAAAGACGACGGGGAAAATTTGACATGTCTCACGTATGCTCGAAAACATTTCTTTAGATAAGCAAGCCTCTGAAATCCAATAAAAGTATTTTCTTGTGAAAAATTAAATTCTATTTTTATTGACAGCATGTTCTAAATTTCTGAAAGTTGCATAAAACCCGCGTAATTAGACAAAACACTGTTATAAAAAAACACGGTAGGGCATAATACACATCTAGGTGAGCGCGTAATTACTTAAGAACATATCCTATCTTACTGAAAAATAAAACAATGAAAGACGCCGTTTCGAGTCCAAACAGGAGCTCCAAAAAGAAAAGACTTTAAGAGCTTTCTTTTTTTTTTTTTTTTTAGTCAATTTCAATTTGGGTGTTAGCTACAATACTTTCCCCTCCGTTCTCATAGAACTGATATTTTAATTGCACACTGTAAATATTTAAAGCCTCGTTTTGTTGCGTTTAAATTGAATGACAATTTTTCCAGTTAATGCAGAAAAGGCCTTGTTGAGAACCAGAAAGAGCAATGTGGCCATCGGTGCCCGCAACTTTCGAAAATGCCAAAAGTTTAATCCACCATACCTCTTCAACATAAAGAATAACATTTTTTTTAAATAATTTGAAGCGCTTGTAGAACTAGTTTCTTCATTGCTACTATTGAGTGGTGCACGCCGTTTGCTAATTTAATGTTGTCTTTGCAATATGATTGCAAATTATACTTGTTGATGCGGTGTTTCTCGTTTCCTGCTGCTGTTTATTACCAGGGTTGTCAAAGTTACTTCAAAAATGTACCTAAGATACAGTTACAGTTACTCATACGAAAAGGTACTTAGGTACGTACCTAGGTACTAGCTTAAAAATGTACCTAGGCACAGGTACAGTTACTTTAAAGATACTTTCTTTATTTATTGTCCCCGAATTCGTCAGAATATATTGGAAGTAAAGCTCTTTATACTAAGGATGCTCACAAAAACGAGTTCGATAAATATGCTTTATTGGTGTCAATGTGACAAATAAGGAAAACCGCATTGACATGAGCATTCTAGGACACGTTATCTTTTTCGGTTTCGGTTTGAGATGAAGGAAGCAGGTCGCTACTTTCCCCAAACGGAGTTCCGAAGCGATTCGATAAATTGGTGTCGCTAGAACGGCATCGCTAATCCACCGTTCGCTCAAACGAACACAGCCATTCGCTAAAGTGTCGTTCGATGAAACATTATGGGCGGGGCTTCGTTCGCTAAAATGTCCTTCGATCAAGTTAATGCCTCCCAGGTCGTACCCAACTCACCGTTAATCACGGCACATGGTAGTGTGTTAAAACTTTCAGATTTATAGTTTCTACCATTTTGACGAAGCGAATAGAAAAGTACCTGTAAAAAGTAACCTCACTCAGTTACAAGTTACTAGAAAATGTACCTAAGATACAGATACAGATATCGAGAAATTAAAGTACCTAGGTTTGTACCTCAGGTACAACAAAAGTACCGAGATACTGATTTCCAGTTACTTGTACCTAGGTACTTTACAACCCTGTTTATTACTGTATATTTTCACACTCTCCTGCGATGTATGCGGTGTTCTCGTTTTGCTGCTGCTGTTTCTTACCGTATTATTATTTTTTTACTCTTTCCTGTAATGACCAAATATATCAAAACATTAGAGAAGTACTATTTGTTGTTGCTGATAAATTATTTTTTTAAATGATGAGCGTCTCCGTCCATGCATCCAGGCTCCCACCTCGTAGGCTACGCACGCCGGCGTTCGCCAACGAGGCTTGAGCGATGTGAGACGCCGCCACTAGGTCTTCAACTCCCTCCTGTAGACACTCTTTATTCAGCTGAAGTGGACGTCATCCTGACATCCACGCATTCGTATCCTCTCTACCTTACGTAATGATGCTGGCGACTTAATTTAACCTTACCGCCCATGCAACTGCCGCCGAGCGCAGGCCTTCATCGTTTGCTTCCCGAGTATTGTAATCCAAACTGCGCGTCGGCCTCGTTCGCCGTATGCCCAGATATAAAAACAATTCAGGCCGGATAGCTCTTCACCGATGCAAAATGATAAGAATGATATCGCTTCCCCATTACATTTAAATGTAAATTGATAGAACTGAGATGTACTGAAGTTCGTTGGCGCATCCAAAAAGGATGCGCTGCCGAGTTAGTGACGACGTCATGCAAACGACTACGTCACTCTTCAAAGCATCATTGGGGCAGGGCTTGTGGCAATTTTTTTTGCGCGCGCAATATTGAAATCGGGAGCAAACGCGCGAAAACTGATCGAAGACTATCTAAGAAACTTTGACCATTTCGCAAATTCCTTAAATTGGTCAAGCCTCTGAGACGTAATTGGCGTCAATACTAGAATTGCAACATCAGCCATGAAACCAGTATTCAAAAAGTTATTCAACAATTTGTTTAATAAGCCCACTTACCATAATGGTAATTACCTCATCTAATGTCCGCCGAGACTGACGGTCAGATGGCGAAGACGGTATCCCACCTCTTATCAAACGCACTTTCTCTAAAAATGCTAGTGGGTTGGCCTCCAGTATATTCCAAAGCCTAAAATACTGCACGTGTACGTATCCTCAGGGGTGTCAGACGTCCGCCGCAAAGAGTGAAATGTTTTTTCCATCAGTACACTGATTTTGGTAGCACTATATGTTCTAGTAGCTCTTAGAGAGACGCACGGGCGGCAGCTACAGAACTAGAAGACGAGGAATAAAAGGGGGGACTGGCTCGTGTCCTCAACCTGGCTGGTCCTGTTTCCTCGTCGCTCGCCGTACCCCTAAACACCCAACACAACATGGTGGCAGCGGTGGGATTCGAACCCACGCCTCCGAAGCGTTGTTGGAGCTGCACAGTAACAGTTCTATTAAAATACATTTAAGTTAACTAGAAAAGCGACATCACCGTCACCATTTCGCATGGGGAAAAAGCTATCCGATCTGAATACTTTTTTTTTATATCTGAACGTACGACAGACGAGGTGATGCGCAGGTTCCTTCCCAAACTCTGAAGCAGACGATGCAGGCCTGCGTCCGTCGGCAGTTGCCTGGGCAGAAGTAGAGTCAATTTAAAACGCCAGTATCATTACGTAATTACGTAACCTCCACTTCAATTGAATAAAACGTGTTTTCAGGAGAGCGTCGAAGACCTTGCGGCGGCGTCTCACACCGTTGACGCTTCACTGGCGAACGCCAGGCTGGGGGCATGGTCGGGAAATCTCAACTTAAAAAAAAAAAATGTCAGCAACAACAAAAAGTATTTTTCTACTTTCCTTATATGTTCAAGATATGAGGTGAATTGAATATTTGGCAATATCAAAATTCGCGGGCACCGACGCCCACATTGATTTGTCTGGCTCTCAATAAGGCCGCGTTTCTCCATATTATTCTATCAAGAACCGGCTCTCAATAAGGCAGGTTCTCATAAAAAAGACCGGTTCTCATTGTAAATAAAATGCCTCTCTCCTTTCTCTCTCTTTCTCTTTCCATAAACTAGATAATTTGTTATTTGATTAAACACAACCAAACGAGGCTTTAAATGTTTAAAGCGTGCAATTCAGTGATTAGTTCTATCAGAACAAACAAAAAAGTATGGTTGCTAACACCCAACTCCAAGTTGACTAAAAAATATAAAGACATCTCATAAAGTCTCTTCTTTTGAAGCTCCTGTTTGGACTCATAACGGCGTCTTTTAATGTTTGTGTTTTATTGAAAGATAGGGCATGTTATTAAGTAATTAGGCACCCACCTAAATGTGTGGGGTACCCAACCGTTTTTCGCAATGTTTTTCTTAACTACACGGGTTATATGCAAATTCCAGAAATTTCGAGCGTTATATCAGCAAAAATAATATATATATATATATATATATATATATATATATATATATATCAGGGTTGGGCAGAAATACTCGAAAATGTATTTGGAAATACAAATACTGGGATACATTAAAATAGTAGCCAAAATACTGATACTAAAATACATCTGTAAAAATGTATCGCGATACGTATCGGAAATACATTTTAAATAGAGGCAAAAAGTATTTGGAAATACAAATACAGGAATACATTTTAGGGAGGGCAGAAATACAAATACAGAAATACTGATACTGCAATACATTTTTCACGTTTGTTAGAGACGCCAACTGAGATGAAGCTTGAAGTGGAAGTTTTTGACCCCG
Organism: Ixodes persulcatus; assembly: GCA_013358835.2. Lineage (NCBI taxonomy): Eukaryota > Metazoa > Arthropoda > Arachnida > Ixodida > Ixodidae > Ixodes > Ixodes persulcatus. The sequence continues at coordinate 24,988 of JABSTQ010009006.1, forward strand.
AAATTACTTTCCCGTATACAGGCTTGGCACTTTGCCTTGAAGGTAGTGGTTTCGGACGACGAGGAATCTTCAATGGGCTCAAAAAAACGTTCCATCAAGGACTGACCGCGGTCCCTTCCCTGACATCCTCTCTGCCTGACGAGGAATGCGAAAAGACTTTGACTTCTAAATAAATTCTGTCACCCTGATTCCCATCAAAACATCACCACGCCCCTGTCCAATAAGGACGTTTCTGCCAACATTGATCACATGACGTCACGGTGGAATGAACTGGTATTCTTTATCTGTAGGTGTGGCCTTGAACATGAAACTTTACCACGCTGGTGTATCAAAGTGCAATAGGTATTTTCGTTGTAGGTTACATCGTTGAAGATCATGCAGGCAGTGTCATTTGGAATTTTCGAGAATAGTGGACCACCTGAAGCATCCTGAAAGACGTGTCTCATCTTCTGTTACGGTTGAAAAAACGATACGATGGCATCCCTGTTGTGAACGTCCTTCCTGCAAACCCTCCGCCACCGACGCAAGGATTGCAGTCATCAAGTTTCGCCTAGCATCACCCAAACAGAGACCTCGTGGATTGCGACCTGATATTGCCGGCACAGGTGCGAGCTCTCCGAGAAACAGCGCGCTCGAGACGAGTAGCAGGTGTACGAAGGCTGGGTCGGCACAGCGAGGCCACGTCTGGCCTCCTTCCTGGGTTTCGGATCCCCAGAGCAGTGGGTCACGTTCACGTCTTCTGATGACGTAACCTTGAGCCGTGCAGTACTACGGGCGCAGCCGCAGACGCATTCGAATCACGGTGATTTTAAATATGTGTGAACTTCACTGCGTGATACATCCTACTATTTCAAGTCAACCACCGCCAGGCTCGTGCTGCAACGGACTGGGTGTGTCTCAGCTTTGCCGGCTGGGTGTACTGTGCACGCTAAGGCAAGAGATACATTTATAAGCGGACATTGAATGCCAACAAACAATGACTCAAGAAATTCCTACCAAAGGACCTGCGGCAGAAGATGCTCTGACTCCAATCCTGGCACGCCACCTGGTTCAAGTCCCCGACTACGCAACACTTCTCAGAAGAGAGGGGAGGACGCATTGAAAAATAGTTTGGAGAATTGGAAGGAACCTTGGTCAGCATCAGGGGCGGATTTAGAGGGGGGGTCCGGATGTCCTGACCCCCCTCTTGATTTCTGCATGTCTAAAATTTAGGGCGTGAAACGAGGGAGAGGGGGAGGGGGTTTCTGAACATATGGTACGCTGCCCAACACCTGACCCCCTCCTCAGGACATTCCTGAGGAGGGGGTCACAAAAAAAAAAATGCGTTCGGACTTTTTTTTTTGTGAGGGGGGGGGGAGGAGTATTTCTCAAGAAATGTAACGAAATACATTTCATCCTGATTGTATCGCGATACGAAGGAACATTCAAATTGTATTTCGATACAGGAATACAGATACTGGTGAAAAAAATGTATCGCGATACAGAAATACAGATACGAAATGTATTTCTGAAATACTATCGCGATACATTTGTATCGCGATACTGCCCAACCCTGATATATATATATATATATATATATATATATATATATATATATATATATATATATATATATATATATATATATATATATATATATATATATATATATATATATATATATATATATATATATATATATAAACGTTTCTTAAATTTCGCAGGCTACTTTATCCAAATTAATTTTGACGCACACATCCCAGACATAAAGAAATTGCCGCGTCTCCTTTCGCATGGGATGACCCACACCAGAGCGCTTGGAATCGCTTCCGAAAATCTGGCGATATCGACATCTTTTGTCGACGACCGCGTTTGCCAGAACGTACAGTAAGAAACCAAACGTGCATAAAAACACAACCTAAAAAAGACAAAAAAAAAAGACACTAACGAGCGCTTCGCTGAGCGTTCATAAGTACGAAATTGTTATATGTTTGCCCACAACACCCTGTGAGTTTACCGGGGACATTTTAGAGCCGCCGTTGAGACGCGAACCTCCAACGGCCGTAATTCCTAGGCTTAACCAGGAGTGCGGAACCGTTGCTTTCCGCTCCCGCACACTATTGGTCGCAGCTGATATGAGCGTTTGCTAAAGCGCCGTTCTTAATCACTAAGAAGTTCTTAGCTGTTCGTTGATTTCCCTGCGCCAGCGACCGGCATGGCGCACGCATTGCACTCGCAGCCGTGCCGGTCGCTGGCGCATGAAAATCAGTGAAACGCAAAACTAATTGCATTTCCTGCTGCACAAAATGTGCGGCTAAGTCTTCGTCATGTCAAAAAATATCTCCTTCCCGAATTATATAGTGATTACGATTGAAGTTCTTCCAAACGCTAAGATTGGTTGCGATAAAGACCGTGGTTCCCTACTGCATGCAAAGCCATGGCAAATCGAACGATTTATTTTTTGTTTGGGAGGGAGTGAAACAAAGCAGACTTCTGGGAAATCAAAACCTTTGAGACGCTCGAAGTGGCCTAATTTTATTTGGGGTGCACCAGTTGTGAAAATTGAGCGCAGAGCTCAAACTTGTAGCGGGGCCTGTGACATCGTCGTCCTATGTTTACCTGACGACCGGCTGTTTATACTCTATCTCAGGAGTTGTGTGCAGCAAAGGCAAAGGTGCCGACACATGGTTTTCAGATTTGTTTTCCTTTCGCGAGTGCTCGTAAAAAGGAAAGCATATCTGAAAGCCACGCGCTCGCCCCTGTGCTTTTGCCACTGCTGCACGCAACTCATGAGATGGAGTATGCGTACGCACGGACTAAAGAATGCCGGGAACCTCTCACCAGAAAACATGCCACAGCATTCCATTCCCATCAGTCGGAAACACCAAAACTACTATAAATTTAAGGAGAGCATAATATTTGAAGACGGAAAGATTATATCTGGTTATGACATCATGTTATAAAGTGCGGTTGGCCTATCGAAACCGAAACTTCATCGTTAACCAGTAGCGAAGGTGTTTCGTGTGGCATCTCGCCGCTAGGATCGATTCGGTTCTCGAAGATGTCCAGTGTTTTACACACTTTCAACGTACGCATTATTCCGCTATAATAATTATATTCCCGTAATGCAATCTTCCAGAAAAAATTACACTCATGAAATTAATATTTGCGGTTTTGAATTTTTCAACTTTTTTGTGTGGATTAAGTTGAATATTTTTCAGGGCTTTTGAATGAAAGTCGTTGGTAGTTATAACACTCCGAAAAAAAATCGGTTCATTTCATATTTAGACAAATTTATATAACATATAGTATTGATTTCAACGTTATAAAACACAGATACGTAATTGGTAAATAAATTTACAATATTCCTATTGTTAACTGAGCCTGGTAAATTAGTAGTATTACATCTCTGCGGGATACTATTGTTATGTTTTGCTTTCTTTTTGATTGAAGAGAATCGCCCATCTGTGTTCCAGGCCAGAATGGTTATTATCACTTGGAAACAACCGTACAAGTATTTCAACTTACCCCCTTGTTCAAGTGGAGCTCTAATTGTTCCCCCATTTATTAATGCCGCGTTTACCTCGGACCAATATTCGGGAGAAGACGTATTCATATCCGCATAGTAGGCGAAGTACGCATCGGCCATCATATTCCCGAGGTTGCACTCCCGGATTCGGCATATATTATTCTGTTGTTCCAGCAACACTTTGGTGTAACCAACTGGTTGCTGCATTACTTTAGTGACGTTTTCCTTGAACGGTGCAATTACTTTAATCATCTCGGGATCTGCAAACCATTGAAAATACGAATGTAGCAAGCATCCGAAACAACGTCTAGCTTTATTTTTATTTTTTTTTTAAGAAAGAGCCACCATAGTTTCTTGCAATTCGGTTTCGGAATAAAGCTACGTGTATACAAGTACCTAAATGCATTTTTCTCGTTTCAATTTTTTATTTTTTACAGGAAGTCACATGCATCAGGGTAGAGAATAAAAATCAAGTAGATATAACTTATAATTTAGGTCATAATTGAAGTCGTAATTCAAGTCAGACACGTTTAACTAATATAATTCAAATCAAACGTTTCCAGAAAATTAATAAAAATGTTTTTTATTTAACGTTTTTTTATCATTTGATGATTTTATGTTCAATTGTTTTGTGTTTAAATTGAAGAGTCGCCAAGCAGCAAATATTTATTTCAGGCTGGACGTGAGTAAAATGCACTGTTCTTCAGAAATCGGATTATTGAGATTTTTTTTGTTATCCACTTTTTACTTTCTTCGTCAGTCGAATAATGCCCAATTGCAAGCAAATCAAAATTTGAAAGAGGAAAGACATTAAAAGGTTATGTCTCATTGTAAGCAAATGACTAAAAGTCATTTGCTTACAAAAAAGTAAGTATAACTTTTCAGTTTACTAGAAATAAAGAAATCAAGCTCTCTTCTTTATCGAGTTTGACTGGGTTTACAAAAATAAAAAGTTGATAATTATACTACTTCAAATTTACAATAATTATTTTTTTTTTGTAGTGAGTGAATGTACGGAGGAATCAATCAATCTACCATGTTTAAAAGATAGTCTGTGATAAAGAGCCACTGATCTTAGCTATTGTCATTGAAATTAGATTACTATGATTTAAATTAAATAAATCTTATCAAAATAAAACAAATTATATTTATTTAATTGAAAAAAATCACTTTTACTCATATAGAGGTATAGACCAACACGCGGCCCTGACGTCACGTAGCTGCGGTGGCGCTGTCGACGGCACTGCGCATGCGCAGACGCTTCACTTCACGCGAATTCGGTTTCTGCACACGCGCAGTGCCCACACCTTGTGTGGGCAAAGACGGGCTTGTTTGTAAACAGCGTGTCCGTCTATATCATTCAAGTTCGTAGCATTCTCGTTAATAAGTGTGCTTCTTGTGAATATGACAGGATTTGTGTTTGATCACAATTATTAGTGGCGAAGGGTACCTCCTTGGGAAAGGTTACTGAGACCACAAATAAATCTTTCGTACCTTGCGGTAATTTTGGGAGATTTTCAGTTGAAAATGTTTGTACTATTTATTGCATTTGTAAGTACTGTTAAAAAAGATATTACTCTTTTTAGGGGGAACAGGGATTATAGTGGGCCGATTACTTCAAAACTATGAGGACATTAGAAATGTTAAAAACAGACTGTCATTCTCACTTCAGTTTTTCCAGTAACTTAATTTTTTTCGGTTTATGCGACCTTTCAGTCTCTTTTAACAACCCACAATGATGAATATATGTCTATACCTGATAAATATTACTTGACTTACCTTCCGTTACTGATGAATTTAAAAGAATAGGGTTTCCGGTACCATTAATAACCTTTCCATGTCTGTCAAACATAACCTGTAAAAATCCGAGGTATTTTCCGTAGCAGTAAGCTTGAACAACGAGCCCTGTAGAACCGTCGGTTTTATTCACAAGTGTCGGATAGTCGCCCTCAGGAGTATTTTCTTTGGGATAATCAGTGCCTGGAAATTAATATAAAAAAGAAAGGATCTTTGGGCATATTCTTGGAATATACGAATCGCTCTTGCAAATTACCGTGATAAAGAAAAGTATTCGTGTGTCCGCCAACAATAACATCCAGGTCGTTTACATGTTTCATTATTTCCACGTCTCGTAGATATCCACAGTGAGTAATCCCCACGATGATGTCCACGCTTTCTTTCTTGAGATTTTCAACTTCTTTTTGAAAGCTATCAATTTCGTCGTGAAATACGACTTTACCTGTGGTGTACCAAATGAAAAAACAATTATTAAGATATAAAATGATCACGTCTTGTGTGATGAAGTATTGTGATTACAGGACAGTAAATGGCATATGATGATCCTCAATATTCACATGTCACGTTAGGAACTGATCCATTAAGCTCTCTATGCTTTGAAACATTTATACCATATGGGACGGATGGAAAAATGCCATGTTTGAAGCAATATGCAACTTCGTGTGTGTAAGATAGGCTAGATTTATTTTAATAAACTTTCGCCCCGTTGTATCTCACGTTTTTAGTGACGTCACAAATTCGAGACACAATGAACGGGTGTGACTGTAGCGTTGGTGTCGTAATTATGAGTCCGATTTCCTGCTTATTTGCACATGAGCGTTATTGCTAATATACATTTGCAAGTTAACACGGCGACATGAGACCTACCTCTAGACTGCCATTGTAACTCGCGGGTGATTCGATGTGAGCCCCGGCAATGCAATGAAATGCTCCTATGTGTTTGGAACTTTAGGCTTATCTTGGAGCTTCATTTGACGACAAGCACAATCAAAACAAATGTTGCGTTTACGATATCAGGTTAATAAACGTTAGGTACTTGAAAATATTTATCTTAGAGCATTGCGATTAGACAACTTACTTCTGAGAAAACGTTGAACTCGTATTCTTTTTGCATCATATGAGCTATGTATACAAATAATCTCATTAAGGAAGGGAACTCGTCAAGTGTCGAAATAGACATTAAAAGAAAAAAAATATCTGCGCAAAAACCTTGAGCATAATGTTTCAAATGTCCACATCAACCTCGGTGTTAAGTCGTTGCTTAGATTATTGAAGGACGCACTTTTTGGCTAGTCATTCAGCGACATTTATTTCTGTAGATAGCATATAAACTTTTCCAGTGATAGAGGCACACATAAAAATTGGGACCACTTTCTGTGGCTATTAATCCACTGCTAGTCTTCAAATATCCAGCATATGTGTTATTCCACAGGTGGTTTCTAGCAAAAAAGTTTTGCTACTGGTTTTGCCTTCGGTAAAAAATACCTGCCCACGCTCTAACATACAACTTATTCAATGGCCTAAGTAGGCCTTTATCGAGAATGCATCCCGGTAATGAGTTAATTTCGGAAATGCGAACACGATACAGAACCATTATCGAGTAGAATATATCATCATAACTACCAGATATGTGACGTTTTAAGTGATACAAAACATAAACCGATATTAGACGCTAAACATTACGAAACATTCCAAAGCGAACCGATAATGCCTATACATGGTAGTTACATGGTTGCATTTTGAAAGGATGGCTATATTTTTGTTATAAATTAATGATTGTCGTGAGCCCTTCAAATTTACTCATTGAAAAGCGCAATGCGTCCTAGCGCACCCCTCGCGGTCGTGATATCATATGCTTTAGGAAGAACAAGGGTATGGTTATTTAAGAGGTTTGTCATACGGTGGAGTTAACGCGTTAACAACTCGCTTAGACAAAGTATACAGAGATTGAACAACAGCACGAACGTGCCGTCCAATCGAGCCCATCATTCTGTTTGCCTCATCGCCACCACCGTGTCTGTGAAGCGTCACCCTACAGGCTACCTGCGGATATGTGCAGAACACCACGTCTGCAAAAAGATTATGACCGCAATGACGACCTCAGTGAACGACAGCTGCGCCAATCCACTTGCAGCGAGATACCAGTCAAACGGTTGGGGTATTTGGTCAAATTCTGCTGATTAGTGGGTTCAAGTACTTCGATGATCTTGCACTCCTTTGATAGTAGAAGTCCGAAAGGGTAATTAACCTTCAACTGGTGTGTTTACGTTATTTACACACGCACGTGCATGCGGCCGGGTTTGCAAGCTAAGCTTGATGGTGTTGGATGTTCGTTCTTGTCGTGCCACGCTTACCGAACCTGTCGCCCGAGCCGTTTACATCTTATTTTTTTAGGCTCGCCAAAGACCTCTACACGCACCCCCCCCCCCCCCCCCCCCCGGCCTTTAGGAAGGAACTGTTAGGCATGAGCGTTTCTCTTGGCTTGGTGGTAAAATAATTTTTGAAAGCTTCTTGTCAGTTACTGTTAGAATAGCACGCGGGTTTGATGCGGACGAGGGATATAATTTTCTTCTGACCATTGGTTGAGAGGGTGATATTTCTGTCATTACGCTGTAAGACTTCGTATGGCCCGTCATAGGGGCACTGTAGCGGATGTATTACGGTGTCGTTTCTCACAAGAACTTGTGTACAACGGTAAAGATTCGGACTTACGAAGACGTTGGGGTTCTGGTTTATCGGTGCTGTTGGTTTTAGGTTTTGGAGAAGGGATTTTAATCGGTTTGCGTAGTTTTAGCAGTTGATTGTTCAATTGTTCGAAAACATTCCTCAGGCAACCGAAGTGTAATTCCGTACATTAATTCAGCGGAACAGCACTTGAGCTCGTGCGGTACCGTTGTTCGGATCCCCAAATGCACCACTGGAAACTTTCGGTCCACGGCCTTGATGTATCATGCGCCCGAATCGCAGCCTTCATTTCCCTGTGGAATCTTTCCACGAGGCCGTTGGATGAAGGGTGGTATGCCATGGGTTTCCTATCTTTCGTACCAAAAGACGACAACTTGCGGAAGAGGGGACTTTCCAGTTGTCTCACTCTACATGTTGTCATAGTTGCCGGTACTCTGAAGCGACTGATCCACATGGTGCACAACCATTTCCGCTGTCATATCTTTCATGTACATTGCCTTGGGCCTTGCTGCAGAAACCCCATACTTACAAACCCCGCCAAGCCTAGCTGCGAACACCCGATCAGTGTCGCTTGCTTGTGACTCCGACGAAAGTCCGTAGCCTATCAAACTGGACGATGCGCCTACGTTCTTAGAATACCAGGGCCACATTCAACCTTGGCAAAAGCCTATCATGTACGGGTCACCAATTTGAACTGGTCATTAACCTTCAACTAACTTATTGACATTATTCGCACTAAGCTTATAGATGGTGCTTGCCGCCGGGTTCGGCGCTGAGCTCGTGGTGTTAGAAAGGTCCATCTGCTCAAGTTTCGCTGAACTTGCCTGTCGGGCGAGCCATTCACTTTCATTTCTCTTGACCCGCGCCCCCCCTCCCCCCCCCCTCCCCCAAGAAGCCGCAGCAAATTCTTACTGCAAACATGATTGCCTCGCAAGCTTTCACTTTCCAGGCGCGACAACGGACGAGCGAGGCGGACAGCTTCAGCCGTTCCTCGTCGCTCGTATACCGTCTCAATGCA
>JABSTQ010009007.1:0-22521 GCA_013358835.2 Ixodes persulcatus
GATGCTTGTCAGTTTTTCGGCGTTTTAGTTGGGAGACTGTACGGTGGCGGGAGTCCCCAAAGATTGACGAGGTGGCGGTCAATGTACGGAGTTTCAGTGGATGTGTGGAGGCGTTTGGTGTGTTCGTTTTGTAGGGTGAGGATGTCGCGGAGCCAATGGATAGGAGATGAGGAGGCTGGTGGGGAAGGGGAGGCTCGGAATTTGTCCCAATCTGTGATAAGGACGGGTTTACGGCAAATTTTCTTGGGGTGTAGGGATTCTAGGCTGGTGATGATAATCTTGTGATCGCTACCTAGTTGTTCATCAGTTACAGTCCAGGTAGATGTGAGTGTGCCTTTGTGGAAAGTTAAATCGGGGTTAGTATCCCTTTCCACCGAGTTCCCTGTTCTAGTATAGGTTGTGGGTTCGTTGAGTAGGGTAAGGTGGTTGGCGTTGGCCGCGTTTTCAAGTTTCCTGCCCCTGGGGGTGGAGTTGTGGTAGCCCCAGAGTACGTTGGGAGCGTTAAAATCACCCGCAAGGAGAACGTCGCAATTTTTGTTCGAGGTGAGGATTTTGGTGAGCCAGGTTGTTGGGTCTGCTAAGTTCGTTCCAGGTCTCCAGTATGCGTTAATTATGAGGAGGGGGCGTGCGGAGGCGTCCGGAGGTTGCGTGATAGTCACAACGTGCTCTTGGTCACTATTGTTTAGGTGGGAGCAGTCTATTTGTATGGTGGGCAGGGATTTATCGATGTAAGTTGCAACCAGTGGAGTATTGTGTTTGGCCGAGATGGACGGCTGAGTGAAAGTAATATACCCTGTGAGGTTAATTTCAGCAAGTGGTTCTTGGATTAGGAGGATGCCGGGTTTTACGGGCAGAGAGAGGAGGTACTGTTGTAAGTCATTTTTTTTCCGGCGGAGGTTGCGACAATTCCACTGTAAAATTTGTAGTGTCGAGTTAGTCATCATTGCACTCTGAAAGGGTAGACGAGAATGATTCACGGCGGCACTTAGTGGTATCGCTGGATTGGTCCTGGGTTTTTCGTTTTTGTTGGGCTCTTAGGAGGGTCTGGAGGGAGAGTTGGTTAGTCTTCAGATCTGCGAGTTCCCTGCGTAGGGCAATGTTTTTTTGCTCAATCCGGTCCAGCTTAGACCATAGCTGTTGGAGGGCCGTTTGGAGGCTTTTGAGCATGTCAGAGTCGTGTTGGGTGGTGGGGGTGAGTGTTGGTGCAGTAGGGTTGGACGAGTTGTTAGAGGGGTGTTGTGAGGAGGCAGGGTTGGGGCACTTGCGGCCGAGAGCCTGTCTGTAGCTGTCCCTGTCGTAGATGGGTTGAGGGTTGGGGGAGGGAGGGGGGAGGGTGCGAGGGGCAGGCTCACTCACCCCTCTCGTGGGGCTGAGGCTTCGGGAACGCCTTGTGTCCTTGGTTGGTACGTGGGGCTTGTTTCGTGGAGGTGGTCTCCTTGTGGAGGAGTTAACCGTGAGTGGTCGTTGGTTCATGGACGGTGTGTCCCTAGCAGGTCGTCCAGCCGAGGGTTGCGATGGGGTGGTGGCCGGGACCTTTGGAAGAGGCTTTGGCGAGTCTGGCTGGTTGGTCGGTTCGTGGCGTTGCCTCATACGGCGGTGGTATGCTCCCTGTCGGACCTTGGCATTCGCCTGGTTGCGCGCAGGGCAGTCGTTGGATGTAGGGGGGTGGTCACCGGAGCAGTTGTGGCAGAAAGGTGAACAGCGGTGTTCCTCGTCGCCGAGCGTGGTGATGTCCGCGCAACAGTTTTCACAGAGGGCGATGTGATTTTTTAGGGTGCAAACTTCTGACCTGTGTCCAATACGCAGACATGCGTAGCACAGAGGTGCCCGTGGACGGTGGGGGCGGCAGCGGTATTCGGCACGGTGGTAGAGAATATGGTAGGGGATGTACGTGCCCTCGAACGTGATGAGCACTGATTCTGATTTGCCCATCATACGGGCGGTGATGATGCGGGGGCCCGGGGAGTGGAGGTGCGCTATGAGTTCTTCTTGTGTGGTGAGAGCAGGCACACCGTGAATGACTCCCTTGCACGAGTGGGCGGGGGCGGGCGAGTAGCATGACACAGGTTGATTCTCCTGCTGGAGCCGAAGGGCTTGAAGTTGGACCAGTTTTTCTTGGGCCGAGGGACGAAATGTGTTAATGACCGCCAAGTTTTGCGTAGGCCGAAGTTTCAGTATGGTCTCTCGGATTTCCGTAGGGGTGAGGTTGGCTGCTTGCATGACGGCTTCCGTGAGAGTCGATGGGCGTACGGACGTGAGGTTGAACCCATTGTGCGGCTTGAGGATGACGGTGTAATGTTGTTCTGTGGGTTTGGTGCTCGAGTAGACCGTAGCCCACTTGGTGAGTTCGCGGGGCGGTGGGGAAGACTGTAGTGATGGGGAGGCTCCGGCCATGCTGGAAGCAGGCCAGCGCTGAGCCTGGGGTAGGCTTAGCGAGGAGTACGGCAGCGGGTGCGGCGGGAGCCGCCGCTCCAAGGAGGCGAGGGGTGCGGTGGCGCGGTGGCGCTAGTGTCGCTTCCAAGAGAGCCGTACTCCTCGATGGCCGGGTAGGGTTAGCGCGGCGGACGTCGAAGGGGTTTTTCGGTCGCCGAAAAACGAAGGTTTCCGGCTCACCTGGGCTCAAAATTTCGCCCAACGGGCCCTTGACCTTGCAGGAGACGGTGTCGGTACCAAAATTTGCTGCGAGGGTGATGGTTCCGCTGGTAAAAATGGTATCATCAGGAGCCGATACGAAACACGTCCAACGCGGTTGACGGCAGATGGCGCCCATCTAAGTACGAAGTATTTTAGATAAATATTCATAATAAACGTAGCAGGGAAAATACGACGTCACATGATGTCGCGTCACGTCAGATTGCGTGGAGCGTTTCCCCACTAAGTCAAGAGTAGTATGTGTTACGTTAAATGTAGCCGGTACATTTCATGGCTACATTTAGCGGTAGATTTAAGAGATTATGTGATATCGTGCTTTCAATTGTTCCGTTACCGCAAATTACATCTCAAGCGCATTTTCAGTTTCACTCCTCTTTTTTCCTTATTTGCAGTACAACAATGGTGATGAGGGATTGTGTCAAAACGGAGAATGCCATCTGACAACGGATTCAGGTGTGCCCAATGACACTGATGTCTAAGCTCCTGCTCTCACTGAAAAGCCGAAGCAAAAAAGAAGAAACCAAAGAAGAGTAAGAAGCCTAAGGGCAACTCAATGAAATATTAGGATGGAAACCTCTGAATAAAAGTCCAGAAACTAAACCAGGCTAAATAAAGCTGAGGCACTGACTGTTTGTACTGTGTACACTGGTTCAAGCATCGCACAAGCGGGGTTAAGATAGAAATCCCTTTGAAACCTTTAGGGTCTTCTTTTCCTGGACCTCGTGTTGCATTTGTTCTGTTGTGTATAGTTTTGAATGAGATTTATGTATCTCAGGTTACACCTTGGTATTGAAGTTGGCTTAAAGCCGAGACTAAACCAAGCGACTAGAGCGCAGAACTCACTGATTCGGTATAGTCGTTAATATGCGACCACGTGAATGTAAATGTTCAACAGGAATAGATGGTTACTTGAATTCCTGGAATTCAAATAACCACCTATCTAACAAATAACGTTAGGATCAATATTAAGTTTCTGAAATTTAAACATGAGGAGAGCGTGAGGAACCATATCGAAAGCTTTTCTAAAACCCCCAAAAATGCAGTTGACCTGCTTACTTTTATCGAATGATAGTGGTAAATCATGATAGAATTCTGTTAACTGCGTGGTGCAAGATGACCCGGAACGGAAACCATGCTGAGCCGGAGTAAAAAAAAAATAGTTAGTGCTAGGTGATTCATGAGATTGCTTTAAATTATGTGATCAATTGTTTTACAGGATTCGCTCGTGAGAGAGATAGGCCTCTACTTGTCAACCAGATTCTTGGAACCAGACTTGTGGATCGGGACAACATTTGCAGACCTCCGTCAAGTCCCTACTGAAAAAAAACCAATTGGCGCCTATATGAAAGTAAACGGGTTCATACTGGTAGCAGTTTGGCTATACCGGTCACCAGTTTGTCAAAGGGGTCGCCCGTATGGCTCAAAGGGCTCCCCCGTATGAGCCATAACGGACACTTATTTGGGCAAACGGGTCACTTCTTTGGCAAACGGGTCACTCGTCTGATCAAACGGGCCACTCGTTTGAGCAAAGTTGTCGCACGTTTGCTCAAAACGGCGACCATGTTGCACAGACGGGTGACCGGTGACCGGCAAACTGTACCGGTTTAATCAAACGCCTCTCCGTAGCCCGTTTGATACTGAACGTACCGATCAGCGACATGGGCACGCCTATTTCAGTCGTGACAGCCTGTTTCCGGAAAGCTGCGGGAGCGCCGGTTTATCGGTTTACAATCGTCCATGTCATGCAAGTAATGATATTTATATTTTGATTGCGCTGATGTTCGCTTATACTGCAACTGCAATAAGCGATTTTTTTATACGTAAACGTGCGACGTTGGCGAGCCGATATTTTTGACAGAACTTTAAAAATTTAGCGTCCTTTGTTGCCTCAGTTTACTTATTCAGCTCGAATCTCTCGCGCAGAGGACGCGACCGCGTGAAAGAATATATTTCTAGACTCCATTTCACCTCAATTCAAGACTCAACGAAGGTAACGCGCCAACACGTGGCTGCGAGAACATCGAGCATTGCGAGAGCAGGCCCGCCGTTGCAGCAGTCAAATTACGAGCTCGCGCTGGGTGCTTTTTCGGCTCGGGCGCAAGCCGAGCTTCTGGCCGACGCCATTTCCAGCGTCCCAGCGTGCAGAAATGCGCGCGTTTCGCCTGCTTTCCGAGGCTGCAAACGCGGCGTGCAGTGACAATTCGAAGAGAGGAGGAAAGCGCGTGTACAGCCAATACCACCTAGAACACAAGGCCTGCGCGTTTCCTCCTCTAAACGTCATCACTAGTAGATCCCCTCAGCGCCTCCTATCTAGCCCGGATGAGCACCATCGTCTGCTACATTGTCTGCGACGTCGTCTGCTCCATCGCCTCCTTCAGTGGTTTGCGTAGCAGATAATGTAACCGATGCTCACGCCGAGCGTCTGTTGCTATAGCATACGATGAAGTTAGACGTTCACGTGGAGCATCAAATGCATGAGTGAAATTGCCTTACTGCTTTGCGAAGGGATGCAAAGCCCTTCGCTGGACGCTAGCACTGGACGCCATTTTCGAGGGCGCTTTTCATACTCCGGGTCGCTGCTTTGAAGCGTTCTTCCACAGAACGAGCGCGCGCGCTAGAAATGCCCGTCTCAAAGCCAGGAGCGCGTGCTAGCTCGCGCTCCTCGCCGAGGGAGTGTTCGCGTGCACGCTGCAAATGAACTGGAAGCTCACTATCAGCTCGCGCTCAGCACTCGCGCAAACAGCTGTGGCCGCAAGTGAGTGCGACGTAGTTGGGACGCGGCCCGTACTCTCGTCAAGCTTCGGTCTGTTTGCCGCTTGGGGCGGGTCGGGGATCTACTAACGAAACGTCATGCACAGGCCTTGTCTTCTAGGTGGTATTGGTACAGCGGCATCACCACCTAGAGGAGAAGGCCAGCACATGCCTCCAGTGACGTCACAGCAGCAGGCTGACGAGCGCCGCGCTATAGAGCTTAGCTGAAGGCTTCGCGCGTAGCTTTTACGTCGTAGAAACGCGAGTTTTCGCTCTATTTATTTGTTATGAGCTAACATGAGAGCTGTGAACGCCGAGTGATTTAAAGAACGAATTTTAGAACACAAGGAAATTATTATAACCTACAATTATTGTAGTGAAATACAAGAAAGTGATATCTTGAGACAGATGTGTTATTTTTTTAAGCGATAAGCTGGCTGGTGTAATTGTCTCTGAACGACATGGGAGTTGTATATAAAAAAAGAATCCCTATGAAATGGCAACAATCGAAGTAGTAGGACCAGATAAAACGAACTAAAGTAGCGATTGGATAAATGATGCAGAGGCATTCATTCCCTTTCATTTTATTCACCTCAAAGGCATCCAAAGACGCATTACATCAGGGGGATTCAAAAATAAACGACAGAAAAGTAATTGTACCTAAAAATTGGACACCAACAAAAAAAATGTAACTCACACAAAAAAAAAAACGCTTAGTAGCATGTTATTGCTATTATGCAGTTTTACAAATTAAGGTTCAGTTGCACAAATTGATGCACTTCTTTTTGAATTAAATGGGATATCTCTCAGTTACAATATAGTCAGGTAGTTTGTTCTAGTCAGTGTCGCAGAGTACTAAGGAAGAAAGGAGGAAAGTGTAACTATGGTACTGAAATGGTTCAATCTTGCAGAAATTATCTAATATGGATGATATGAAATTGGCAGCCCGGCACTAAGTAGATTGAAAATTGTAATCTGAATAATATACATCTTGAAAAAAAAAAAAACACAATCGGGCTATTTTTCGTTTTTTTTCTAGATTAAGAAGATGTATGCTTGCTTTTAAAGCGGATACACTAGTTTCGGATGAATAATCACTGCATATAAATCTGACTGCTTTGTTCGGAAGATTCGAGCCTCGAGATTAGGTAACTTAGGTGTGGATTTTAAATTATGCTTGCATATTCTAATGTTGGGAGGATAAATGTTTTGTATGCGAGTAGTTGTGTCTTAATGGGAGCTAGATCCCTACTGAAAAATCTCATTTGTATGAGAAAGTTCTGTGTCCAATAAACACATGAATCATACAAAATATATAAGAACATATAAGATCCCTCTAAGATCCATATAATAATTATATAAGAACATATAAGAAACGTGTAAGAACTTTCTTATATTTCTTATATAGTTCTCATATAGTTCTTACATGGTTATTATACATCTTGTATGATAAATGTGTTTATTGAACATAAGAATTTTCTCATACACATGGCTTTTTCACAAATTAAGTGTTCTTTGTGCGCTATTTGTTATTTGCTCAATCCATGATAATGAGGCTGTAAAATACACGCCCAAATACTTGTACGACAATGAGTGTTCTAGTGGTTGGGAAAGTAACGAGTACTGGGTTAGTGTTTTAGTGGAGGACTTAATTACACACATTTCTTTGCATTTACATGTGTTAATGTTCATCTGCCATAGGGAACACCATGATGATATTGTATCTAAATCGTCTTGGACAATATTGTGATCACTATAGGTGTATTACTTTTCCGGTAAATAACTCAAGCATCAGCAAGAAGTCTAATTGTCGATTTAATTGATGATGGTAGGTCATTGATATATATTAGAAACAATAGAGGCCCGAGTACACTACCCTCAGGGACACCTGATGCAACAGCAACGGGACCCAAATTGCCAGACAAGTATAAAAGAAATGACATTCTAAAATTGTGATGTGCTGGTTTGAAAAATGTATTGCACATATTTTGACAAACTTTTCTTAGACCTGTGATAAACTTGCATAGGTTCAGCAATTCAATGCACTCTGCCTGTTCAAATATAGTACTTGTTTTGCAGCAAGCAACCTATCTGGTTACTACATCGAAAAAACACCTGTGATCTATTTCTTGTCAATGTCATCATGTGAAAACTTTATATTTGCAAAACAAGTACCGTAATACCCGAGCGTTGCCCCATACGCAGATGTACTTCGACAGCACAGAGTTTGTGAAACGACACAGTTAGGGCGGCTAAAAACATGTTTTGTACACAAACAGAAGTGGGCATGGGAGCTTCATATTCAAAGTTGCTTGCATTTACAATACAGAAAAGAGTCATAAATAAGAAATTGGTCACCTTTGAACACTGCGAAACGAGCCTCCTGGTATCCATAAGTTCTGAAACTGTAGATTTGTGACGCGGAGACGCACAATATATGTGCAGCATGTTGGCATTTACGCTGTAGCACCACAAGATACCCAAGAGACTGCTACAAGGACACCGACTATCTGCACATACACACACACACACACACACACACACACACACACCACACACACACACACACACACACACACACACACACACACACACACACACACACACACACACACACACACACACACACACACACACACACACACACACACACACACAAACACACACAAAACACACACAGATTCACCGACTTCAGAGAGCAGTTGCCTTTGCATGAGGATGAAGCGCAAGCATGTTGCTGGCCGGACAGGAACTAATTTGTTTAGCGTTGACCCCTTAGCTTTTTTAGATGTTGCACCCGCACTTATAATATTGTTTTCATCTTGCAACAAAGGTATGCCAGTTGAATGTTTTCACTGCAGTCCAACACATGCTTCAGCTCGAACTCACGATGGGTTCATCATCACAGGCGTCAGACATACTCATCCTTGGTCCGAGTTCGCTTCTTGACATCCGGGACGATTGGCAGCGAGTGTCTTTAAGTGCAGAGTTTCAGCTTTTCATTCCTCTTGTTTGGCATTCTTGGCATTAATGCGAACATTCATTTTGCTGCAAACATGTCACAAGAAAATGCTTGTGCATTTGCTTGTGACAACAAAACGTGTTTTAAAATGAGCTCACTCGTATGTTAATTTTCAATCGGAAGTCTTTTTTTTTGGCGAGTAGTTCTATTATGAGATATGTAACAAGTCGGCACTGGCTGGGCATCGCCAATTGGTGAACAACATAGTTGCGTTCTACAGCATTTACACCAGGAAAAACAAGCCCTTCTATAACGAGTTTCAATGCGAGAGCTCAGTCTGCCTGTGCGAGCAAACTGTAGTCAACTTGTTCCGTGCTGTCGATGCGGCCTTGCATTTTTCGCCCCTTCGGTTTTTCAAGGTGGTGTAGACTGCACGGCTGGCCACATAGCCTAAGACCGAGAGGCTGTGTCTTATTTTTTACAGCCCAGGGCCACATTGCAGGTATACCACGTTGCGGATAGGGCGTAAAGTATCCGCTTGCTTGGGCAGATCTTCCTATTTTCCATCCTTGCTAGCTGTAGTGATCGTTGACGGTGTGCTCCACAGCAGTATTTTGTTTTCATCTTCGTAAATGTACCTTGTAGACACGTGATATTAGAAGCAAGCCAGTTGCCTTTACATTCCAAAGCACTATTCTAAGCTGTCAGTTTTCAGCTAGTCCCATGGAGGCCGTACAGTAGCCCGAGTTCATCAAAGCAGTATCCGGGATGTGTGTTTGACCGCTTTTGCAGGAAATAGAACGAAAAAGGAAGAAATCATATTAATCCAAAGAAAGGTAATGTAATCGAAAATGGTTATAAATTAAAAGAAAAAAATGCTCTTCTTTAAGCTGAAGTGGTTCCGTATTTGAGAGAAAACACTGGCAGTGTTTCGATCTGGTATTTTGGATCACAAACATCAAAATTATTCTTGAATTGGATGTGCCGAATGCGCTATAATACTAATAATAATAATAATAATAATAATAATAATAATAATAATAATAATAATAATAATAATAAGAAGAATATAGCTTACTGCACGAGCACATAAAACCAGGTACAGAAAATAATAATAATAATAATATTTAATAATAATAATAATAATATGCTCCATAGAGCTTCCTGGTGTGTGGTAGGATTCCTGAAGGGCTCCAGCTAAATTGTTAGTATATGGCTCTGGTGTATGGATAAGTAAACTGATCAATGAACCATATTCAACACATTGTACTTCTGTTGTTGTTGTTGTTGTTGTTGTTTTATTTTTTTTTAATTTATGTGCTGGTTGCAACCGCGATAACCTATCACTTGCACACCTTGCGAAAACATTCCAACCTGAACTCATAAATCAAGTAATTTTTATTTAGTTCTGCACCTACAAGTAGCACCAGCATTTGAATATGTTGCTTGCAGGCCACAACCAATCACTCCCAAGTATGCATTCAACGAAAAGTAAAAACAAGAAACGAAACCACGATCATAAAAATTAAAAAAGTTCTCACCCTGCCATGCCGTCAAGGAGCGGGATCTTCCCATCGATTCGCTGTATAGTCCACGCTTTCGTAGTCATCCTTGCAGAAACTCAAATATGGACAATTTCACATCCAGTTTACCGTCAAAGCGCGGATAAACAACCTCTGTACGGATTGACAGCACAGACAATCGAAAAGCAACGTTCACGTTCACACACGAGGCCGCGTTTGTGTTGTATTCCAAAATGTGCTCGATCTCACTGGAGAGTTGAACTTCCGACCCTCGGCGTCCAAAACCCTACTCGCTTTTAGAGTTGTTCTACTTGATTCCTCCAGCCTTATTGTCACGTGACAAAACCCGCAGGAGTAGCTAAAGAAGCCGTCGAAGAAAGGAACGCGACAAACAACCGTTGGGAAGAAAACAAAAAAACGCAACGCCGTGGCGCCTTTTTTTTTTTGCTTGCGCCGCGCCAAGCGTAGAGGGAGAGGGAAAGTCAAAGAGAACGTGCATTGCAAAAAAAGCCAACTGTCAAGGAGAGCCTTGCAGAGAAGCGCACTACCAGTTCAGCCTACTCATGCCGACGCTCCTTGAAGGGAGAGAGGGAAGCGCTGCGGCTTTAGATCTAGGTGGTTTTGACAGCGGTCGGTGCACCCTCTCCCCTAGCATTGACTGCATTGCCACAAAAAGCCAACCGCAAGTTTGTTTTTTATAGAATGCATGAGGGGAGGGTTGGGGGGGGGGGGGGGGGTGGTCCCGGTGTCCTGCGCCTTGACCTCGCCGTCGCCCCCACCCTCCTCTCTGGTCAGCTCTGTCACGTGATCAGAGAGAGGGGAGGGCACACTACACGCTGATAAGCATAGCCAGATCCGGCAGCGCGCGCGTTGGCAGTCGCTTTTTTCTTTGTCTGCTTGTTGTCCGTTGCAACTTCGTTTGTCCTGCCTGCTTCGATCTACCGCCTTTCCCTGCGGTCTTATTAGGATGCCTCTTGACAACGTATGGGATGTGCACCAAATGTTCGAAAAGTCCTACAGTATATCGGCAACAAGTGATTCCTCAAAGAAGTCAGGAATTCTCGCGGTTTGGTTGGGTTCGGCAAATGACAGCTTGTGCGCCGCATCGTGTTGAAACTTCAAGGAGCCTTCTTTCTCGTTTTAGTGTTTGTGTGGTTGTCCTGCTTTAAACATGTCGACATTTATCTTGGATTACATCTTTGAAGTCCGCTGTTATGGTAAGTGCATTCCTACCACTTGTTGGCAACGATTGACCGTTCTTCTAGAGATTATCTATAGAATTATGCAGCGTCTGTTCTCCCGGCAGCCGGGTGAATCATTTTGCCAAAAGTCTGCCATTATAGTCTAGAATTACTTCGGTTCTTGTTTGCTTTGCAATCTTCTCAGTTGTATAAAAGCTTAAAGTGTCTATTCACATTTCACAGACCGCTTGCACGCTTGTACTTGTCCACGGAAGAGGCTGTAATAAACTTTTATGAGAATTGAAAACAATTTTTTTGTGTCTGTTTTCCTGCCCATTTGCAAGCACCTGCGCGAGCACATTTTTTTTTTTCTACATGTTTCCTCCCTGTTATAAATTGACTTATGAGTTTCGGGATGTCTCAAATAAGTTTAAGATAACCAACCTTCCGGACGATACCCATTTAGGGCTAGCAAATAATTTGCCTATCCGAATGGCGCGTTCAAATGTGTGGTCACGTGGCTGGTCGAACGAGCACCCGTATCAAACGGGTACCCGTATCCCATAATCACATTTGATCCGAACAGATCGACAAGTTTGCCACTCGTTTAATTCAAACGGGTCCGCCAGTTTGCCACCCCTTTGAATTTCAAATGTTTTTTTTTTTTTCAGTAGGGGTGGTAAAGAACCAGACTTTAAGGATAAAGCAAATATAATGACCAGCACAATAATTTAAAATAGTGTTTGGAATATCATCGGGACTAGTCGCTGAACCGTGTTTTATTTTGGTTAGCCATTGAAAAATACCTTGCCGCAACATCCGAGTAAGTGTAGTGACACGTAGTGACGTCCGTAAATACGGACCTAAAGTAGTCGTTGAAGGTAATAGCCTCTAAGTTGTCCTCAGAGACAAGGTTACCATCGATGAGCAAAGAGGAAACACCGAGAGTATCCTTGCGATTAGGCCTAATGAACTTGCAGAACTCCTTAGGATTCTGTTTGAGATTGGCATTCAGCGTCGCGAAATAACTCGCTCGAGACGAAGTTAAAGCACGTTAAAGAAGAGATCCTACCTTTATTAGTTTATTATATGACGCGGAGTCAATACGTATGCGGTATTGTTTCAGTGCACGTTTATTTTTATTTCTAAGCTTGCGCTGCTCAGAATTAATTCATGGTTTGTGACGACGTCGCTTGGACGAAATATCTCTAGATGGAACAAAAATTACAAGAGTTTTGTTAATCTGGCTTTGAAAATGTTCCATAATAAGTTAACGTCACCCGCTGTACCGATTTCTTCAAAGACAGGAAGGAATTAACTGAGGTTTTCAGATAAGCCAGCATAATCACCTCTACCAAATAAATACTCCTTCCTTGGAAGAAGCAAAACACTGCGTTCGAATGAAAAAAAGTCAAATTCGCAATCACGGCCTTTTGGTCACTTATACCGGGGATGACTGTTACAGAAGAAATCGCCGTATCACGATTGCTAAAAAGAAGGTCATGGATGCTCATTCGGCTGGCACAAATCCTTGTGGAATCGTGCACAAACTGCTTCAGGCCCTAGTCGTTAATAAAATTAATAAATGTTGAATATACGCCAGAAGAGCTAACAGTCAAGGGATGATGGTCTAACCATTGAACGTCGGGTAAATTAAAGTCACCTCCGACCATGACAAAACCATCACCGACAACAGATACAGCATTATACAGAGAAACAATTGGGTTAACGTCACTTGGCGGAGGTCTATAAAAATAGCCTCAAGATAGACGCAGCACCAGGCATTTTCACATGATAAGCCACTAAACTCAATCCTGCAGCTTCTTAAACTTTCATGAATGAGCAAAAAGACACCACCACCATAACCATTCCTATCTTTACGATGCACAGTAAAATTGGACAGAAAAACTTCCAGATAGGAGATAGATTCTTCAAGCCAGGATTCACTCCCGATAACAATACTATAGCGTTAGTAATATAGATTAAAGCAGCGAGGTTGTCTGCTTTGTTTCAAACACTTCAACAGTTAACATTTAGAGTTACAAGATTATTAAAAAGTGAAGTGGGTAAAGTCCAGATCTCTGTGATTGTTATGTAGCGTTAGTTTTTACGGACTGAGTGATTGCATCAACGTAATAGGTCTGATCACCAATATGTAAACGAATATACCTAAATCGAAACTTGACATTTTTTGGCCTTTGCAAATTCAAGAAGAATTTTGCGTTCATTGCGATCTTAGGTGAGAAATCTTCGTCAAGTGAGAAACCAGTTTTCCTAAGCTGGACCCTAGGAATAAAATATCATATCTCAGCTTAAACGACAAAAACTTCGCAATTAAAGACCTGTTATGGTTTCGCCTAAATACACCCCGCCTATGAGCACGTTCCACGCAAAAAGAATTCATTTTCACTCCCAGAGCCTCCTGGCAAAGTGAGACAACTGTAGCCTGCGAGACAGACCACGTTTCGCCGGCAGAGTCATCAATTACATAAAAAAATCAAATTCCACCTCCAAGACTGAGGTTTGAAATCGTCACACTGCGATAACAGGCTCTGACTTGTGCAGCCAACCGATTAGTGGAGGCATTAAAACTGTCTATATCAAACCTGTAACTGCGGCAACGGGGCCATATTAACCTCGACAGTCGTGAGTCTCGTCGTCAGCTCTACTTGTTTGCATCTAGAGTGTTCTGACTGGTTTAAATTATATTTTTTTTTATTTACAAACGCAGCCTGACCTGCTTGAAGTTGGAGTAGAATAGCCAGACTCTGCAGCATAAGTTGTTCCTGAGCTTTCGTAAGGGTACCCGGATTAGTTTCAACGTCTCCCGCAAGTAATAGGAGGACCTTTGTATAATAGGAAAAATAAAAAATAAGAAAAAAACTGATAGGGCACAGTTGCAGGACAAGGCAGCAATAGTCCCTACGAAATGTAGATACATTAAATTTACTAACCTGCAAAGACACGAAAAGTGGATTCAGAAACAGCATGTTGGCGGCCCTGCCGCTATGCCCACTGAAGAGATCCGTTGATGGTCGTGTTGTTATACGTTCCCAGATTGCAGTTGATGATGATGATGCGGGGGCCAGGCTTGGCGTGTCGATTTGCAGGAAAACCTGTTCGGGGAGGAGGGGCGTGTCTTCAAAGATAAACCGGCTCAAGGTGTAGGTCCAATCTTGCGATGATGACGAGGGGGTTACTTTGCTGAAGACGAACTTGTCGGGAACGTAAGGGGTACCAGGAAGCAGCAGCAGCTGCAAAGATACGAAAAGTGGATTCAGAAACATCTTGTTGGCGGCCCTGCTGCTATGCCTGCCGCTAGCTCGCCTTAACCTTTGCATTAAATTTTTCATAATTCTCTACGTTTTAGGGAACCTGTTGCTCATTGACTATTTGCGAGGGCTGCGCGAATGTGTGCTTGCAGGATTGGTTGAGTGTCTTTTGTCAAATGCGTAGAAACCGCATATCAATGGCATAAAAATAAATTGTCTTAATGCTCTTGCAGCTCTTCATTGCTTGTTGCAATGAAACGTATGAATGTTTATTACACCGTATGTCAACATAATCACAGCCTTTCAATGAGTAAACTCGAATTTATTATAATAGAAGTCACGCTGCTCGAAGCAAGGCAAAACGTTTATTCACTGAACCTGATATGTGTAGGGATAGTTTTCGCCTTCCTATTTTAGATGTTACAGGTATATCTAACTCTTCAACGTGCGCAGTTTATAAACCTACACTGCCCGAAAACCGTCTCCGACTAGCGTGTTTAGAGTTCTTTAACGCCCATGCATCGAAAATGATCCTCGAGTGGTAGCAAATGACGTCTCGAAAGACGAACTGTAGTGCTGTCGGGTGTCACGATTCTTGTGGTAGGGTGTAAGGGCTCGGTGAAAAAATCACGAGAAAACGAAAGAGTGTCGCGGTCGTCCTGTATTCTCAACTCCTGGCTGCTAAATTTTCAGTGGACTGTCAAGCGGGAAAGCAACCTGCAGCTCGTCGCCACGTCCACCACCGGTTCTGCGACACCGCAAGGATAGCGGTCGGCCAGAGCATGACACTTCTATGAAGTAATTAGTCGGAAATCGATAAACCACTATTTAGGAAGCGGTAAACACACCAGTCGGAGAGGCGTTCGAGGCACCGCAATAATACTGCAAACTAATATTCTAGATTATGGTCGATATTGCCCTCCCTCACATTCATTGATTAATCCGCTGCAATTTCCAATGATTTAATGACAAGTATTTTCAAAATATCATCCGACCTTAGACAAACTGAAAACAGTAGCACTGAGCGATCCATTGGTGTAGAACCCTTCCTGACACTAGTATTAGAATCCTTTAGTAAACTTCGCGAGAACTGCAGCCTTTTTAACGGTAATTCGCAATCGTATTTTCTATCGTCTCTTAGTAAATATGTTGGTTCATATTTTTATGCATTAACTTCTATAAGGCTCCAATGGAACCTTAGACTACTTAAGAAATAAATAAATAGATATACAAAAAAAATACCAATGCAAAATATTGTTAAAATTAAAAACCTCGAACAAAGGTGTGTCCGTTGCAAATGTTTTAGAAAGCGAGAATGCGGGAAATTTGGGCTTGGCCAGTGGACGTCAACGGTAAAGGTGCCATTTCTTTTAAAAGATTTCCTTCATATGAAAAATTCAAAAACAAAATGCGTTAGTGGAGTGACGTTTGCGTTGTTGGAACTATTCAGTTCTCAGTATGAAATACAGGATGAAAAGTTCTTTCCTAAAAACAAAGTAGTTCCGCCTGAATATCAGCTCTCACTTTAGAGTCAGTAACCTCCGATAAACATATATCTTTTTTTTTTTTTTTTGGAGGGGGGGGGGGGCATTTGGTACTGTGCTCTTTTTATTCCCCCCAAAATAAAGCAAGAAACTACATTTAATTTAACAGGCCGTTAGGTGAATTGTCAAATCATCCAAGAGAATTTCATTTCATTTTTTTATTTATCCCTTAAAAGCCCACGTGGAGCTTTACACAAAAGGGGGGGGGGGGCAGGCAGCTTCTGTACGATTCAGGTACAAAGTACAATCAAGGAAAAACAAATAGAGGATAAAATCACAAGTGGGCTAAAGGCCGTAAAATGTGGCAAGTGCTTCTCTACGTGTTGAGACCTCCGATATCGTTACTATCGAGTCTGGTAATTTATTCCAATTATTAATAGAGAGCTGCGAAGGAGAAATTTTAAATATATTTGTCCTAGGAATGTATAAAAGAAGCTTGCTCGAGTTATCTAAGCGACTGGAGATGTGAGGTGCAGGTATGCAGTGTAAAGATGCCTGCAAAGAAAGATGATACTAAATTTTATGTATAATGGTTAAGGCGGATATCGTCCTACGTGTTTTAAGAGGGGGGAGGCCAAGTTGAGTTTTAGAGCACTGACGCTAGCCGTAAAATTATATTTTCAGTGAATAAACCGTACCGCTCGGTTTGGGACTGCCTCTAACATCTCGTCTCGAAATAACTGTTTGGGATTCCAAATCAATGACACGTACCCCAGCTGGGGATGAACAAGAAAGGTGTATGTTAAAAGTTTGGTTTTCTTGAAAGCAAGAAAAATGGTTGCGTCGCAAAAAGCCGAGCGTCTGCCCAAGCTGCACGGATTTCGCCAATCATTCGCCAATGGCTGGCAATGGTCCTTTGGCCTGTGGCCAGCCATTCGCCGATGACTGGCCTTTCTCTGGCCATTGGCCAATGGTCACTGGCCATCAGCCATCGGCCAAACATTGACCGATGAATGGCCACTCTTTGGCTCTTGGCGAAATGACCATCGCCAGCCATTGGCCAATGCTTGGCCAGCATTTGTGCTGCTTGGGTGATTAGCTTTGCTGACAATATGAGTTATGTGGCATTCCCATGAGAGACTGCTTGTTAAGTAAACGCGGAGGTACTTATCAGTTGATACATTTTCGATCGCATTACCGGAAAGGTAATATTAAAAGTCTATTTTATTATGTTTTGTAGTAAACGTCATTTGTTTGGTTTGATTTACGTTCATTTGCATCTGCCACTTTTCACGCCAAGATTCGAAAGCGTTTAAATCAACTTGGAGTTGCGCACATTTTGAGGGATCGGTTATTTTAGAATACACAACACAGTCATCGGCATATAATCTAATTTAAGACTCACTTAGGGAAGGTAAATTATTGAAGTAGATAATAAATAACAAAGGACTCAGCACGGTTCCCTGAGGTACTCCGGATTTAACTACTATAGACGATGAGCAACTGTTGTTAAGGGTGACGTACTGTGTTCAATATGAAAGGAAATTAGCTATCCAGTTAATCAGAGTTTCTTCAATTTTAAGCGAATGTAATTTTAATATTCAACGGTGATGACCACTCTGTAAAACGCTTTTAAAAAAGTCAATAAAAACAGCCTGCGTTTCAGTACGAAGAAGGTGAAGGTTTTTATCAATGTCCGTTTTATATTCAACAAACTGCGTGTTACAGGACAGAGACCGCCGGAAACCGTGCTGGTTTACAAAATGTAGACCATTATCAACGACGTAGTTCATAATTTTTGAGCAAACAATATGCTTCATTAACTTACTTGCAACACAGGTAAGGGAAATGGACCTATAGGTAATTCGTGAGGCCATCTTTGTCAGCGCTCTGATATATCGGGCAGGGGCTCCGGAAGTACATCTGATGTGTGGGGGCGGCGTCTGGGGGCTCATCTCGTTAGAACCTCGGATTGGGCGAGTTGGTTGTTCATGATGGTCGACGTTGCAGCGCACTAAAAATACTGTCACTCAAGCTTCACACACACAAAAGAAACAAAACTCTCACACAGCGCTCACTCACAACCTTTTATTGCGCGATTAACTTTTGCTTCTACTTGTACTTTAATTTGAGATGATTTTCAAATAGAAAACACGAAATAAAAGGGCAAAACGTATTCTTCTAACAATTTAGGAAAACTTCCCGCTAAATATATATGTGGGATGCTGTGTCGTGGAGACGAGCAAATCCCAGCATAGGAAACGAACGGCGGTTTATTGCCTTGGCAGCGGCGGTCGACGACGTTCCGGAGCCTCGCGTGCCTAGGTAGCAAGTCTTCCTCTTTGAGCTACGAAGTGTAGCGCGCGGCCGTGCCCCGCCGAAGCAGACGACGACGACATAGAAAACGAACGGCGGTTTATTGCCTTGGCAGCGGCGGTCGACGACGTTCCGGGGCCTCGCGTGCCTAGGTAGCAAGTCTTTCTCTTCGAGCTACGAAGTGTAGCGCGCGGCCGTGCCCCGCCGAAGCAGACGACGACGACATAGAAAACGAACGGCGGTTTATTGCCTTGGCAGCGGCGGTCGACGACGTTCCGGAGCCTCGCGTGCCTAGGTAGCAAGTCTTTCTCTTCGAACTACGAAGTGTAGCGCGCGGCCGTGCCCCGCCGAAGCAGACGACGACGACATAGAAAACGAACGGCGGTTTATTGCCTTGGCAGCGGCGGTCGACGACGTTCCGGAGCCTCGCGTGCCTAGGTAGCAAGTCTTCCTCTTCGAGCTACGAAGTGTAGCGCGCGGCCGTGCCCCGCCGAAGCAGACGACGACGACATAGAAAACGAACGGCGGTTTATTGCCTTGGCAGCGGCGGTCGACAACGTTCCGGAGCCTCGCGTGCCTAGGTAGCAAGTCTTCCTCTCCGAGCTACGAAGTGTAGCGCGCGGCCGTGCCCCGCCGAAGCAGACGACGACGAGGCGAGGGCCGCGCCCAAATGTTGGGGATTGTGCGTCGCCACATATATATATATATATGTGTAGGATGATTCACGAAAGGTGGGCAAATTTGATATTGCGAAAACTACGCATCGCACCAGAAAAAGACTTGTGTCGGTTTGGTCCCAGACCAGGGGCCTATTTAGGAAAATTATTAAAGTTTGGGAGAATTAGTTTGTGAAACATTTTCAGGTAATTAATTTTTAAATATTGAGTTTAAAGTCGTGGTTTCATTTGGAAACTTACTGCTCATCATCGAATAACACAAAATAAAAAAAAATTGGAGTGCGATAGAAGACACGCGCTGCACCTTACAGCTTTCTGAAAAGCCGCACAACTTCGACGGGTTTTTAAGTTTCGGTTTTCAATGGACCTTTTGTAGAAATACGCGGTGCGCATGCGCGGAGTATTTCCTGCGCCTGGGTTTGAGAGTATCTAGTTCCAAACAATCTGCCATCTTGCATTTCTCGCCTTTGAGCGGTTTCGTTGTGTCGACCTCGGGGCGGAAGATTACGCACGATGGGGACAAAGGTGAGCTTGGGGGAGCCGTATCTAGGTCACAGCGCCTCAATGGGTGAACAGGATGTAGCTGACGTTTTGGGTGTGGAACGGGTGGGAGAGGCCTTGGGCGCGCGTTGTTTTCCAGTCACCTAGTCTCGAACCGATTCGCGTGTCTAGGTGGCAGCACATATTCGCCAAGAGGTCTATTGGAGCGCTTCTCACACCTTCTCACACTTGGCAGTAGCGGCGGCACGGCACGGTCCTAAACGCACGCAAACCCTTACAGGTGATCCGCGCTGGCCAGACACCGAGACCTGCATTGTAACCACAGCCAGCGAAGTTCAGCAGGCAAAGAATGCACGCCACGCGAAGAGGACACGACACGCGGGGAACAGCGGCTGACGCCTGCAGGACGTCCAGCGCGACACTACAGGACATCGGCGCAGATTGGCCAGCACCTCATACGTCACAACCGCTGCCCACTTATAGAAAGGACGACGAAGCAACGGCCGGGCACTTGACAGTAGCGGCGGCACGGCACGGTCCTAAACGCACGCAAACCCTTACAGGTGATCCGCGCTGGCTAGACACCGAGACCTGCATTGTAACCACAGCCAGCGAAGTTCAGCAGGCAAAGAATGCACGCCACGCGAAGAGGACACGACACGCGGGGAACAGCGGCTGACGCCTGCAGGGACGTCCAGCGCGACACTACAGGACATCGGCGCAGATTGGCCAGCACCTCATACGTCACAACCGCTGCCCACTTATAGAAAGGACGACGAAGCAACGGCCGGGCACTTGGCAGTAGCGGCGGCACGGCACGGTCCTAAACGCACGCAAACCCTTACAGGTGATCCGCGCTGACTAGACACCGAGTTCTGCATTGTCAGCACAGCCAGCGAAGTACAGCAGGCAAAGGAGGCACGTCACGTGAAGAGGACACGACACGCGGGGAACAGCGGCTGACGCCTGCGGGACGTCCAGCGCGACACTACAGGACATCGGCGCAGATTGGCCAGCACCTCATACGTCACAACCGCTGCCCACTTATAGAAAGGACGACGAAGCAACGGCCGGGCACTTGGCAGTAGCGGCGGCACGGCACGGTCCTAAATCGCACGCAAACCCTTACAGGTTAGTACAAAAACATTTACAAAATTATTTAGTGGACTTGCTGTCGCTGCTGCCAAGCGTCTTTTTGGTTGTGAACATGGCTAAGGACAATGCTAAAGTGTGCAATGAATTCAAGGAAGACTTGAAACATGAATTTAAGACGTTCAAGGAATCGCTCGAAAGGGAGCTTAGAACAGAGGTTCGTGAACTAAGAACTGATGTGAGGGAAGTGAAAAAAAGTAATGGATTTCATAAACAAGGCATTCGAAGATATAAAGAAAGAGTTTGAGGCGCTCTCAAAAGAAAACGAGGAGCTTAAGCGGGTAAATGCGAGTCGGCAACAATCCCATGAAACGCTGCTGCAGGCGATCAAAGAAACAGAAATGCGTCTCGTTCACTGTGAACAGTACTCGAGGAACGCAAACCTAGAGATAAAAAAGGAATTCCGAAACAAGAAAATGAAAATGTGACAGATACTGTAAAGAAGATCGGCGATCTTATCGGGTCGCCGATAGCAGTGAATGAGATAGAAGTGTGTCACCGCGTGCCGACACGAAATAAGGAAAGCAACACCATCATTCAATTCCGAATCCGGACGCGACGAGACGCTGTTCTGGAAGCTGCAAAAAAGAAGCACATAACAAACAAAGATCTGGGGTCCACTAGTACCGCACCGATCTACATAAACGAACACCTATGCCCTGTCTTGAAACGACTGCTTGGGATCTCAGTGGCAAGAAAACATGAACATAAATGGAAGTTTGTGTGGGTCCGGAACGGCAGGATCTTTGCCAGGAAAACGGACAACGCCCCTATACTGGAAGTCACGCACGCGGACGACCTTGAGAAGATTAAATAGGCGTTGAATCGTGTTTCGTAATTGTGTTTGTGTTAAAATGACTGACGAAAAGTACTTACTGCCAGAACATGTTACGAAAATATTCAACGCAACTAAACGTGACCTATTTAGTGTATTTCATCTTAACCTATAATCTGCACGTAATAAAGGGAATGAACTTAGTATTTTACTAAAAGACTTTGGGTTTAGTTTTGACATTCAAATGTTCACAGAAACATGGTATTATGAAGAAGGTGAGGTTATACACTTGGAGAGCTACAAAGCTTTTTATTTATATCGCTCTGCTAGACGTGGTGGCGGTGTGTGTATCCAAGCAAAAAATAGTATCTAGTGCGAACTCATAGCACAGTTTTCTGTGATTAATGAGGACTATGAGATATTGACTTTAAAACATAACGACTTTTTTTTCAGTTGTTTACCGCCCACCAGGTGGTAATATTGCTCAGTTTACTACATTTATTGAGTCCCTATTTTGTTTCGTAGCAGACAACGGCCTAAGAATAATTTTGGGGGGAGATTTCAACATTGATATGTTAAGTGATTCAAAACAAAAAAGAGAGTTTAGTATGTTGATTGAGTGTTTTGGATTTGCTAATACTATCAATTTCGTTACTCGTGTGACTTCAAACTCTAGCACACTTATAGATCTCTTTCTTAGAAACGTTGATGCCTCACTGTTACAAAGTGGTGTTGTGGGCTGTTCAATCAGTGATCATCTACCCATATACATTTTTGTACATCGGAATTTGCCCAAGGTAAGCATAAATGATGCTCTTTCATTTACATTTCAAGACATGTCATTTACCGCCTTAGAAAGATTTAAGTATCAAATTGAACATGCGAACTGGGATGCGGTATTCTCTGCGGACTCTGTTAATGAAGCATATGACTGCTTTATCATGATATTCACTACCATTTACAAGAAAAATTTTAAATATAAGACACATCGCGCCCCAAAAGGCTCTCGCAAACCCTGGGTGACGGCCGAAATTCAAAAAAAAAAAAAAAATAAGCAAGAGAAATAGACTTTTTAAACAATTTGTTCGAACAAAAATCAAGAAATACTGCATCTTTTTAAGAAATGTCGTATTGACGTAACAAACTTAATTAGACGAGCAAAATCTACCTATTACTTTAACATGTTTAGCAACTTAAGTACCAGTGCCAGTATCTGGAAGAAACTCAACTCGATTTTTGGAAAAAAACGTCAGCCTCTTCTTGAACTAAAACATT
>JABSTQ010009008.1:0-25126 GCA_013358835.2 Ixodes persulcatus
TTCTTGCCTTCTGGACAAAATCGCGGACTGTAGCCGAAAATGAATTGAAAAAAGAAATTTGGATCGACATCTGAGTGTTACACTTGAAGGTTTTTATCTAGTTCCAGTATTTATTGAAGTGAGCTTTATTTTTATAGCAGCACCGGCAGAGGTATTTCTGTGAAATGATCATAACTGTAAGAAGCACGCAGCATTCAGATGAGTACATTTATAACGACTGTGTATACAGGTCACAGGTCCTTCCTCACCTGTCCTCAGACCATTTTGGAAGAATAATGATATGCGTTTTTAACAATCTGCTCCTCACAATATCTGCTTTCTGAATCACACTGGTTGTGTTCTGTACATTAGAGTGGAAAAGCGCTCTTACCTCGCTTATCAGAGAGAACTCTGCCCTGCTGGGCCGTAGGTTCTGGTCAATATCATGGAAACTTTCTTTGTTTAGTAGTGCACAAGTTTTGCGAAGTTTGAGTTCCATCTCGGAAACCATAGCACTGAACCGGAGTGTGGCTTCAAGTGCCAGCTGCAAAGAAAAGTACAATCTATAGTCGCAGGATCTGTAAACCTTAACACTGTGTTAGGTATCATATTTTTACTTCTTTACATGCAGTGTCTGAATTACATGGCCGCACTGCCTGTCAGCGCAGACAGGGAAGAACAAGTGCGTTCTGTCCCCACTGTACAATCTGATCATTTCCAGCATGGTACTACCGACAAACTGAGCCACAAGGAACGGCTTCGTAAAAGTAACACTAAGCTCTGCTTTTTGGGCGGGCGACATGGCTCCAGACAGCAGCAGGGACTGTTTTGTGCAAGCCTGACGGGCGTGCTAATGCTTTGGGGACATGGGCACCCAAACTTTGGACAACCATGGGCATGCCCAAGCAAGCACAAATGTGTAACTAGCTCATAGAGTACCTTTTCAAGCTGGCATTAGGCGCTGTCTCATTTGCATATTTCAGAGATTGTTTTGTTATGTTGGGATGTACCATATGTATTCCTCTTATTGCCGTTGCACACCTACGACACAAAATACAAAGTGACTAGGTCGGACAGACGGTTCAGAAAACTACGCTTTGGTGACGGCGGTTTATAGCGCCCAATATGACGATTTGGGTGGAACTATTGTAGCTCGCCCAGAATGGCACCTGCTGCTATCAGTAATAATGTTGCCATCACCAATGCAATGCTCAGCATTGCCATATAGATGGAGTGCAATTTGGCTTGGCCTGCGGAGAGAATGATGCTAGAAGTTATCAGATGAAGCGGAGGGGCAAAGCGACGCATCCACAGAACATGCATGTTGGTCCCCGGTAGCTCTGCAAGCGGTGCAGGCAGTTTTTCTACCACTTCCTGTTTCCTTTCACAGTTAACTTGCACCGAACCTTTTTAAAAAAGACTTTTGTGGGAAAGTTAGCTGTGTTGTTAGCAAGCGGCTTGCGAAGGTGTACACATTTTTGTGACCCTAAATATTGCAGTACTTATAACTTACTCGTTTACATCTTCAATAATAATTTAATGGGAATGGTGTCCCTGCTTTTCTCCCAGCCTTTAAAAAGAGCGACAATGAAGCTTGGAAGGAGATTACGTGACATGCACCATCCAATCGCTTCATGTGGGAGCGCTACGATTTGGTATTCTTTGAAGGCTGGAAAACAGAATCAAGCAAACCATACTACATTGAAAACGCCTCCATCGGGTGTTTCTCAAGGCCCTCCACAATTCGTAATTGACACCTGTGCCATTAAATCAATATTTAAAAAGTCCACTAAATATC
Organism: Ixodes persulcatus; assembly: GCA_013358835.2. Lineage (NCBI taxonomy): Eukaryota > Metazoa > Arthropoda > Arachnida > Ixodida > Ixodidae > Ixodes > Ixodes persulcatus. The sequence continues at coordinate 1,778 of JABSTQ010009008.1, forward strand.
ATAATTAAAAATTGGGCAGACTAAACCAAATTTGTGCACCTTCACAGCACATCTGCTAACAACGGACAGTCGGTTTCAGTCCTGCAGAGCGCACCTCTTTAGTTTAAAGTTGGGTGCAAGTTCACTAGGACGCCCACTACTATGTCAATAAGTCAGGTTGGCTGGGTTGAAATTTTTCACCAGTTTTCTATATGCGCTACTTAACTTGTCATAAGCAAGCTTACCACATGTGGATTTAAAAAATAACCAGGTAGTTCCTCCGGTGGTGCAGCCCTACGATCTTGTAGAGTAGCTTTGAGAAGAACCTTCATTTTTTCAAATCCAAACCTCCTGGATCGGCCACAGTGTCTTCAATAATCTGTACATAATGACAAACCGCATTGGAGTAAAGGAGGGCCTACAAAATATAGAATGGAGGTGCATTCACAACGCCTTAATTACATGGGATGAAGTTACATTCATGGCAGCAAATGATAATACAACATTAAAATAATATAGGAGCCTGAATATTGCCAGCAGCATAGAAGCCTACACATGCTGCATGCTGCAGAGTTATCTATGCACTACTTTTCCTGGTAAATGGCTCCGCACCTTTAGCTCAGCACGAGTCACAGCCAATGAAATAATGTCATCTGGGACATTAGTAGGCGTCACAGCTTTCGTAAAGCGCAACTTATCTGCACGTAGCCTCCTTTTATTGCGTGTTGACGAAACTGACTGAATAAATTTCGTCTGCAAAAATATGAATAAACCATCAAAGATGTGTCCGACTTATTTTCGCATGTGCTGGACAGCTATGGGGAGAGTGGGCTTACCCATACTGTGTCAGAGGCGTTTTTCTTGGTACTGCTGCCAGTTTCCCACTGCATGTCGGGGTATGTTTGTGCCAGAGCTTCGCCAAGACCAAAATACTGCCATCTTCTCATCGCACAATTCGAACTTTCAATAAGATGATTCTCACTGAAAATTGAAGTTTGCTTGCCTTAGAGCTTCATCTATATTATGGCCAATTATATCAATTTATCGTTTATATTATTGCCACAATAGTCACATCTACTCACTCCAGAAATGTTATCATTTCATTCCTCAGTTGGTCGTTCATGTAGCACCATGTAGAGCTTGGCAGATTCTGGCCAGAAAGTAGTGGCTCCAGGTACTTCGAAAAACTTGGAAGACACTGTTGGTTCCAGTTACGGCAGAGTCCATGAGAGTTTGACTGTTTTGTTACCTAAGAACAAAATTTTATTTTAAATTTTGTGATGCACACACAGCGATTATTATTAGGAAACCATTGTTTCGAGATAAAGGTTAAAGCTGCACATGCATATATGAGATGACGTAAGTGTTTTGCATTAACACCCTTATACTTCAGTTTTTATAGCTACTTTATTAACAGTAAACGAGGTTCAAAAACGCTTTCACAATAAACATAAAATACAGGTGTGTGACAAAGGAAAAAAAATGTTACAATGCCAAAGCCATTCTTAACAAGATCAAGAACACAGAAATCAATGCGGTTCATCAGGTTGTGATAGCACCCCTTCAGTGCTACACAACCCGATGAAACTGAGTCTACGTACAACGCTATAAACGATATAGTTTTCGGGAATTCTGCGCCTTGATCACAATCGCAAACATTAGGTTACGCCAGTAATTCGCCACATATCATACCACTCCAAATTGCGAGACACTCTTGAAGCCGACACTTCGCAAAATATGTGAAAAATTGAGCCCGCAAAACAAAGTTGTTTACACTGTTCAGTTTGCTGCTGACTACACAATGTTCAAAATGAAACAACTACTGGTCTCACCATAACAATAAATTAATTTAGAAATGCTTGCAACGAAATTAAACTTTCATGAGACACAGCAGCAGTGACTTATGGCAGCTGTGCATAATAACTAGGTACGCCACGGAAGTGACCCTCGTGCCGATAGATGTACATAGGCCAGGGAATCAAAAAGCTTTCTGTGGCAACAACAGTCGTGTGCAACGTTTCCCTCAGAACATAGCAGTTGAGGCATTGGTCATGGCACTGTGGCACCATTATGTTGCAAAGAAGAAATATGCGATTTACACCGCTTACAATAGCAACAATCTTTAAAAATCCAATGCTGCCAGAAACTGTCGTTGACATCATAACATCGTCCACCCTGAGCAGAACATTGTCACAAGTGCAAGATGTTAATAACAAGCCAACGGAGCCAACTGCACACGCTGGAAGACCTGCATAGACAAAAGCAGGAGTGAGGGAATAGGGCACACCTTTTGTGTCTTCACTAGAGCTTTCAAGAAAGCCATACTTTGCGTTACCATCGCCATGCCACATGCCATAAGAGAGTTTTATTTGAAAGAACTCACTTACAGTGAGCGGCACATTTTTGAAGTTAAAACGTTTTTTGGACTTTGGTAGTGCATTCTTTCCCTCGCACCTCATTGTCCAATGGTGGTGGCCAGGTCCGTGCAGTTTGATCTGCTCAACTATGTGTATCAGCATATGAAGTTTTGGCGTGAATGCTTTTTCGCCATAGCACGTCAAATACAATCTCTGGTGCCTAATAACTGTAGCTTCTAGGTCACCCAAAGCCTCATTGCTCACCACTGGAGACAATACAAGCTGTGTGATCGGGGCAAGCAGTACCAAACACTCAAATGTTGGCCCGAGGTCCCGAACAGTGGCAATACCCTCCATCATGAGTGGCAGATGCAATATTAAAACAGACGTAGCACTTGCTGATGTCACCAAATTTAGTCCGGCATCCAAAGGACGTGGGTATTCGCTGGAGCTGACTGCCCTGTCAAACTGAAACGCGCTCAAAGCATCATTTAGTTGCCTCCTCGTAAAATTATGCAGATTGTGAATTTGTTGTTGTAAAAACAAAGTAATTTCCTTCGGAACTACACCTTCTAGTAAAACATGCATCGGGTCAAAAAGGGGGTCCACTGATAATGAAAAGTCATTGACAAGACTCAGAATGGATGGCCCTTTGATGCCGTAAGAGGCTGACAGCTCCCTTCTCTCTGTCACATTTTCTGTGTGCAGCAGCTCTTGCACCTGCCTCTCAATTTCGCTGTCTGTTCTCAAGGGACATTCGGCATGCAAGAACACCTTTGGAAAATCACAGCTGCGCAAAGTGCAGCGGCGACAACCATAGCGGACATTACGGGAAAAGGACTCTTTAAACCCTGCAATGTTATGGCATGCAAGGTTGTCAACCAAGAATGCGAGCAGACACCCACAAATGTTAACTTGTTCCCCTTGAACTTCTAGTTTAATCCCGGTAGACGTTAATTCATTTACTATTGAAATGAACTCTTTAGGTCTTTTGAGTTGCCCAAAGCAAAAAGAAAAATTGAATTAAGCAATGATCGTTTCGAAGGAGGAAAGTTTGCAAACATAACATAAAAGACTGTGAGCTTCCCACAAGTGCCTCTTTTCATACCTAAAGGATCGGCAAGCTCAATATCGTCAGAGTAGAGCAGAATGGCAACTGAATTACTCTGATCTGTCAAGACGGTATGGGTGCTGAACCTCATGCCATCGCAAAAGTCTCTAAGAAACCCATCACTAGAGCGGGAGAAAGGCTGCTGCAGGTACTTGGCCGTTTCAGGGTGCTTGAAAAGATTTTGGAGCAAGGCATTGAATGGGACATAGTAGGCCTTAGAGCCATTTTTCAGAACTTTTTCGGAAGGTTTTACGTAGATGCCAGTTTGCATATACAGGCGTTTTCTTCTCTTATCACTGCTGAGCTGCGATATGTCAATGTTTAGCCCTTTCGCATGAAGTATCTCAGATACACCTTGCACTACAGCGTCAACAGCAACCTTCGCACACCTGTGCTGTCCCTCCAGCAGCCGACATAAATCGGACAACATTGCTTCTCCAGTGATTTCAGGACATTCCAGCTCCAGCACACTTTCCGGAATGGGGGTGTGCACACTGGAGTATTCACCATCCACAACACTGTAGCTACATAAGTTGACATCAGGCACAGGGCAGCACAAGCCATGTTTGTGGCGCTCATCAAAGTGTTCCCTGTAACGCTTGGCTGCATTGAATGTTGTCCTGCAACTTGAGCATGTATGTATGCTCTTTCACCTCAGGGTGATTTACCTTAATGTGATCAATAAACCGACTAAAGTAACTAGTCACAAAGTCGCAGTGCGTGCATGCATGATGTACCTCGCAATGTGCTCCAGCTGGTGGGGAAGCTGATTGATGTGCGGATGGCCCTGAAGCAGCCGGTGCCGTTGCAACAGATGTTACGCTGGACTCGCTGATCTCCTCTGCAGAGATAACAGTCTCAGCTGTGTCCATTCTTTCTGCGTGGACAACCGACTCGTCCTCTTGTTCGCAAAATGTGGGGGTCGGTGCATTTGCTGTTTGTTCCCAGTCATCTGCACGCAATGCATTGCAAGAGTAAATCTCTCTGCAGATACGTAGCTATACAGGCTGAGCCCAAATTGCCCACAAGAAAATATCTGCCATACAATTTGTGCTTTGTTTCATGCTTGGTATGTGTTTAACCTGTTAATGCAGTTTTATGGAAAGTGGCGTCTGAAGATTTACGGCTACTTTTTTCTGTAGGAGCTTTACAGAATTTGCGCAACTGTTCTGCATGAAGTTTTTACCTTAAATTATTTACGCCTGTGACAAGCAAAGCAATAAATAGCCTTAAATGATGTCGAGAAAAGCCGGTTACAAACCAGAGTCCTGCATGAGGCAACCAGGCAACTACATGGAGATGCACTGTTAACATTGATCCGGCATGCAACTTGCCACTGACATTTTTAATCTTCATGCTCTGTTTTTTAACATGCAATTTTACACCAACAAGAACGAACAACTAAGAAAAATAATATTTTTTTTCATATGTACTGGCAAATCACTGCAGCAAAGTTTTGTCTTTAATATTAACCTCCCGCTAATGAAAGCCAGCAAACAGTTCACGGCATCATTATACTAACCAGTAAGGGTACCATGCGAGATGGAGGAATGACCGCACAAAATGCACCAGCCAACTGGTACTCTCTCGTGGTTGACCAGCTCCACGAGTCTTCTGAATCCACTACATTCACATTCAGAGCAGCGGCCCCTCAGTATGCCTGTTATGTCTGCCGGAACAGTGGAGCAAGCCATGTCTCATGTACATGGGCAGCACCTGCAGAAAAACTGATATTAGACGCGCTCATAGCAATACATGATCTGGTTCTACGCAGACGTGTTCCTGTTGTTTCATTGATGTTGTCTTGAACCTTGCAGGTGACTGTGCAGGCAACTGTGCACTATATCGTGTATCATGAGGATAAGTTAGGAACGTATTGGGAGAAGCTAATGTCCTACGGATGTCCTAACGTCCCATAAATATCCTGTGGACGTCCAAAGGACATTGGTAGCTACTCCTGTGACATGGCAGCTGGAATTATTTTTTTTTTATGCCGCGGTATTTGACGGGAACTTAGGCAAGCTAGACCTTGTTCGTGACTCACGGGGAGGAATGGCTAATTAAATTCCGGTACATTACTAAACTAAAAGAAATCACTGAAATTCCATTTCCGAGAAATGCAAGGGCATGTGTAGCTTAGCCTTTGTTTTTCGAACACTACGAACTGGACAGGTCTCCTACAGAAAACTGAAATGTGCGGCCTTACTTGAACTTTGCATGATATCAAAAGCAATTGGGCGTTCGCATGGGCTATTACCTTGTGTAGCTACATCTTAAATTAATGGTGCAAGTGACACGTAAGGGTCACCATATTATTATGCATTCATTTTAATGCATGCAGACGCCCACGCGGATGAATGAATACCACATACTTGCACCGTTCAGGGGCGATTAGTGTTACCGCAAAACACGAGGACAGTTTTCATTGACTTCACAAGCACCTGCATTATAACATACAATCTAAGAAAAAAAACAGAAAAACAGCAGTGCCGACTGCGAAGAAAGTCAAAACATAACCAAAGGTTTAACAGAAATTTCGCAATCGCCACCTATGAAGGAAAGGAAAGCCGCAAGGTCCATACACACTTAGCCGAGACAGACGTGCGTTGCGGGGCGAATTTTTTTGCAGTTCTTGTATTTAAGCGAATCGTGCGTCTCCGAGGGATGAGTTTTTCGACGTATACGCATGGACTGATTTTCTTTTATCAACGCACGCTCTTTGAGCCAATCAGCGAGCGACAGGATGTCACCCTGCTCTTCCTTCTACAGTGGCGTGTACGATGCACACAGCTGGGTGCAGCGATGTCAAAGGCACGGACTTCGCCAGCTTAGCTTTGTTCACGCCTAGTACGAAGAGAGGGGTCCTTCAGAGCTGCTGGCTCGAGCCCGTGCCTCCGACAACACTGCCAACAACTTGGGCACAATCGTACAATCACCACCGTTGATCATTGTGTAAAACATTGCCGTCTCCCAGCGCATACTCAACGGGAAACGTATGACAATTAGAAAGCCAGACAAATAAACAAAAATATACAGACAAATTCCCGTGCTTTCTTTCGACAGGCGCAAGATATTTCGAAAAGACGCCGACGACGGCAGGCCCTGTATAGCCCCTCCTCTTTTCACGACGGAAACGTCGGCGCAGGCCGAAAGCGCGTCTTCGCTTTGTGTGAATGGGCCCACCGCCAAACAAGCGCAGAAAACCTCAAGAAGCAATAAGAGAACCGAACGCACTAAACAACAGCCTCAGCAGCAAGCGCCGATTTCCCGCATGTACGTTGACTTTAAAATACAAGGTATCGTGCTGACAAAATAAAAGCGTACCTACCTCTTTTTCCCGCCAACCCAACCTTGGCTGCAGCCCAAATGATGTCGCACGAAATCGCACGAAAGGGGCACAAATGCAGTAGTCTTTCCCGTCAAACAGGCAGCAGAACGCAGAGTGCAACGGTGCGTTACTAATTCCCCAATATGCTCGGCATTACACCTGCCATAGGTAACTTAGCCTAACATCACCAAAACGTGATGAGAAATGAGAAATCCCGCCACGACCCAATCACCGCCCGACCAAATCTTTCCGCGCTCTCCGAAAATAGAGCAGCGCTGATTTTCTTTTTTATACATATTTATAGACACGCAAACCAGCGAATTAGTTTCTCTTTTACGTGGCAAGGCGTTAAACATATATATATATATATATATATTGTTGAAATGGTTTTTCTCCATAAACACAGCTGCTCTACAAACAAGTAAAAAAAAACACGTTGGCGCCTTTTGTGTTACTCCGCCCGCAACCGGCGAAGGGATATCTGTTTCACCTCATGATCGACCGCAGGCGATTGTACAGGCATTTCCAACCAATCCAGCGCTACGAGAGTGCCGCATGTCTTCAAACTCCGCGCGTCGCCGCGCTCAATTGAGGGGTCACGTGCTACTTTCTCGGCGCGGTATTGGCTGTGTGGGGTTGTAGCATCCGCTGCGGTCCATTATAAGGTGAAACGGAGGTAGCTGCCCCGTTTTGCGGTGTTGGTTCTGCAGGAGGGAGAATGGAAGAGCTCCTCCTGCGCAGAGCAGGTGCGCGCTCGTCGCCCCGTGGTTTTTGCGGCGAAATAACGCTCTCTCCCGCGTCTCCATGAAGTCAGGCGCGGCGCAAGGCATGTCGTTTTGGCGCAATCTGCCCTGGCTGCTTGGCACCACGGAGAAAGCGCGGAGCGCGTAGTCGGCTGCGGTCGGTTCAGTGCCCTCCGCTGCTCGCCGCTTCTACGCGTCAAGTGGCGTCAAGGAATCGTTTCTTATACCTCTCCAGCGGCTCCAAATTCCTTAAATTTTTTATGAAATAAATGTGACAGGTATGCTGTGTGATTGTTTTTCTTTAAACGCGAAATCTAGTGTTTGGCAGGGCCCATGCACTGACCACCGACATCACAACGCCAACCTTTGTTATACATTTCAATCCACACTGATCTTCACTTGAACCGTAAACAGTGACCTCGATTCCAAACTGGGAACTAGGCTTCTCGAACAAAGCAACCCAAATTTCCCATATTTTACCACAGTCTCGGGTAATCTACATCATGATCAACATCCACCAGCTCGCCGTCGCACTCACTGTTTTTTTTATTATTTGTGTCACAATAACATTTTGCATAATTACAGCATTAAATTTTACGCTTGAGGCGAATTAATCAAAATGAAAATTTTTTTAGAGATCAAAAAGTGGTACACGAAGTTTACTTCGTGCACCAAGTCGTAAATTTCGAAAACCAAATGCCTCCTTCCTTTCTGTCGTGTTTCTCTGCAGCGCATAAGGTAAGTGGAACAGAGTCCCATAAACACCAAGAGAAAAAGAATTGTCGAGAGCCTAACTGGAACAACATTTGAGTCAGTGGAACAGAATTAACTGGAACAGCGGATGCGTGTGATTCCAATGCACGTGTTCCACATAAAAAGAAAAATACAGAAAGAGCGTTCCAGTTAAAACCTCCTGATCCGCTAAAAATTTGCCTCGGCGCACTCGAATGAGTGGAACACCGGCTTTAAGTGGAACTTATCTGGAACGTAAGTGGAACCAGATTAAGAGTGTACCAGTGGAGTTCACCATTAGATGGCTTTGCGCAGCGTATATATTGCGCCCTCCAAGTCATTGAAATATGGTATCATCGTGGCGCCCACCCTCTCGATCGTGCATTATCAGGTCCTCACGATGTTGGTCTGCGGTGAGGAAGTTCATGACGTGCTCGAGCCGGTGTTGCCGTGGCACACCTTTCTCAGCTTCGGCCCCAGGGGTGGCCCGAGACGGCAGTTTACCGTCTCGGACCCTTCACCCTTCAGGCGCCTGTTGCTCTTGAAAGTTATCTGATGTCCAAGGCAAAGGCAAAAAGCGCGACCTTGGTGGCGCTAAAGCCACGGCTGATAACAGGACGGTCAAGATTCTAGACGTTAACGGCATAAGCACCGCACCAGTTAGTTATTTGAGGGGTTAATGGCGCAAGAGATACGACGCCATCTGCGCCAAACTCAACAACCAATATACTTTGAAAAAGGTTTCACAGAAGATTTACCTGAAACTTGCTGAAGCTAGAATTGTTGTAAATGCCAATGCTAGAAATAAAGTCTATTACACAGCTAAAAGGGACTACAGGATGCTACCCCAGCCGTAGAGCGGGATTAAATAGGATCTGTTGTTGAAAAAAACTGAGGAAAATGAACGCGACACTCTGGCTCCAGGCCGGGACAGGACAACAAAATATGTAAAATATTAAGAGTGTCACCTCACTGATCACAAAGCGGTGGATCTTCACCCCAAAGAAGGTACTTATGGGTGATAAAAGAATGCTCAGTTCTCAGGGGGCTCAACAAGGTTTCAAGAAGACTATTCTTGCATGAAGAGCTTTCCCCGGACCTCAAGACCAGGCTTAGTAACATAGAGCTTCTTTTCGCACTCCATGTCCCATTTCAATTTCCAACAACGAAAAAGCGATGACTTCACTAAATGCTTTATATCCTGAGAAGGTAAACAGGAAAGACGATAGGAAAAGGTTATCTGTAGACTCCGCAAACTTGTCGGCCTTCTCGTCGCCTTCGATGCCAACGTGACTAGGTACACAACAAAACCTTATCATTTGACCGTCGCTTAGAGCAGAGTTAAATTCAAACTAAACTTGTTGTAGAATCACGTTTTTAGTATCTTTAAGAGAACAAATTGCAATAACCGGTCTCTGGGAATCAATAAACAGAACCGCCCTTATGTTCTTATGGATAAAGTAGTCAATCGTCATTGATACTGAAAAGAGCTCCATAGTAAAAATGCCAATGCCAATATGCAGTCTTGGCGCCATCTGTGTAAACATGAAAATAACCATCATAATTGACTTGTAGTTCATGAATCTTTTGTTGAATTACGGTAGGGAAAATGCCATATTTTTAATTTCGTGACAAACCAGTCGCAAGCAACTGGTAGTGTCTTCCAGGTGCGAATACCGTCGTCGGTTTTCCGAACGAGGGCGACCTGGTCCAGTGAAAAATGCACCGAACCGCCAAAGCAGTCAATGAGGAAGCTTAATGGCGTCACAATGCTTGGCTTATGCAAAGAGACGAGAAAGCCTTGACCTCGTTGAGTAGCAAGTCGAATGTTGAGGGTCAGCCAAAACATTTTAAGCATACGTAGGCTAAGATATGTACTCGTTTGTTCAGTTGGTTGGTTTGTTGTTTAGGTTTTTGTGGCGCAAAAGCGACTATAATTTATCTCACCTTAGCACGGACTAACTGCGAAGGCTGTGCAAGCGCGAGCGGCTAGCTTCGACTGCCTTGACTGGAGCACTCGCTGCACGAGCGCTCGTGCAGCCGCCGAGGCTTCCTCCAAAGCAACTAGCTCGGGCTTTTCGCACGCGCGGCTAACAATAGTCCATGCTAAGGTGCCGCCTCCGCCTCCACCTCCGCCGGTGCTTGATCGCCGTCGGCGATCGAGCACTGGCGGAGGCGGTTGATCTGACTAGAGTGCCTCAATGTCCTTCTGTTTAGGGTGATGCCATCGTTTGTAGTACCCGATGCCGACAGCACGCGCTCACAGAAAAAATACAAAGAAATCGCAGGAAACAAAATTCGCCGTAGCACAGTCAGCGCCACGAGCGCGTGCAGAAAAACGCTCTTTCACGCGCTTCAGAACAAAAACTAAAAATAAACGTTCGGAACAAAATGGCCAGATGTCATCACCCCAAGCAAAGCGCACATGAAGGCACCCTAGATCTGACATACCGCGTTCGGCTTTGGCTAGCAGACGGCGTTCGTAAAATGGCGTCAGCTGTTGCTGGCTTCACGCGGCCGTACCGTGCGTGCTTCCATTCATTCGGCGTTCGTTGCCATGGTGACGGCGAGGAACGCAGACGAACTTTATGTTGCGGAAGAACGCTGCGGCGCAGCGATACCAGGTGCGTTCTAAGGCCCTTCCCGCATGCTTTTCAATGGGCGGAAGGCGAACAAAAAGAGTTCGAAATAAGGACTTAACGCAGAAGGCTGCATTTCTCCAGCGCCTCATAATTTTACGAGCCTTACACGAAAAGCATGTTTTTTTTGGCCATCCTGCGTCCTGTTTTTTTTTTTTTTTTTTTTATCCGTAACATGGGTCTAAAGTATCAAACTGCCTTTCCATTTGTAGAATCTCGCCGATTCGTGTAACAAGGGTTTTAAGTGATTAATCTGGCAACTGAGGCACGCCTTTGATTTCTAGCTTGTTACGCCTGCCGTACTGTTCCAGCTCCGTTAGTTTCCTTCCTGGTTTCGTGAAGCTGACCTGCCAGGTTATCACATACTTTACGAAATTTCCTGTTGCTCACTTTTCACCGAGTTATAACTTCCTTCCTCAGTTCGGTGATCGTTCCTCGCAATTTTTCGAAGTTCTCGTTTATGGATGACGTCGATTTTTTTACACCAGGCGAATTCCGCCTTATTGTTTCATTGGACACTTTCATGAAAGCAACTTCTTGCATTGCTTCATTTGACACCTTCAAATTGCTCAGTTCACTCTTGATTTCTGAATGGTTCGTTTTAATCCTAATACATAGTTCGGAGAAAAATTTAGCCAGCTCTTTTATTGTTGTTGGCTGTTATGGGAACCACGTAATCCCCGCATCCCGATCTAGGCCTAGCTCAGGCAGGCCGTGGGGCGTCGCCATGTGGGGGCGCGTCCCGAATGCGAGGGGAAGCCATATTCCCTTGCGGACGGCTTTCCCTCGCCCTTTTCGGGTGATTTGCCGAAGGCACACCCCTCGGGATCATGACTTGGATGCGTTCGCCTGTCCGGGGAGCCCGGGGAGCCAACCTACATCCGGCCCACCCTGGGCGCGTCCATCCCGCAGGTTATATAAGACGGCCCAGATCCAACGGGAGGGACTCTCGCTGGGGGAGGCTTTGCTCGACGGAGCCTTCCTTTCTTTTTTTTTGATCCTCCCCCTCCGTGATACTGTCAATAGCAGCAGCGCGGACTCCGACTGGCGATCCTGTTAAAAGAGACAGCGCCGTCATCTCCGATATTGTTGGCCCTCAGGACAAGCGTCGACGTTATCGTCAATAAACACGTCTGTATCCGGACAGAAGGAGCCTCCTGTGTTTCTAAGTGGTACCCTCAAGAGGGAAACCCACATCTGGCGCCCCAACGTGCGGCCTGTCCGGCGACTGCAAACAAATCAGCACTTTCGCCATGACAGCGAACCAGGCCAATATCCGGCCAAGAACTTCTTGGACGGAGGGAGAGGCGAATGCCCAAAACCCGATGCCACTCAATGGCTTTGTGGACACTTCAGCCACGAACGGACACAATGAGCTGGTGTCCTTTAAGCCCAGCTTCTCCAACGGGTATGCAGGGGTGGAAGCGCTGCGCCAATTGCGCCACCCTGCGCCAATTCACTTCCCTGCGCCAGCCTGCTCCAAAACGCCAATTTCAGCTTTTTTTTTTTTGTGTTTTCTCTAAATTTAGCGGAAAACGGTCGGCCACTGGCCACCATGTGGTGTGTACTTTTGTTTAGGCGTCAGTGCGGGTGACTCGTACCAACTCGACTGGGGCTCCGAACCACGTGTAACCGCAGGGCGAGGCGTCGATTTTAGTTCATCGAGAGTGAGATGTCGATTTTGACTACAAAGAGCTTGATATACGAACACATCGGTTTGGTTTCGGGCATTCGAGCATTCGGTGTTCGGGGTTTGGTTTCGGGGGTTGGCGCGGTTGGAGTGCGCATGCAGTTGCCCGTGGTCCCGATTTGCCGTGATCGTGGGAGTTGGTGTCTCGGCACCGGTGGGCTACCTCGGCCATCAACATGAGCAGAAGTAAGTGGTCTTTACTAGCTTTACCTGTTATTTGGTAGCGTACCATATTTTGACGCTTAGCCGTTAAGAAACACGTACTATGTTAGTTACGTTTGTTTTTCTTTGCGAACGCAGTTAAGAAACACGCGCGGTATTGATGTCGCTGGTCTGTAATAAGGCGGAGCCTCCGGGGGGGAATAACGGGGGCGCGCGTTAAACCACCCGGCCGCGCTGCGCTTACGCCGCTTCGCGGCGTCAGTCTGCGCTGCTCATTACAAGAATGTGAACCCACTAGGCCCATTCACTTGGCCCACCCGCAAACACCGCTTCGCGGCGCCCGACCGTTCGCTAAAGTATCATTCGGTGAACCGCCCCCTCAAGGGGCTCCGCCTTATTACAGGCCAGCGACATCAGCACCACACGCGCTATGTTAGTTTTGTTTGGTTTTCTTTGCGAGCGCATGCACATGCGTCAACATGAGTAAAAATAAATGGTCTTTACTAGTTTTACCTGTTATTTGGTAGCGTACCATATTTTGACGCTTAGCCGTGAAGAATCGCGAGCACAGGCACATGCGTTCTCGAGCTCAATTTGTCTTGTCAAAACGAAACCAAAACCATCATTGTGTGCGCGAATGTGCACGCTGTCGTGTGTTGTTTCCCGCCGTCAGACCACTGGCGAAAACAATACCCGCGATCTTAAGCGAGTTGGTTAATTGGCAGTGCTACACACTTTTGTATTTCTTTCCTTTAGCGTGGAGGAGTGGGGGTTACATCAGAAATGCCGTACAGCACTCCCGCGCTGCCGACTGCTGTCGTGAACGCACCTTAACTTGCTATAGCCACTCTACTCGTACAAGTTTCGGGTATAGGTGTATCTGGTGGGGGGGGGGGGGGGGGGGGGGTTGGGTTGGGTTGGGTTGGGTAGAGAGAAGCTGGTGGGCTTTTTGCCACGTAAGAAGGTATCCTGCCCCGCAGGGATCAGCGCCTGATCAGCTACATCTCATTTTCAGTCTCGTTCAAACTGAGCTGGCACCGATACCCGAGGGGCTATTGCCATCCTGCACCTCAATGTAACTGAGCATCACTCCCCAAGTCATCATAATCAGCTCGGCAGCATTCACCTCCCACGAAAAGAAATTAAAAAATATTTTCTTTATACACATTGTAGTATGGTATGCAAGTGTGCAACAGTAAATACTTGATAGTTTTATTTGCAGTCATGTTTTGATATTTGCGCTTTCCACTTGTTTCAGAACGGTGCACCAAATTTAACGTGGACGTGCTGACCAAGAAGGACGGCAATGGGGATTCAATTTCTGTTTGGTGTCGACCAAGCTCAACAGACAGTGATGGCTTCTGCGTACTCTGCAATGTGACTGTGCACTGTTCGCAACATGGTACCTCAGCAATAATGCGCCATGCTGGTTCTCAGAAACACATTCAAAATGCTAAGAAAAAGCGAAACGCAGAAGGAGTCCTCACCAAGGACTTGTGGTCCAGGGCACCCTGGATTTTCACAAGAATGCGGCATCACTGTCATTGCGAGAGAATGTCACAAGAGCAGAAACACTTTTTGCTCTCTCCATGGTTTCAAATTTTCTATCATACACTTGGGCGGATGTGGCAACCTTAACGTACCCTCACATGTTCCCTGATTCGCAAATCGCAAAAGGCTTCCAATGTGGTCGCAAGAAGATTTCATACATCATTTCTGATGGCCTGGGACCGTAATTCAAGGAAACGGTGGTTCAAGAGCTTGTTCAACCAGAGGTGTTCTATAGCATCATGATCGACGAGACCCCAGTGCCTGAGGCCAAGGTGCAGCAGTTGGATGTACTTGCTCGCTACTACTCTGTCAACACACAGAATGTAGTTGTGGAGCACCTGCAGTCATTTCATTTGGGACATGCTACTGCAGATGAACTGTTTTGCTGTGTTGAAGATGTTCTTAATGAGCTTCCAAAGAAGAACATGGTATGTTTCTTCAGTGACGGCCCCTACGTGATGAAGAGCTTAAAACGCAAACTGAAAGCGGAGCTCAGCCCTGACATGATTGACATTGGAGAATGTAGTCTTCATAAAGTCCATAATGCTTTCTCTGCTGGCTTGGATTCTTTTTGTAGCGAGTTGGAATCGATTGTAACTGATGTCCACCACTACTTCAAGTATGCAACAAGGCATGCAGACATAAAGGAACTGCAGTGTAAACTCGGATTGCCACAGCTTGAGTTCTTGCGTCATGTGAATAGCAGGTGGCTGACGCTACTTCCCAGCATTGAGCGTGTGCTTAAATTATATGACGCCCTGCAGACCTTTTTTTCGAAGTCGGGGGTGCCGAGAACATCATCATCGGTAAGGCACGGTCGTCTGGCATCTGCGTTCACCGACAGCACACTGCGAGCAAAGTTGCTCTTTGTACAAAATGCCGCACAGATCTTCGAGAAGTTCCAGACGCTTTTCCGAAGCAAGGAGCCTCTCCTGCACATCTTTTACGATGAGATGGTGGCACTCGTCAAGGAGGTGCTTGGAAGATTTCTTCGCCAGGAGTCATTTGTTGACTTGACTGGCTTGCAGTTGACAGACCTTGATGTCGAATCGTCTGTCCATTGGAAGGCAAAGCCGGAGGTTGGTTTGGACACCGAAATAGAAATGGAGGCGTGGACGCCAACTCAAAAGAAGGCATTTTACACCAGGGCAAGGGCTTTCTACGTAGCATGTACAAAGTTCCTAATATCTAGGTTGCCGCTACACAACAAGGTGTTGTTCCATTTAAGGTTTTTAAAGCCTAATGCAGAAGGAGAGTTTGCCACAAGGTCGCTGCTATATATCGCGAATGCTCTGCCACAAGTTATCCCCCCCAACAAAGTGGCGGCACTCACTGATGAGTGGAACTCTCTCGTTTGTGAAACTTGTGACTGGGAGCTGTCTCCCAATGTGGTCACTCATTGGAGTGACGTGTTTGCACTAAAGACGCCAACTTGTGATCCCAAGTATCCAATGCTCGGAAAGCTTGTGAAGGCTCTTTTTGCACTCCCATCACGGCAACGCTGATTGCGAAAGAGGGTTCAGTGAGAACAAACATGCAGTCGAAAATCGAAGCTCATTGTCCATAACGAGCATCTCAAGCCTTCGTCAAACAAAGACATACATGAAGAGATACAGCGAAGATCCCACCAAGGTGCCACTTACTAAAGAGCTTTTGAGAGGTGTGGAAAATTCGTACAGGAGATATCGGCAACGAATAGACAAAGAAGAAGCATCACGATCCCTCAAGCGGAGACATGACGAAGCCTCAGGTGAAGTCTCTGAAACGAAGAAACTCACAGATGAGAAGTCCGGGCTCAAGTGCCGCCTGCCTTCTCTTAAAGCACTTCTACTGAGTGCACAAGAACTCATAAGCAAGGGTGTGGCAGTTAAGGACATGGACAAGGTGGGGAGTGGACGCCTCCTGCTAAGTGATGTGAACTCTAAACTGCCCAAAGTACTCGAGCGCATAGAAGAAATTGACTCTGCTCTTCAAACTGTGAAAAAAGGTGAACTTCAGTTGTTTCTAATGTACACAGATTCAGCTTAGTCACAACCTTTATTTTTTTTTTGAACATGGAAGCCTGTGGGCTCTTCTAGTCAGTGTTTATGCTGCATATGTATTAGTGGCTGTGATATTTTTAAGACAATATATTTTTCCATCTAAAGTAATATAGATATAGCTTTGTATGTTAACTTGGGTGTAGGGATTACTGTATTTTATGAACAGGGATTAAGAACATTTGTATTTAATGAAAACAGGTCAGCAAGGACTGCTTTATTTTGAAACATGTTGTGGTACCTTAACTTTTTTTTATGGAGACACGCAATGCACAACATTTCATGGAGTACAAAAGGTAGCGTTGCTCTTCTAGTCTATGCTTAAAGCTGCATATGTACGAGTGACTGTGGTATTCTAAAGATATAAAATACACATTTTATTTTGCATCTGAATTTTTGTCAAATGTCAGTAGCCTTGTATTTTGTTACTAAACTTGATATAGGGCTTTTTAAGCAGTGATTGAACATGTGTATTCTTTATTAAACAAAAACTGTAGTCAGCGAAGGTAGTTTATCTGACACCTTGCAGTGGTTTAGTTTTCTGGATACATGTTTACAATTGGTCTATTAAATAGACGGTTTTGTACTGGCGTGGCTCAAGTTGTGCTTTTATTGTCGGGGCCTCCCATATAAAGTCTATCATGACTCTGCCTGCTGCCGGAATGGTTCTCAAAGCCTTTCCTTTGCATAAATTGCCAATATTCCATATTTCAATGCAATAGAAATAGAAAGGTATGTATGTATGTTGCTTGAAAATTATTCTGGGATGTGCATGCATATATTTTTGCTACATTTTCACATTTAGCAACAACAAATCACTTTTAGACCCCTGTTTGACCTCCGTGACCTGCTCCAAAACTTACTTCTACGGCTACAAAACTTACTTTTGCTGCTCCCGAGCTGCTCTAAAGCGAGCCTTTTACTGCTCCAAAACTGCTCCAAAGTGGGACTTCTGCTGCTCCCAGCCCTGCTACAAAAGGCTCTAGCCCGCTTCCAC
Organism: Ixodes persulcatus; assembly: GCA_013358835.2. Lineage (NCBI taxonomy): Eukaryota > Metazoa > Arthropoda > Arachnida > Ixodida > Ixodidae > Ixodes > Ixodes persulcatus. Next base: position 19,106 of record JABSTQ010009008.1, read on the forward strand.
CCCTGTTTAGTGCATTGCCCAGTATTTTGTCATTTCTTTACAATAAGTTTCTTTTTTAAAGAACGTGTTATGCGTGCAACTAAACAACATTGGTACTGCAATGTCCTAGACAATCCGATCCAATCTAGCTAACGGCCGAATTTCAAACTGATTGTCGCATATTCGTGCTCGTTTTCTTGTTTCGTTCATCTTGTGCGCTGTTTTACGTTCGTCGTGTAAAAGTGTTTATGTTATCATGAAAGGAATTTTAGCAGGCGATAGTCAGCTGAAGTTTTTAAATAGGAGCCGCCTTCAGTTTGCGAAGGATGTTTCCACGTGCGCCTTCAGCGTCGGAGGTGCAAATGCTGCGACTCTGTTGGCAAAGGTGCAGCAATGGCACTTGAAATCTATGAATTTCGTAGTTATCTACGTCGGCGGCAATGACCTGAGTGACGGACGGGACCCTTGGGATATTGATAAACTCACCTCAATTAAAAATTAAAAAAGAAGGCTGTTCTTTGCAATTTACGATGGAAGATCCAAGACGGAGTGCCTCTACTTGATCATGCTACCAACAGATGGCGCAACCTGAGCCATGGAACGTTTACTTGGATATTGAGGCAAAGATAAACACCTAATTATAATTGCACTTTGAAAATCATACATAATAGATGCACGGCCACGCTGAGGGATGAGAAACAAAAACTTTTGGAACACCGTCCGCTAGAACTGAAACCCGACCCAACGCCCCTGCGGAACCTGCGTCGGCGCGCGATGCTTCCGCCATCTGTCGGTATTGCGTTCTAAGTCGCAGTGCGATGCGTTGAGAAGCCAACTTTTGCGGTCAGCTAAAATGTATTCTACCCATTCCACCCACGCTGTAGAATGGCCACTTCTGATCACATTGTTTTCTTTGTCCTCTTTGTGTCCTTTACTCACACCCCACTCTGAAGGGTTGCAGATGGCATTATTAAACCAACTCGCCTGCATCCTCAATTTAAGTTCGGTATCATACGGGCCACACAAACAAAATGCAACAAATTACAATAGTCACGTTTCTCGATCGCTGCGTGTACAAAATTTTATTTTTGAACAACATCTGTAATTATTAAAAATAGCAACATTACCAAGCTACACAACTTCAAGCATGTCTGTTAGGCTGTTTTCCCGGACCTAGCAGACGACGCTGGAAGAAGCTGTGTCGCTTCCGCGCACACGCCTATTCTCGCCGATTTCGTCTCTTCTCCCTGTGATAAGCCACTGCCCCCACCCCCTATAGACCTTTTTAATAAAATCCCTCTGCAAGCTGCCATCTTTCCTTCCTGCGCTTGATTTGATTTCCGATAGATAACATGCTTCCAGCCCTTCTGTGTATACTGTTATATACAACTATTTCTCTTTTTGCGAAAGAAAGGTAACTGTATTAACAGTATACATAGGAGTGCTAGAAGCATGTTATCTATCGGAAATTATGTTCTCCTTTATTCTTTCTGTGTGTATCTATGTTAACCAAGGTTGGAGGCTATTTGAACAGGTAGACACAAGCGGAAAATTATCACATGTTACATTACCGATCAACTCTGACCCGCTGCCGACCTTGCAGGCAGGTGTCCAACACAGTCAAGGAGCTCGTGCAAGACTACAACAAAACTTCCCGAGCCAGGACCATCGATGCTATGCCTCCCATGTTCACCCTGACACGCCTGACTGAGCTGCAAGGCCTGCTGAAGCCACTGGGCGAGGCCACTGACAGGCTTCAAGGGGACAAAATAACGTCAGCGATTGTGCACCTCTGCATTAGCACATCCTATATTCAGATAAAGAGCTACCCGACGGAAGAGTAAGATGCCATGTTATTCATATATACCTAAAGCTCCGAAACCGATTTTAGTTTCGTGTGCCATATATATATTGACTTAAAACGAAAGAAACACACAAGAGGACAAAACAAACAACACAGCTCATGACCTCAACCTGTTCTTGCTGGACATTGAGGACATGTACTACAACCTCGACCTCAAAATTCTTCTAAACTCTGTGTCTGAAGCGATTGACATGCATGGGGTGACGAGGTTTCAGAACGCGTCCGGAATACCCACCGGAGGCTTTCTCCACCTCCTCCAACTCTACCCCAGACCCTCCCTCGTCGAGTATGAGGGGGAGGTCTTCATCCAGAGGTCGGGAATGTGCACTGGCTCCTGCCTCGCACAGATCCTTAGTGAAATCTTTCTCTTCTTCGTGGATCCGGCGGTGCAGGAGGATCTTGCTCGCTCCGGTTCTGGATGCAGGATATTCAGATACGTGGACGATTACCTCGTCGTTCACCCATCTTCCACCTCGGACGTGTCTGTCCTGCATGCCTTCGCTGCCAACGCTAGGGGTCTCTCCTTCACAAAAGAGAATTCTAACCAGGAGGGGCTCCAATTCTGGATCTCCGCCTCACCTCTTCCTCCCACGGCCTATGCTGGTCCTTTCAACAGCGCTCTCAAAAACCTGTCCTTCCCTTCACTAGCCATCATTCGAAAACAGTAAAATCCAGCATCGTCAAATCTCTTCTCTCCTCCTCCTGTAAAAGGTCCTGTCCCCACTTTATCAAGGAGAGTCTCTCGCGCCAAACGGCTAGGCTTCGGGGGGCAGGCTACCCTGCGGATCTGATTGAAAACAACATCAAGAAGTTGGTCGTGCAGTCCGGGAGCCGCCACCACAATTCACCACCTAGATCTTTCTCCTCCCGCCCTGCTTGCACAACACATCCCATCGTTGGAGTGCGCTTGCACACAAATTCGACACCAGGGTTCTTTTCACCTGCAAATTCAAATTGGGTGGAATGTGCAAGTGTGTCAACAATCCGGAACCTCCACCCTTTTGCACTAAAAAACATGCCCAGTGCTTCCGCCCCTGCGCGCGAGAGGAAGTGTACAAGATCCCTTTTTCGTGCGGAGTGGAGTACATCAGTCAAACGGGCTGATGTATCAACGACTGTCTCCATGAATACGCGAGAGAGATCACGAGCCCTCCCGAGGATTCCGTGCATCCGGTCGTTGTCCATGCAAAAAAACTGCCCCTCTTGCACTCTCCATTTCACTCAAACAAAACTCATAGGGGGACACCGATCTCGATTCTGAAGAGAAATAATAGAATCCGTAAGCCTCAAGTCGGCGACAACAAGCCTCTCCAGCCCTTCTCTTTCACTCTGAGAGAGAGATTTGCAATGACTCTGCAGTCATTGCGACGGAGGAGGTGACCGACGTCGGGATAGCTAGCTATGTTCGCGGGAACTTGCAAGACGGGGACGATATCGAGCATGATGAGCAAGACACCTGCGATGTGCCTAGTGACCGTGAAGTGGTGGACGCGATCACTGTCTTGAGGCGGTTCGCGATCACACAGCAAGACGAAGACGCAATACAGGACGTCTGGCTATACGAACGTTGTGTGATGCCAATAATAATGCCAAGAGTGACCTAGAAAAAGGTGACGGACTACTTTCAACCGAAATAAGAGCATCCTCGGTGAGTTTTGTGCACCCAAGAAACATTTGTGGGAACTTTCTTTAACGTTAGCCTCGAATTTCTATGTAGCGAAATTTCAATGCAACAAAGTAAATTTTCAATGTAACGAAGTAAATTCCGAATTTTACCGACTTCGTTATATCGAGGTTTGACTGTAGTTCTAATGAGTGGTTCGAGTGTTAGCACAAAAGTATCCTTCCAGCCGTTCCTAGCTCCCCACCTCTGCAACCTGAAGTGCAGGGATCACATGCATTTGAGCACAGGGTCAGCTGTGCAAGGTGCTTTGTGCACAAAGCCAATTGCACTCTCAAAGATAAATCAACTGTGCTCTGGCATTTTCTTCTCACAGCGCTGCATGAAATCTTTTAAATGGATTATAAATAGTCACTGCATGGGCATTTTTTGCGTAATGTAAGCAAGGCCTAAAGCCAATGTGCCTTTGGCAAGGCCTAAAGCCAATGTGCCTTTGGCGTCTGTAGCACAATGGCGGGCACACGGCTCTTCTCGTTGCTCCGCGCATCTCTTTATATTACCTTGTTCGTGAGGCTCCAGAGCAACGAATGTCTTCGTCGAGATACTCCAGAGAACTCTAAGGATACCCGTACCCACCTCTACAGCACTGTATCGCTCGGCTGGCCCCGCATTGCGCCGGCGTTCACCAGCTACCTCGCCGTTAAGCCTACTCGACCGAGACCCGGCCGGCGAGTCTCCCAGGCTTATCCCACTGGCCGCGCTCGTCGCGACCTCGTCGTTTGGTGCCTCCTGGTCGCCGGTGACGTCTCCCCGAATCCTGGCCCTCTTCACCAGACGCGTTCTTGCTGCACGGGGCAAGCGACACCCGACACTGCATCTGAACCCTCAAGCGCTCAGCGACGTGAATCCGCCGACGCATCACGGCCAGCCAGCCCGCTGCGTTCCCGCCAACACCTGAACATCTGGTATTCTAACGTGCGTTCCGCTAAAAACAAGCTCCGGGAACTGAATACTTTCGTTGAATCGATGCCGAACACCGTTTTCGCTCTGTCCGAAACATGGCTCAGCTCGTCCACCCACGACGGTCAAATCGTAGACGCCGACAGATTTCAAGTTTTCCGTAAAGACCGCATTGGCTCCCGCGGTGGCGGCGTCATGATCGTCGTGCCAGGAAGCCTGCCCTGCCGACGTCGATGCGACCTCGAGCAGGATGACCTAGAGGCGGTATTCGTGGAAGCTCGAAGCGGCAACCATACCGTCCTCCTCATCTGCGTCTACGTCCCTCCCAAACAGCAATCTTCCTCCTTTGAGGCTTTGCGGGTATCCGTCGACCTTATAGAACGATCGCGTTATGCAAACATCTGCCTTGTCGGCGATTTCAACACGCATATTGACTGGTCGGACATGACGGCACCGATACCCTCCGACCCTCTCGCCCAGAACCTCCTCGATCTGACAGAATCTTCCGGGTTCATCCAGTGCTGCCCTGATCCCACGCGCGCGTCGTCCTCTGGCAGGGAAGCCCATTTGGATCTCTTTTTCACCACGAATCCTTCTCTGCTAGTGGACTGCACCGTTGAGGACAGCCTCACAACTGCGACCACAAGGCTATCCACGTACGCACATACATGTCGATACCCCGCCTTGGTCGGTTCGCTCGTCTAGTGCACCGATGCTCCCAGGCCGACCTAGCGCATTTACGGATGTTACTTCACCTGGCACCTTGGTCCATGGTGCTCGGAGAGGCTCGATTGACGACATGTACGAATTGTGGCGCGACTTCATGGAAGCAATCCTCTCGGAATGTGTTCCGCACTCCTCAGCGCAACGTAGGCGTCAAGCCCCCTGGATAACTCAAGACATTGTTATTCTGTCGAGACGTAAACGCCAGCTCTTTCGAAGGGCACGAAAGCGTTCCTGCCCAACCAGCCTCGAGGCGGCCAAGAAAATCCAAAAGGAATCAAACGTCTAGTACACATTTCTTACGACAGGTATGCCTGTGATGTCGCGGCCCGCGCCTCCAAGAAACCCAACTGTTCTGGGCCTTGTCAAGTCGCAGAGGAAGTCCTCCCACATACGTCCGTGCCTCACCCACAACAACCTGACCATCACTGACCCTGCCGAGATCGCCGAGCTCTTCAACCAGCACTTCACATCCATTTGGTCTTCTGTAAATCCACCCCCGACACCCTCTCTTGACCTACCTGAAGTAAACAGCTCCCTTTCCTCCATCACAATAACCGAAGAAGACGTCTCAAGCTCCATCGCCTTGCTCAAGTCCTCCCAAAATGCTGGTCCTGATCACATCCACCCATCCCTCCTGAAGCTCTCCTCACCCACCATACACCAGTCCTGACCGCCATGTTCAACAAATATTGGAATCCGGTAGTGTGCCATCTGCATGGAAGTACTCCCTCATCACACCCGTTCTCAGAAAAGCGACCTCAAAACCGACCTGGCTGACTCATACCGTCCATCGCCTCGACTTCGGTCATGTGCAGAACCATGGAAAGGATCATAAACAGAAAGATCCTACAGCATCTGGAGTCGAGCGGTT
>JABSTQ010009009.1:0-45803 GCA_013358835.2 Ixodes persulcatus
TTCTTGCCCAATAGGCGACGTCGATTTGGCTGATGTGCTGCGATTCCGCGGATGCATTGCAGTGAAAACGCAGAGAGCTTTCGAAGGAAAGAAGGTGTAAAAGAGTCCGGTTTTCTTTCAAAAGTTCTATAGCGAAGACATTTTTTTTTACTCTCTATTTTTTGTATTTTCGGGTTTCTTTTTACACCTTCTACGACGTGCGAAGGATGAAATTCAATTTCAAAATCGTTTCATGGTCCCTTTAAGAGATTGCAAATGTAATGAGTCTGATAATATATGGTTTATTTTGTATCCATCTAAAGGTACAGCAAGAAATTTATACTAAATGGAGAAAACAGCGGAACAAACAGAAAGACGAGTAGCCATGAACCTACTCGTCTGCATCGTCACCTTAAAAAATTTATACTCCGCAGTAGACTAAAAGATGCTTCCCAAAAATTCAAAAGGAAAATAAAAATAATTATAGGGTGATTTCAGATAAGATCAACCAAAGGGTGGCTGGTCGACATTTTAAAATCAACTGATGTTTTTATAAGCCATTGTCTAATGTCTGGTATAAAGTAATCTACACTTAGTTTTGACCAGAAAAAAAATTGGGACAGGAAAAATCTTAAGGCGGAAAGAAGTCGACAGTTGCATACGCGCACTGATGGAGGGTTCATGTTTGAAAGTGAATAACTAAGCCGATAAAATTACGAGAGTTCCGATACTTCTTAGAAAGAAACTACGGGTACAGTTTGCTTGTAATATGTGGTAATATTATTTATTTAAATTATATTTATTTTCTAAAATTTGCCAAACATGCCTGCTCGAACGACATAAGGCAAAATTTGGAGGCCTGTATCTCATAAAATAATTTAATCAGCATCATATACTTGTCAGATAGTATTCCACTTATACATGTCTATTATATAAAATAAAGATTAGGTATCTGAGTGATACGATAGTGGGGATATATTCAAACAAACACAGGGAAAAAATTAAAACCACGAAAAATTCCGATGCAAATAAAAATAAAAAAACATCGATTTTTTTTAATTTTTGTACCCTGTCATACTGTATTTCGGCATTCATTTCTATTAAAAACATGTTGAATTATTTCATTTAGAAAGAAGACATAACTTTCCACAGTGGGGTCCTTTTTCAAAGCCTACACGTAGCAGTGCCCTATACGAGAAGTGACTCTGAGTTCCAGTTTGAGGAAACTAAAACACACGTATTTAATACATTTTTATTCCGATGAGGCCACTGACTCAGACCGGTTCAGCTAAAGGCCACTGACAACTAGAGCAATCGGTCGCACAGTGAAAGTAAGGAGAAACTATATACAGCATTTTACATACAGCGTAAAAAGAGGTTTCATACTAGAGACTAGTGATTTCAGAAAAGAGAATGCAGTGTGAATTTTTTTTTTCGATATATTTTATATTTAGAAGAAAAAATGACTTTACTTCCACATACAAAAATAAAAATATAATACTAAAAGTTTTTAGGTTAGCTATGTATTTCCGGTGACAAACCATTTCAGGTGAGGGTAGCCACCGCGCCGGACTGTAAGAGCTTTGATGCTCTCGGTGTACGAATGGATCGTGGGAAGCCGAAATATTTTATCCTGCGCGAGGATCACGTTTCGTGATTCTCATATGGTGATCAGATAAAGATTGCAATAAGCTATCACCAAGTAAAGCAGTAGGTTACATACCCCGCGAAGAAAACTGTGATAAATAAGATGTCCCTGCATTCAAAATGAGGAGTCCTCGGAGAATCAAATGCGGCACTTTACGCTAAGGCTTTCCTCGATGTACTCACTTAATAAAGTTTCTTCTAACCAGATCCGACTGCCTGTGCTATATATATGTCACAAGTTCCTCCTGTTGATGACTTGCACAGCCGCCACGCGTGCCAAGACCAAATGCCAGGAAAAGCGCGCGCCGTCAGCCACTCTTCTTTTTTTTTTTTTTTTAACGATACCGAACAACTTTCTTTTCGTCCTAGATACACAAGATGCACCGTTTCTTGGATAGAACTCTCACCATTGTCCTGGCCGTCTGAGTTACGTTTATTGAACGTTCTCTCAGGTTGTTCAGCGTTGCCTGGTGCTTCGCGAGTCCGCCAACTCCGTCGCATGCAGTTTCCCATGTCCAGACGCAGAAAATAACCACTAAGCTTGCGGGAAATCATTCTGTGCAAACTGGTGAAGCTGGTAGTGATTCTTAGAATGACTGCCGGCCCAGTCACTTAAGTACGAGTATATTGCAACGTTGCTCTAACCCACTCTTTCACTTTTTCTAGATCCAAGCACGTGTTAGCGTCGTGTCACACAGGCCCTCACTGATGATAGCAGAGCTGTTTGTAGATTTTCTTGTCGTCACTACACACGTAACTATCGTAACGTTTTTTTTTTTTTGTTTTTTTCAGTGGTATGATTGAACTTTCTGAGGAAGCACGATGGTCCAGTTGTCAGCAAAGTCAAAATGAAAGACAACGCTCCCGCGTTGCATGCACTGCTTTTCATCGTAGATCGCTTTATCTTACGCTTGTCGGATATGGTTGCGAAATATCAAACATCCAACCAATACTTTAACAACGTTTAGGAAAGTCTCGGGATCCAATGTTTTTTTTTTTTTTGTTTTTTTTTTTCACAAGGTCGCCGGACTCCCATGTAAGCACAATCTCTTCATCCTCTGGGATATGAAGTTCTTCGAGTGTAAGAGACTGGCCTTTTGTGCAGTGATCATAGTCTCCTTAGAGACACAGACTTGTTAGTGGGTCGCACAGAAACGCTGAGCTCATTTCACAAGTGTTGAATGTTTAGCCTGTAACGTTCTCTAGAGCGGCAAAACAAAGGTAATAATTGGTCGCAGCGCGCACAAACGCACACTTCCTGGTGTGGAATACATTTGACCCTTCTGGGGCTCAAGGCATAAAATTTCGTTAGCCCCACGCGGGAATCAGGATGCCTGTCTTTGTACACACGAAAGGCCTCTCGAATTGAGCGTGTCAGAAAGCGTTTTGGCACGAATGTTTTCTCCTCGTCGAGCATGACGGGGATCAAGTCGTTCTGGTTGGGACCTTGGCGAGAACATTGTAGCTCGTCTTTCGTAAAGTACCGTAGAACAGCAGACACGTTCTCAGGGCTCACCTTGCAACTGGTGTAAGGACCCGGTCACACCACACATTATGCTTTTCTTTACCTAGAGGGTAAACACTGCCGCCATGTTAACCTTTCCTATATAGGTTAATATGGCGACAGTGCTTAAGCTCTATTGCATTTAGGCGGGGCTCGAGTATTTGGGGGCTCTGCTGTCTGTCGATGTACCTCTTTGTGCCTGATATTATCGCCTGTGATGCCAGCGAGTGGGATGGCGACAAACACGACTGATCAGTAAACAGGCATCGGTGGCCACATTTTGCTGGTTGAAGCGAACCTTTTCATCTTTGACAGCGAGCGGGGAAATGCGAAAACAAAAGACTGTATTGGCCGTTTTGGCAGAACTAGCGAGGAGTCGTCTGCGACTTCCGTCAATTATTGCTCCATAATCGTGATCTTCGCGAGGAAATGATAGTTGCTAGCCACAGAAAGCTATCACGCAGAAAGGGAATGCTTGAATATGTTTTCATTATAGATATAAGTCAGGGATATATATAAGAGAGAGGGATGGAGATAGAGGGGAAGAGAGGAGCATTAGTGTCATAGGACAACAAAGTAAACAAAGTTCCCATTGGCCGATGGCTGCAGAATCTTTTCTCGGATCACTAGACCGTAATATGATACCTCTTTGCACACAGTAGTTTCTCCTAGACCGTAATATGATACCTCTTTGCACACAGCAGTTTCTCCTCACTTTTACTGTGTGAACAATTGCTATAGCTATCAATGGCCTCATCTGAATAAAACTATATAAAACATGTGTGTTAGTTTCATGAAACTGGAACTCAGAGTCACTTTCGTTTAGGGCACTGCTAAGTGTAGGCTTTGAAAAAGGACCCTACTTTGGAGAGATGTGTCTTCTTTCTCAATCAAATAATTCAACATGTTTTTACTAGAAATAAATGCCGAAAAAGAGCATGACAGGGTACCAAAACTTTTAAAAAAATCAGTTTTATTTTTATTTGAATCGAAAGTTCTTGTGGTTAGATTTTTTTTTCTGTGTTTGCGTGAATATATATTCACTATCGTATCACTCAGATACCTTATATATTTTTTTAATAATAGTCATATATAAGTAGAATACTGTTTTAAAGTATATGATGGGGATTAAATTATTTATGAGATATGGCCTCCAAATGTTGCCATTTGTCGTTCGAGCGGGCATGTTTGGCAATTTTTGAGAAATCTAAATACAAAAAATAAATATAATTACAATATTCTACAAGCGAGCTGTACCCATAGTTTGTTTCTAAAAAGTATTAAAATTCTCCTAATTTCATTGTTTTAGTTATTCACTTTCAAACGTGCCCCCTCCATCAGTGCGCGTTAATGCAACTGTACACCTCTTCACGCCTTACGATTTTTCCTGTGCCCAAATTTTTTTTCTTGTCAAAACTAAAGTTTGGATCTGTTTATACCAGACACTAGACAAGGGCATATAAAAACATCAGTTGATTTAACAATCTCGAGCAGCCACGCTTTGGTCGATCGTATCCGAAATTACCCTATAATAAATTAATAAATAAATGTGGAATAAGACGACCTAGTTTCTCCAAATCGATGTAACACAAAACCTACGAAGTCAACAAGGAATCGACCGGAACTTCCAAGTAGACCAGTTATATCTCTTACATGCTCCGAGTTCAGAACGCTCATTCCTCAGAGCACTCCATCGAGTTCTCGAATGATCGAGAATATCCCAGAATTAAAAAGAAATAATAAACGCACTCTCGGAAGCCGGACGTTCTATCGGGGACAAGCTGTGAGGTCATTTCGCAACCCGCTCCCAGCAATACCCATTTTTACTCTACCTAGACCTTAAATAAAACTGCCGAAACAGAGTGAACTAAAAAACCTAGAAGAGAGAGTGCTTTCAGAATTCTTGTCTGACTGAAGCGGTAGACTGCTGTAAGTACACCGAACTTTAGGAACCACCTCAATTCTTCGATGGTGGCATCCCCTGCACCAGTCTATGCAAGTCAGACGGTACCTCGCACATGAAAACAAACATTTTCTTTCATCGAGATCCATCCACCGCAATCAAGCTATACCTACAATTTTTCACAGAGCTAGCCGTGGTGTGTACTAAACACATACCGTGCAGAAAGATCGGTAGTTGAAAGTAGTGTGTTTCGATTGTGAGGACGCGACGGATGTAACACAGACACTTACGAAGCGTTGGGTCGTCCCGACATAAAAAAGAACCCAATGGGATTGCGGTAGAAATACGCATAGAGGATGCGTCTGACGAGCAGTAGTGAAAGAAGCAGTAGGCGAGTGGAAATCGTGAAATGCGATACAAGGCCGTTTCTGTCGGTAATTTGTTTTTTTCAGAAGGGTCATCAGACCGGTCGATGTAGTGAGCGTCCTACCGGTTCTCGGGAGGGATTCCCAGGACGACGGCCTGGGGCTGCCTAACAATGGGCCAACCGGGAAACCCTGCCTCTTGGAAGCGGACGACCCGAACCACTAAAGTGGTGCCCCCCCCCCCCCCCCCTTACCCTTTCCTCGCGAATCACGACTGCCCCTGCTATCCCCGCCGAAAATGTTTCTGGAGTCCGCGAACTTACGAAAAAGTGGCCTGATCTAATCGCTTTCTCGGAGGCGGTCCCCCACCGCCCGATTGAATGAACTCGTGACATCTTGAACGAACCCAAAAACTTTGAGAATAAAGAACACCTCTTTTATAGACATAGTTAGGCAGAATATAATACCTTTAAATATTTTCTTTAATTAGAAGAGGAAGTTGCACTCTTCATGTCTCTTTATCGACTTTCTGGAGCAGCACATAGCTTCGGCGTCTAGGAGCCCTTATCATCGTGACTGGCTATCATTATTCAGTACTGCCTTATGAACAGATTCATATCTCACGTCGAAACTTAGAAGTGATATTTTTATATAATTTCTGGAAATGTGCATCAATGTATGTTAAACATAGGCGATGCGCATTTCAGAAATATTATTGTGTTAGCATATCTTCGCTACTTATTGTACATAACCCTTTTCACTAGGGTGATAAAATTAAATAACAGCGCTTGATTTTGTGTGTTAATACATGACTAGAGCGAGAATAACGGTTTTTTAATACATGTAATAAAATATTATAATTATTATAATTTCAATATAATTAGTTTTTCTTTGTACAGATATTATAAATGTATTTGGGAATGGTATTTATGTACCAGGGCACGTCAGTGTCGCGTTACGCATGTATGTACATCGATAGTATCTTATATAGTTTTGAGTATTCGTATCCCTGTCTCGAGATACATTTGACATTTGAAAACTGTATTTGTGTCTCAGTAGTCAAATACAATTACCATGTGTCCATTATCACGCAGTACTCTGCGAGGCGTAGGTACATTCAATTTTCAATTCATCTTTATTGACTCCAGTTTGGAGAAGGAGACAGGGGAAAAAGCTTCATCGCGTAGCTTGACAGGTCCCTGCCTCCCATACAGACTTGGGCAGATTAGTCGGCACTTGCAAAAAACAAGAAAAAAAAAACATACAGAACATTATAAAGCTCTTGATATGATGAACAGTACAGAACGTTTAAAATATTATTTGTTGTTAAAATACAATTGTCTAATTTGGTTATTTGACATTTTTATATGTGAATATTGTTCTTAATGAATTCATTAATGGTAGATGGTACAGTATACAGGAGCATTTGAAATCCGTAATTGGTTCTGGGATGCGGCACTCTCCAGTGCTCTGGACTACGCGTATGATAAAACGAAGAGCTTTTATCCAGCGAAGCTAAGTGAAGGAACGATTTGATATTATATTAAATACTATCTTTATATTTCTGGATTATTGTATGTGTATATAACTCCAAAACACGTGTTACTTTAAATTTTGAGAATAAAATATCGGCATGACGACTATATGGCACATTTGTCGCTAAACGTAAAATCTTTGTTGTGCGATGTATAATCTGTCTAGATTTAATTTTGTCGTATTGCCCTATACAAGCTGGCAGTACTTTAAATGTGAAGCAAACAATGAGTTATATAAAATAATCTTTACTCTTTCTGGTAAACAAAAACAATGTTTATAAATCATACCTGTTTTTTTTCTATAATTTAGACATTACATGTTTTATGTGTTCGTTCCAAGTCATGTATTGGAAAAAAAACACCCCTAGTATTTTTACCGTTGGAACAACCTTTATGGTCGATGTATCTAACTTACGTGGCATACCTATTCGATACAGAGAACTTTTAGGGCGAAATACAACGGCCTTTGTTTTATTGCTATTGATTTTTAATGAATTCACCAGTGCCCACAAACTAACCACATTGAGGAAACAATTAACTTCAGATGAAATAATATTTATGTCCATGCCTTGAAAAAAATAGGTTCGTGTCGTCCGCATACGTTATTATCTGCGCGTTATGTGAAATATTTATGATGTCGTTAATATATAGGTTGAATAAAATAGGCCCCAACACACATCGTTGTGGTACACCTGCCTGGAGTTGTTCTAGATTGGAAGAGTGGCCATTGATGTGAATGCTCTGAAGACGAGAGCCCAAATAACTTCTTATTAACGCCGCCACATTTCCACGAATGTCATAATTGTAATGTTTACTCATTATTGTATCATGATTTAACCGATAGAAGGCTTTTGAAAAGTCGATAAAAATTCCTACCGTTAGAATTTTATTTTCAAAATGTTTCACAATTATTTTGTTCATGTTCAACAACGGAAGTTCAGTCGATCGCATTTTTCTGAATCCAAATTGAGAATCTGTATCAACTGAAATGGTTTTCACAAAACTAATTTAATCTAAAATGTGTTCGTTTTTCTAAACCATTTGAAAATATCGGAAGTACAAAAACCGGTCAATAATTTGATAAATCATTTTTTATCTCCCGATTTATGAAGTATTGACACTTTTGCTATTTGCATTTTTTTAGAAAAAATACCCTGTGATAACAATAGATTAAACAAATGAGTTAAAATAGGTGCGATTTGCGCAATCACATATTTAACGGGTTTTATTTGGATGCCATCAATATCGCAACTTTTACTATTGTTAAGGTTACAAAACACAGAGGTGACCTCATGAACATCCGTAGGATAAAAGAAGATACTTTCATTTATAAATCTCGATACATATACCAGTGCTCATTCACTCTACTGCGGTCATTATTGACTAAGTTAATAAAATGATTATTACATTTTTTGGATAGCTCAACTCCTCTGAGTTCTTGTCCGTTTATTTTTAATGTTTCAGTTCTAGAAGAGGCTGAATTTTTTCCTAAAATCAAGTTTAGTTTCTTCCATATACTGGCACTGGTACTTAAGTTAACATCTTTCCGAGGATTGACGCCGCCGGTGAGAGACATGTCTGAGGGAGCTCTGCAAAAAGACGTTTGTGGCTTGTGTGCTCTCCGCTTCTACGGAAGGCAGCAGTTCCTTATCTGTTCGGCTGGCTGCAATCGGCGTTTTCATTGCAAGTGCCTCAACGTTGGCCATGAAGAATACGACATCTACATGAAAAGTGGAAAGAGCACTTTCAAGAACTCTGGCTGTACTAAAAGATGCAGCATGTCACCGAGCAAAAACAGCACGAATTCTCCTTCGGGAGAGTCGGTTCCTGCGTCCGAACCGTTGGACCAGCTAGCGGACCTGCTGGATAGAAACTTCGTCCCTCCCGGTCTCCTACACATACTCGGTAGCCTGTCAAACAAGCTTGACGTGCTAATAGCTGAGGTCAAGTGCCTCAACGTTGAGAACTGCCGTCTTCGCTCCGAGATTCAACATTTACGTAAGAACGTCATGGAAAATGTGCGGCTGCCGTCACTTCCGCCGACTTCTTATGCTTCCATCGTTGCCCAGTCATCTGTTGCTTCGACGTCAGCGCCGTTTCCTGCGACTGTTAAATCTTCACGCAACGTGCCTCCTGAAGCGGTGGGTCGTCCGACGCCTGGCAGCGTTAACCGGGAATTGCGGTCCGCGAATGCTGCTCTCGCGAACACCGAGAACGCCGAGGACGACGGTTTCTAACTGGTGGGACCCCGACGACGAACCAAGCCGTCGCTTGGAACCGCCAAACCAAACAAGGTGACTGCTCGTCCTCGGACTACACGCTGTTTTGCGTTGTTTGTCTCTAGGCTTCATCCTGACACGAGTGTGTCTCATGTTCTCGCGCTAATCGAGCCCTTCTTGTACGGAAAGTCGGTCGTTTGCTCGAAAATTATGACGAAATTTGACACGTACTCTTCATTTTATTTGTCAGGCACAATCAACAGTCCTCAAGTTTGGCCAGAGGGCAGCATCTTTCACCAGTTTTTTGGATGGCTCGACCTCTCTCGTGCTCACTCTGTTAACCCAGTAGACAATGAAAATGTCAATCGCAGTTAAGGTTTTTTTATCAAAATTTAAGAAGCCTATGTACGAAGGCAGACGAGTTTATGTCTAATTTAATTATTTCAAACCATAATATCATTTGTCTCTCTGAAACTTGGCTCTGTAAAAGAATACCTGATTCAAATTATTTTATTCCAAAATACAATATTTATCGTCAAGATACTGTATAGATTATTCTTACACAGGGCAGAAGCTAGGCGGAGGTGTCATAATCGCCGTTGAAGCCTCCCTTGTTTCGCAAAGAAGGTACGACCTTGAATCATATTCAGAATGCGTTTGGGTGGAAATCAAGGCGAGTGACGGTTTTAATTTTTTTAATTGGTGCGCATTAGTTTGCACCTCTCTCAGATCAGACAGTATTCATTAAGCATTTTGACGCAATCAGTAAGCAAATTAATTTCGAGAAGTGCCGTGTCCAAATGTATGGCGACTTTAATCTACCTGGTGTGGATTGGTCAATGCAAACTGTGAACAGTAACACTATAACGTCTATCGAGGCATATTCTTTGTTATCTTTTATAAACTTCTGCTGTCTGGAACAGCACAATACGATTCGAAACAAGGTTGGAAATGTTCTGGATCTCGCTCTTTCTAATATGCCTATCTTAAGTTTAAATCAGGCCCCGATTCTCTTGGTACAGATTGATGGTTTCCATCCACCTTTTATTCTCGAGTTTTCTCTCCTGCACAAGCCGCCTGCATCGTGTAAATCATCAGATTACTGCTTTTCTAGAGGTGATTATTTGAGTCTCTATAGAGATATTGGAGATTTTGACTGGGATAGTGTTCTTTCAATGTCTAATGTTGATGATGCTACTGAGACGCTTACGTCAGTTGTTAAAAGTGCTATTGACAGATGTGCTCTTAAATGCTGCAATAAGCCGTCAATATTTCCTACTTGGATTTCTAAGGAGTTACGAGTCAGCCTACGGAAAAAAGATCATTTTCACCGGCTTTTCAAGAAGTCCGGTTCTTTTCTTTGGTATGAAATATTCAGCATATTCCATTCCCTAGTAAAAAAAAACTGTTTAATCGTCATAAGCGTCTACACCAGGATAGTATAGAAAGCAGCTTGAACCGTCGACCAAAAACATTTTGGAAATGTGTGAAACAGCACACGCGTGAGACCGGTCGTAGCATCTGTTTGCGTGTTGGGACAGATAATGCTTCTAGTTATCAGTCTTCACCTGCTGATGTTGCAAATATTTTCGCTGATTATTTTAGCAAATGTTTTACTGTATCTTCTCAACGTGGCGACGAACTGAGATACTGTCATGACTATTTATGTTCCGTGCGTGTCGATTCCGGTGAAATCGCTGAAGCGATTAGAAAGCTTAAACCTAAGTTCTCGAGTGGTGCCGATGACATACCCAGTTTTATTATCAAAGGTTGCAGTGAACTGTTCATTCCGATTCTGAAACATATATTTAATCTTTCGCTCAGTTCTAGTACCTTTCCGTCACTTTAGAAGAAATCGGTGATTGTTCCGATTTTAAAGAGCGGTGATGCATCTCTTGTTTCAAATTATCGCCCAATTTCCTTGCTTTGTAGTTTTTCAAAGGTTTTCGAGCTTGTCATTCGTACGCGAATGTTATTTCATTTCCGCCAGAAAATAACCCTTTACAGCATGGTTTCATGAGTGGTCGGTTTGTCGAGACTAATTTGTGTTCGTTTTTAGAATTTTCTGCGCCAATTGTTATGAATAGAGGACAAGTTGATTCAATATACTTCGATATAACTAAAGCGTTTGACAAAGTCAGTCATCCGTTACTATTGCGCAAGCTGATTTCATATGGAGTGTGTCATGAGCTGTGTGAATGGTTTGGCAGCTATCTTTCGTTGCGCTCTATCACTGTTCGCGTTAATGACAGTTTCTCTGAACTTTTTTTTACAACTTCCGGTGTTCCTCAGGGATCAGTCCTGGGCCCTTTATTGTTCCTGATTTTCATAAATGATAGTGTGTCTTGTGTAGATACGTTTGAGCTATTACTTTTCGCTGATGACATTAAGTTGTTCAAAGGCATTCATACACATGAAAATTGCGATATCTTACAAAATGACCTGTCAAACATTCTTCAATGGTGTAAAAAAAAAAATCAATTGTTGCTTAACCCCGGAAAAATAAAAGTGCTTTCCTAGTGCCGACGGCATGTTGTTGTTTACTTTACTTATAATGTTGAGGGATCGCCAATTCAACGTGTACCTCTCGTAAAGGATCTTGGCGTGTGTGTTGACTGTGCTTTAACTTTCAAAAATCATGTGTCTCTACTCGTCGGAAATGCTTATAAAGTACTAGGAATAATATCTCGCTTGACGCGTAATTTTAAACAACCCCTTTCATTGATCCACCTTTTTAATTCCCTTGTTAGGTCACGACTCGAGTTTGCTTCTGTCACATGGAACTCGATATCTAAGACACAGGCTTTAACGATCGAAAATGTTCAGAGAAAGGTTATCCGAATAGTTTACGATAGATACTTTGAGAGGCGCTTTTACTATAATTATGAACACATACTTAAGATGTTTTCACTTTCACTTCTGTCTACCCAGGAGATCTGTTCGAGACTGTTTTTCTGCACAAGGTAGCTAATGGTGCATTTGATTCTCCACAACTCCTTGAGAGGGTGAACTTTCATGTTCCTTCACGTCTAACCAGACATTTTGTTTGCTTCTATGCTCACTCACTGTGCAATGCCTCACCTCTCTCTCGGATTAATAATTATATAACGCCATCGCTCCACCCCACCTTGATATATCTGCCGCTGTTACAATCTACCGTCGCCATTTGGATAATCTTACATTTGTCTCTTAATTTTATTTGCTTTTAGGATTTTTGTTTGTTTATTGGTTTTATTATTTGTGTTGTTGCACCAAGGAGAAGACCGATGTGGTTGTTTTTGGGCACCCAAAATAAAGATTATTATTATTATTATTATTATTATTATTATTATTATTATTATTATTATTATTATTAATATTATTATTATTATTATTATTATTATTATTTCCCCATACACTGTGAAGTACCTAGGGATAACGTTCGATTCTGATCTCTCCTGGAACTCCCACCTAACAAAACTCTGTTCCAAATTAAGAAGCGTCTCCTGCTTATTATATCATATCAAGACATTTCTACCTTTTAATCTCAGGAAACTTATAGCTCACTAGTTAGCTTATGGTACACTCCGATACGGCGTAACAGTCTTTGGCAAATGCTCTGGTTTGTGGCAGGCCAAGATAAATACAATTCTAAAAGGAATCTTACGGAATGTTCAGTATAAACCTGCATCCTCAGATCACGATCCTTTTAAGGCTTTGTCCATGCCAAATCTGCAATCTTTGTTTCTTGAAGCAGTCGTGCTTGAACACTACTGGAAGGATGAGGTTTAAAACTCTTCGCCCGAATATGAGACAATTACGAAAAATATCAAAGTTTCTTGTTCCCGCTTACTATACACGCTATGGTAAGAACATGCGGTCGGTCTATGTGCCTCAAATTTTTAATTTCCTACCTCCCAGCTCATGTGACTTTACCTCAAGAAAAAAGCTCAGAAGAGCGCTCCGACAAATTGATATGACCGACGAACCCTGGTGAATATTTCATAATTAGTTTTTCTTCCGAACATTTGTTTTTACCAAGTGCGTTTTTTGTTTACTGTTTTATGAGTTATTTTTTTATTAATATTATATGACAACAAAGAAAGTTATCAAGATCTTCAGCGTCACAAGAACTGGACAAGAATTTCTACTACTTTCAATGACGAACAATGGCGAAAAGTGACGCCAGTACATTGTGTGTACTGCACCTGCGCTGCCTCACTTAGATGGGTTTGGTGAGTTGTTAAGTTGCATTAATGTCGATGATGAGTGCGTCCGGTCCTGTATTAAGAAAATGAGAGCAACATTATCAGTAGGGCCCGACGGCATTCCCTCGGCGATTCTCAAAACTTATCACGACATATTCACGCCGGACTGTGCTCTATATTTAACAACTCGTTAAGGTTGGGAACCTTTCCTGAAACGTGGAAAGTCGCTGCTGTTGTTCCGGTCTTAAAGTCGGGGAAAAAATTTGATATTTGTAACTATAGACCTATTTCTCTTCTCTCTCCATTTTCTAAGCTCTTTGAAATGGTCGTCCATCAATTCCTGTCTTTCGAATTTCGAAACTTAGCAATTCCCAATCAGCATGGTTTTATGAGCGGGAGATCAACTACTACTAATCTTGTTAGTTTTATGTCTGCCGCATCTCGTGTGATATGTAACAGAGGTCAGTTAGACGTTGTCTACTTTGACTTAAGTAAGGCTTTTGACGTAGTCAATCACATTATTCTTTTATCCAAACTTTCCTCCTATGGAGTATGTGGCTCAGTACACGACTGGTTAAGAAGCTATTTGTCAGGGAGAGAGGCGTATGTCCGGGTCAAGAACATGAACTCTTCGTTATACAAGGCTCGCTCTGGCGTTCCTCAGGGATCTGTTTTAGGACCCCTTCTGTTCACAATTTTCGTAAATGACGTATCTTTTGCTGTTCTAAATTCTTCATTACTGCAATATGCTGACGATATAAAAATGTATCGAGAAATAGTTACTGAACATGATTGTGCTAAGCTCCAGGAAGATGCATGTTCTTTCTACCGATGGTGCTCTGAAAACGACCTTTTCTTGAACCCGTCCAAAACCAAGGTCATGACGGTCTCTCGGAAAACTCACAATATCTCTTTTGCATATAATATTCAAGGAGAGACTTTGTCTCGAGTAAGTGCAATGAAAGATCTTGGAGTCATGGTTGATTCTGGGTTGCGTTTCTCTGATCATGTTGGTAGGGTGGTTAACTCGTCATTGCGAATGTTGGGCGTTGCCTCTCGCTTAACCAGGGAGTTCGAAAACCCGACTGCTTTTATCACGTTATACTGTTCGATATCCAGGTCGCAGTTAGAATATGCTTCAGTTGTCTGGAATGGAATTTCTAAAAGTCACTCCTTGGTGATCGAACGTGTGCAAAAAAGTTTGTTTCTATCTTTAAACATCGCTACATAAAGGAGGCTGTTCACTGCTTAACATATGAGTCTGCGTTAAAGCGTGTTGGTTTGCTTAGCTTGCACCGGCGTCCGGAGAACGCGGACTTACTATTTTTGTTTAAAACGCTGCATGGACTCATCAATTCCCCAAGCCTGTTATCGGAACTGTGCCTTAGGGTCCCACGTGTGCCTACTCGTCTTCGGTCATCTTTTTATGTGTCTAGAACGTTTAGTCCGGTAAAGCCAATTGTGAGAATGGCACAGCGTTTGAATCATTACTCTGGAAGACTTGATATTTTCCACCCTTGCTACAGGACGTTTGTCCTTTCTATTAAAAACTTGCCCGTGCAGGATTGCTGAATGGCTCTGTTATGTCTGAATTTCGTCATCTCCATGCCGTTCTTTCTGGTGGTGCAGTTGTTGTCCTACGGTCTTGTGTTCCGTTTCTACTGTTACTGCCTCGTTTTTATTTTATTCTACTAATTACTCGTGCACTACCTAGTATTATGCTTAAAAATGTATTGTCTTTCCGGCGGAGATGTGTATAATGTTTTTTTGTTTTGTTTTTTATCCACCAGTGTACCAGCACCAAGACCTCAGGGTTGTTCCTGGGCACTGTATAATAAAGATTGATTGATTGATTGATTGATTGATTGATTATTATTATTATTATTATTATTATTATTATTATTATTATTATTATTATTATTATTATTATTATTATATCACTGTAATCTTTAAGGTTCAGTCCCACAAGCCCTTGTTGGCTTAGACGAACCTGCCTTCTGCTCTTTTGAACTAACCCAGTGTAAATAAATTATTATTATTATTAATATTATTATTATTATTATTATTATTATTATTATTATTATTATTATTATTATTATTATTATTATTATTATAAGTTGCTGAACATGTTAAAGCAATAGGTAGATTCAGAGCCGTATATGGGGAGAGTTTGGTCAGTCTATGATCTCGCCGCCGTAAAGCTCTCCTCCCGAGCGAGCCAATCAGCACGTGGCGCAGAGCGAGAGGCATGAGCGCATGCGCGTGAACTCCCGGCTGCTCCCAGCTGAGTGGGGAGGGCCGCCATCCTCGTTCATTCTCCCGGCAGAATGCATTGGATCGGCATCTAAATCTCGATTATTTCCTTTTATATCGCTGGCTCTGGCAGAAAAATGATATACTGTTATTCCTCGATGGGTTAGAAAGCTAATAAATTAAGTTTTCTCGACGTATGGCCACAAACTTTTATTCAGGCAAAAAAGAAGTCGGCCCGTAGCAGACGACGCGTAGCCTCAGCAGTGCTCTTCTCCGACCAGTCTCCGACAGCGTTGCGAAAAAATGGCGGTCGTCTCCTCTCTGCTCCCTTCTTTCTCTCTCGCTCCTTCGGCGCTCTCCTCCCTTTCATTTACTTTTCTCCTCTCCGGCGCCTTCGTCGCCACACCCACTGCCCAAACTCTCTCAATATACGGCTCTGGGTAGATTTAGCTCGCCTAATTAAGTTTGCTACCTCATTACGACATTTCTTAAAAAGTTTTAGTATTTCTGCATTTTTGTACGAACAAATTCCTCAAAAAATATATTTCTCTTGTTTATTTTTTTTTTTAATTTCGGCCGTCACCCAGGGTTTGCGAGAGCCTTTTTGTGCCCGATGTGTCTTATATTTAAAATTGTTCTTGTAAATGGTTGTGAATATCATGAAAACGGCAGTCCTATGCCACATCAACATAGTCCATAGAGAATACGGCATCCCCGTTCGCATGAACGAATAAGTGCTTAAGTCTTTCTAAGGCGGTAAATGACACGTCTTGAAATTTAAATGAAGGAGCATCATTTATGCTTACCTTGGGCAAATTCCGATGAGAAAAAATATAAATCGGTGGATGATCACTGATTGAACAGCCCACAACACCACTTTGTAACATTGAGGCATCAACGTTTGTGAGAAACAGATCTATAAGTGTGCTAGAGTTTGAAGTCACACGAGTAGCGAAATTTATAATATTAGCAAATCCAAAACACTCAATCAACATTCTAAACTCTCGTTTTTGTTTTGAATCACTTAACCTATCAATGTTGAAATCTCGTCCCAAAATTATTCTCAGGCCGTTGTCTCCTACGAAACCAAAAAGGGACTCAATAAATGTAGTAAACTGAGCAATATTACCGCCTGGTGGACACTAAAGAACTGAAAACAAAAAGTCACTATGTTTTTAAGTCAATATCTCATAGTCTTCATTCATCACAAAAATTGTTTTATAAGTTCGCACTCGATACTATTTTTTGCTTGGATACACACACCGTCACCACGTCTACCAGAGCTATTCAAATAAAATATTTTGTAGCTCTCCAAGTGTATAAGGTCACCTTCTTCATAATGCTATGTTTCCGTGAACATTTGAATGTCAAAAGTAAACCCAAAGTTGTTTAGTAAAATAATAAGTTCATCCTCTTCCTCTTGTGCAGGTGGCAGGTTAAGATGAAATACACTATATATATCATGTTTAGTTCTGTTGAATATTTTTGTAACATGTTCTGGCAGTAAGTAATTTTCGTCAGTCATTTTAACACAAACTCCTTTACGAGACACGATTCGACACTTATTTAATCTTCTCAAGGTCGTCGGCGTGCGTGACATCCAGTATAGGGGCATTGTCCGTTTTCCAGGCAAAGATCCTGCCGTTCCGGACCCAGACATACGTCCATTAATGTTCATGTTTCTTCGCCACTGTCAATCGTTTCAAAACGGGGGCATAGGTATTCGTTTATGTAAATCGGTGCGGTACTAGAGGACCCAAGGTCATTGTTTGTTATAAGCGTCTTTTTTGCAGCTTCCAGAACAGCGTCTCGTCGCGTCCGGCTTCGGAATTGAATGATGATATTGCTTTCCTTATTTCGTGTCGGCGCGCGGTGACAGACTTCTATCTCATTCACTGCTATCGGCGACCCGATAAAGTCGCCGATCTTCTGTACCGTATCTGTCACATTTTCATTTTCTTGTTTCGGAATTCCTTTAATCTCTCGGTTTGCGTTCCTCGAGTACTGTTCACAGTGAACGAGACGCGCTTCTGTTTCTTTGATCGCCTGCAGCAGCGTTTCATGGAATTGATGCAGACTCGCATTTACCCGCTTAAGCTCTGCGTTTTCTTTTGAGAGCGCCTCAAACTCTTTCTTTATATCTTGTAATGCCTTGTTTATGAAATTCATTCCTTTTTTCACTTCCCTCACATCAGTTCTTAGTTCGCGAATCTATGTTCTAAGCTCCCTTTCGAGCGATTCCTTGAACATCTTAAATCCATGTTTCAAGTCTTCCTTCATTTCATTGCACACTTTAGCAATGTGCTTGGCCATGGTAAAAACCAGAAAGACGCTTGGCACCAGCGAGAGCGGGTCCACTAAATAATTTTGGAAATGTATTTGTACTAACCAGTAAGGGTTTGCGCGCGATTAGGATCGTGTTGTGCCGCCACTACTGCCAAGTGCCCTGCCGTTGCATCGCCGTCCTTTTTATAAGTGAGCAGTGATTGTGACGTATGAGGCGCTGGCCAATCCGCGCCGATGTCCTGTAGTCTCGCGTTGGACGTTTCGCAGGCGACAGCCGCTGTTCCCCGCGTGGCGTGTGCTCTTAGCGTGACTTCCCTTCTTTGCCTGGAGAACTTCGCTGGCTGTGGCGACAATGCGGCACTGAGTGTCTGGTCGTTACGTTACGTGTGCTGTACAAAATCAGTTCTCCGGTTTTCACAATAAACTTTCTTGTTAGTAAACATTCAGCGTACACACTAAACATTATGACGCCCTTGAGGGTGTAAATGGCTTGCCCTATAACTAACACCCTTGTTGGTGTAGCAAAACGCCCTAAGAAAAGGGCGTTATTCCTAACACCCATAAAGGACGGCGTAACTCCGAACACCCTTAATTTAGGGTGTGATTCCACTGTACACCTTTTTATTAGGGCGTTATGACTGCGCAGTACGCCCTCTAAATTGGGTGTACCACCGCCAAAAAGGGAAGCAAAAGAGTGCATGAAGAAATGACTGCAAATGACTATAAACATGCTTGGTTCACTTTTTATTTTACGATCAAGGTTCTACGAGGTTCTACTAAATTCTCTATAGACGATTGCAAGCAGGTCATCTGGTCGCAGCCATGTCTGCTTATGCGGACAAGTGCGTGCAATTACAAGCTTGCCAAAGAGCAAAGCTACGTCCACGCGCACGTCATCAGACTTGGCGAAGGCAAGAATGAAAGAAATAGTTCCCTTTTAGTTTCACCACGACCAAGACACTTCGGAACCAGTGGCGGTCCGTGTGTGTAAGGTCACGAACATTCCAACCGCATATTGGTTCATAACCTCTTTATATTGTACAACCGAAGGCCCAAGTTAAATCCCTAACTTTACTTTTCTTACGGCATTTATGCTTTCTAGCACTGGTGACGTAAGCAAAACTGGCAGGCTTCCAAAGACGGAACGACCGGGAGTTGCTCGGGACGTAAGCGGGGCAGTTCATGCTTGTAAACAGTAAAATGGTCTATTGGGACGGAAGCAACACTAATATCAGAAGCATGCTTGCAGAGTACTTACGAATAAAACAGCGATCTCATGTAATCCGTGATAGATGCAAAATCTGATTCGGGTAGCACAGAACAATCCACAAACACAATGTCGAGGATGATGGCGGTCACTCACATTCAACGGAAGTCTCGCGGTCGCCGATGAGCAGCTCTCTGTCGTGATAGATGTGTAATCTGATCCGGACAGCACAAAACAACGTAAACACAATGTCGAGGTTGAAGGCGGCTCTTTGTCGAAATGCGTCCATCAAACACAGCACAATAATTTCATGGACTCCGACGAAATAAACGACCATTATCGAAAAGTTGGCATGGATGCATTCCGGCCGTTCACGACGAAAAATCACGGCTGCGACTGCAACGCACGAAAAACAGGAAGACACTGACGGGCGCCCCCTCTTTTGAAACCGGAATTACGTGGACCCTACAACTCACCATAACTGACATACGGCAAAGACTACGGCCCCAGTGAGCCCATCAGCGCGTCAGAGGTGACAAATATTCGTGCAAGCGTTTTTGTCCTACGGAGAGCGGTCACGTGTTTCGCGCCACCCTTCTGATTTGCTGGAAGCGGCCTTCGCACTCGCTCACAGCCACACGCAGACACAAAAGAAGGTGTGGAGGCTTATCAGAAGACGAGGTCAAAGGGGTTGGACAAAGCAGCTAATCTCCCTCCGCTGCTTTGTATTGTTACCTGCACTGCCCAGGGAAGGTCGCGAAATTGGACTCGTCAGGACTTGCTTTGCGTAGTACAACCTCGAGCGTGCCACTCATGTAGAAGCGCATGCTCTGGTGCGGACCGCGAGATCACAAAATGAATGCAAAAAACATATTTTAACGCCGTCGAAGTACGGGTCAAAGCTAATGGCGAATTCCACAGGGCGTTTTGGAGCGCGCCGGGATCAGATGACCAGATCCGGAATGGAGCGCACGATCCGAACGGGGTCGCGCCGCCTACGGATCCCCAGTGGAACATCACCACTGCTCCGGGATCGGCGGATGCCTTCCCGTCATTCAACTGCCCGGGAATCCCCTTTCCGCGGCCGCCGCGGTCGTTTCAAAGACGTTTTCGTAATCGCGGCGCTAACACGTGTTCGACGCACGAGCGGTAGGAATGGCTCTGGAGCTTCTAGCAAAGATTGCCGGAATGCCCGTAGCGCGGCAAAACCTTCTCTTCTCCTTCCTTGAAAACGAACCGGCTGTCGAGCCAAGGGGTAAGCAAGCGGCCATTACGAATTCAAGATCTGAGGCGAGATGAGCGAGATCAGGCGAGATGCCCCGCGAGAAAGGAAGTCACGTGTGTGCGCCGAGGGCTGGCCCGGCTGGCTTCCGGTTGAATCCGCCGAAATCGTCGGAGCGACTTTTCTCGGGTCCAGATCGAGATCTGGAGCGGGAGCTAATCCAAAATGACCAGTGGAACACGTCCGTCTCGATCCCGGTCGCCCATGAAATAGGCTCGCTCCAGAAAAGTCGATCTTGGCGCGCTCCAAAACGACCAGAGGAATTCGCCATAAGACGCTGAGAATATGAAACAATAAGAGACCCGGTTTCACGTCTACCAAAGAAAAACAAAAAAAAAGCGTCGGGATTTTTTTTTTATACATATTTTGGTGTCAACACGCAGAGATAAGAGGCTGTACCGTAGCGGGGGTGTCATGAATCCGGCACTTTCGATTGTCTTGCGACATTGTTCCTTCAGAACTGCACACAAAAATAAAATCTCAGTGAAGGTGCTATAAGTAGTGCGAAACCCATTTAGGTGAGTTTGTAATACCCGGAATGAGGGCGCCACAGTTTGTTCAAGTCTTCAGCGCAGGAGGTCTTTCTGAGGTTAAAAGTAAGCAGATTCCGTTTTGCTTTATCTTGTTTTGTTTTGTTTTTTAGCGTCGGATTTAAGGCAGTCAAGAAAAAGAAATACCTCGCCGGCTTAGCCGATTCACGCAGAACACTCTTGATACTTAACCGAAAACGGCGCCCCATACGGTATGACAAGATGGCGTCGGCGCGACCCATACCATTTTTCACAGATATTGGTTAGACCAGAATAGTATTGGCGCAATCTTTCCGATTTAATTCTATAACGGCGCAGCACTGTGTGCTGCCTGGGTTGTATATTTACACGTCTTCGTTCATTTTCTGCGAGCGGAGATGATTTTTTTTAAAATCAAAGTTGAAGTGATAAAGCTGATGCACGCGCGATACGTAATTTTCGGCTCGTGTCGGACGGAGAGTTCAATCGAAGTTGCAAAAACTATTCTCTAGCACTTCCTAATCATACGTGACTTCGTGTGGCGATTAATTATACTCGATGTTTGTACAGCCGTATATCAGCAACAGTTTCACCAAAGCAGTAAACATGAACGGCTATGAAATCATGGGTGTATTTGACAGCATCACCATTACACCCCTTGCACACCGTGGAATGAAGGGCGTAAAATTTGCCCATACACCCTTTTTACACGATTTCAGACACCATCGCTACAAGTGGGGCGTGAAAAGGGCGTGTAAGGGGTGTAAAACGTCAGCACACCCTTTTTACACCCATCGATATTCAGAAATCGTGTAAAAAGGGTGTAAAAGGGTGTTCTGGCTAACTTACACCCTTCTTACACACTTTTTACAGGATTATGGGTGTTACAATGTTTAGTGTGTAACCTCCTCTACAAGGGGGGACAACAAGAAAGTGAAAAAGTGCAAAAAAAAAACGCAACAAGTGAAAAACGCAACAAGAGTGTGGTATGTTCCGGGGGGGGGGGGGGGGGGTAAATAATATAAATTAATAAATGAACAAGTTCCTGCCACAAAGACCTCTGCTCTTTCCACTTTAGTGTATAAAAAGCTGGAAAGGAGGCAAGTGTAGAGGAGGAATTAACTAATCAATAAAAAAACAACGACAAATACCTTTGGGATCAGTCACCCGTGAACAAGGACAAGGAGCCGAGCCGGCTTTGAAACGTCGGGCGCCTTGAAGAAATTGGTTACAGTCTACAAAGTACCCTTTTTTATTGCTTACCTAACCAGACGAAGTTCCGCGGAAATGATTGCATTTAAATAAAAAACTGTAGAGAGCTTCGTGAGAGCTTTTTTTACTCTTATTTTGAACACGTTCTGCGCAAGCTAGGTGGCTGTGCAGACAGGTTCGACTCTGTTGCTCAATCCCCCCATCCTGGGTTACTCAGAAGCACTTTGATGACAGTTTAAGACTAACCCTCAGAGCTAAACAGGGTTCATTTGAAGAAGACGCCTTTCGTCAACCCTGGCAGGCAGTCCTTGGATTAAAGTACCTATGTAAATAACTGGGGGCAAAAAACAATTATATATAAACGGGGTGTCTCACGAAAGGTGGATAAATTCGATATTGCGAAAACTACGCGTTGCGACAAAAAAAAACGTTTGTGTCGTTTTGGTCCTGAGCCAGGGGCCTATTAAGGAAAATTATTAAAGTCCGGGATAATTAGATTGTTAATATTTTTTTCCGTAATTAACTTTTTTATTATTGTGTTTAATGGCACGGTTTCAATTAGAAAACTGCTCAGCATCATCGAAAGAACACTAAATCAACAAATTGCAAAACGATAGAAGGCACGCGCAGCATTTTACGGCTTTCTAAAAAACCGCACAAATTCGACAGGTTTTTAAGTTTCGGTTTGCAATCGGAGCGCTTCTCCGCCCCGACGGCACCGCGCCCCGTAGAGAAAGAGTGGAACCAACCTCAGCTGCGCTGTCCTCGCGCAACCCGGCACATATTTTTTGTATATAAATATCTATATATATATATATATATGTGTGAAATCTTGAAGGTGTAGGGAGCCGAGGCGTTCGCATATAAGTAAAAAAACCACCGAGGGTCAAACAAACTTGGATAGTTTAATCGGACGTTTCGGAGGGGGACCCTTCTTCTTGGTCCCTCGCCGAAACGTCCGATTAAACTATCCAAGTTTGTCTGAACCTCGGTGGCTTTTTTTTTAATTTTATATATACAGGGTGTTTTTTTTTAAGCTTAACAGAATTTTTAAAAACAAACCATGAAAGCTAGGTTAATGCGGTCTGCGCAGGTGAGTTATAAGGCCAGGGGGACATAGTATAGGGGACTAATCGTAACGATCAGTCGGCTAATTAGTTAAAATTCGGTAATTAACTTTTTAATTAATGAAAATAGACATATAGTTCCAATTAGAAACTTGCTCAGCGTCATCAAAAACCACTAAATCAGTCATTTTCAAAAAGACTTTGAACGTGTGAGAAGCGTAGTAGTGCACGAAAGTTACCGCTCATGGAGCAGGTACAAGGCTGGGGCTAGATAAGCGACGGAAAAATTGCGCGGGCGCCTTATCGCAACCGCTAGCTGTGTTCGTGCTCCACGAGTGCTAACTTTAGTACACTACTACGCTTCTGACGCGCTCAAAGTCTTTCTGAAAATTACTGATTTAGTGGTTTTCGATGACGCTGAGCAAGTTTCTAATTGGAACTATATGTCTATTTTCATGAATTAAAAAGTTCATTAACGATTTTACTAATTCCGACTGATCGGTACGATTAGCCTCCTATAATATGTCCCCCTGGCAGTATAACTCACCTGCACAGACCGCATTAATCTAGCTTTCATGGGTTTTTAAAAAAAAACTTATTAAGCCTTATAAAGTGCACTGAAGTTACCGCTCGTGGAGCAGGTACAAAGCTAGAGGTTGCGAAAAGGCGCCCGCGCGACTTTTCCGTCTCTTATCTATCCCCAGCCTTGTACCTGCTCCACGAGTGGTAACTTTGGTGCACTACTACGCTTCTCACGCGCTCAAAGTCTTTCTGAAAATGACTGATTTAGGGGTTTTCGATGACGCTGAGCAAGTTTCTAATTGGAACTATATGTCTATTTTCATTAATTAAAAAGTTAATTAACAAATTTTAATTAATTAGCCGACTGATCATTACAATGAGCCCCCTTTAATATGTCCCCCTGGCCGTATAACTCACCTCCACAAGCGGCATAAGTGTAACTTCCACGGCTTTTTTTAAACAAATCTGTTAAGCTTAAAAAAAAACACCCTGTATATATATATATATGTGTGTATATATATATATATATATATATATATATATATATATATATATATATATATATATATATATATATATATATATATATATATACAAGAAAGGTACATGTTCCAAAGCCGCCAAAAAAGTTGTGTATGGAAACGTTTCAAGCCTGGTAGGCTCTTCGTCAGTCCGTGAAAGAACACTTCGTTATCCTTTTCTTTCAATCAAAGCAAAAACGTCCGCAAAAACGAAGTAATTTGAAAAATGCTTACCGTTCAGCGGGTATCTACTGAACTAAATTTGTGCTTAAAAGTCTAATTTACCCCGATAAAAAATCAGTAAATAGTATTGAAATAATTAAATTTAATATTATCAACGACATTATTTTCACAAAACCAGTTTTTGGGACATGCGGTTGGAAATAAGTCAACTATACGTGGTGTCATGTGAAGCCGACGAGAGGCCCAATGCAAAGCGTTTGCTCGTGTCACATTAAACAATCAAGCGAGAAAAAAAAAAGCAACAGTGCGGCTTAGATTAGAAGATCTCAATTAAATGTCCATAAAAAAAGACGGCAATGACACTTTCGAACTGTTAAGGCCATTCGTTTTAAAATATTAAGCTTATACATAAATTTTGATTCTTTATTTTTTCGATCTCTGGTGGTTCGAAAGCCACCCTGAAGTATAATAAAATTAAAGTCAGAAAGTCCATTATGTCCTGTGGAGTTTAAGTGACGAGAAACTGGTCCGATAACGTGTTTACGTATGTGACCTTTATGTAGATTCATGCGTTTTCTTATGCTTCTTTAATTTCTCGGATGTATTGAATTAGGCATTTTTACATTGAATCAAATAAATAACATTTTCCGAATTACAGTCAAAGGTGCCATTTATTTTCCAATTAAAGTTATTTGCTGTGCTACAAATAGAGTTAGCCATTATTATATCAACACCTAAACTGCATTGGCTATTATTGCATTTTATGCAGCTAATAGGGACCCAAGGTACGTCCGATGGAGTTTTCGGACTGTCTAAAAAAATCCAATAAATTACGTGGTCTCCTAAATGCTATACCAGACGGTCGAAGGATAACAGTCTTTAAAGCAGTGTCCATGTGGAAAATATTCATGGGTCGTCTAAGAATATTGTTGATGTTTGGAAGTTTTGACTGGTAAGGTAAGGATTAGTCGTAATTCATGGTTATTTCTTTTCGGTCTCTCTTCTAAACACGCGTTCCGAGAGGTCGCTCGCCTTTTTTATATTGAAATATTTATTAACGGTAAGGGGTATCCACGGTTGATGAAATCCTCTCCTAGTGCTCTAGATTTTATACCAAAATCCTTATCTTCTGAACATAAGCGTCGCAATCGTAGCATTTGGCTCTATGGTATACCTTTTTTTGTTTTGTATTGGATGACGGCTTTCATAATGTAAAAATTGACGTCTATTTGTAGGTGTTCGATATAAAGTTGTTTTCAAATCATTTTCTGTAAGTCTTAAGAATAAAGTCTTAAATGTTCTTTGTATTTGTACCCATTATTTCTGGCATAGGGACAAATACAGAGAACATTTCAGACCATATTGACGAAAAAATTAAAAGTTCTGTTGCCGGTGCCCCGTCCTACGTAAAAGACTCCACTCATTTTTTTTTTTCAATTTAATTAATGACATCCAAATAGACTTTAGGGCTAAGAGAATGTTGCTGGTGACAATGGACGTAGTGTCTCTTTACACTAATATACCGCATGATAAATGTATCGAAGCAGTTCTAAATATTGTTAACGAAACGGACCTCACTGTTAGTAAAAGCGTCTTAAATATTTTTATGCACTGGCTTTAGAACTTAATAACTTCATAATTATGAATGAGCACTACTTTCAGATACATGGTGCAGCAATGAGATCACGTTTCTCTCCCTCCAATGCAAATATATATAATGTCTTTAGAGGAGCGGCTACTTAACTCCTTTCCGCAAAAACCCCTTTTTTTATAAACGTTTCCTCGATGCCATATTTATAATTTGGAATAATGGGGAAGAAAAACGCTTTGAATTTATTCATTTTGCAAACAATTTTAATTCACATGTTAAATTTACATATAAATACTCCAATACAGAAATTGAGTTTCTAGATATTAAGATAAGACTTACATAAAATGGTTTGAAAACAACTTTATATAGAAAACCTACAGATAGACGTCAATTTCTACATCATAAAAGCTGTCATCCAATTCAAATTGCTGAAAAGATTCAGCCTACTGACCATTGCTGAATGCGAAAAATTAGGAAGACTCAAATGTTTGTATCTCCTTTTAAACGACACTTTTAAAATAGACAAGAACAAGTACGTGAATTTTACCACGCAAGAACAACAAGAAATAAACACTGCGATACATTAACGGAATACTCTTTCAATAATAATACTTTTAGGTACTCTTTCTTTTCTTCAGCTGTAAGAGATTAGAACAGCCTTGATCCGCTATTTTTTAAATACACAAATGTTTATGCGTTCATTCGGGCCCTTGAACAAAACCTTCTTAACAAATTCATGAGTTAGTTCTTTCTGTTATGTTCTGTTTTGTTGCTTCAATATGAAAGAAAGTGACGATTTCTAAAAATTACTGCTTTTCGAGCGCCTCAAAACTTTAGTGTGTTGTTTTTATATGTACCATACCTGCTATAATCCCCTAATGGGGATTGGCAGTATTTTGAAAATAAATAAAAAAAACAAATAAAATAAAACAAAAAGGTATACCATACAGCCAAATGCTACGATTGCGACACTTATGTTCAGAAGATAACGATTTTGATATAAAATCCAGAGCACTAGGAGAGGATTTTATTAAACGTTGATACCCCTTACCGCTAATAAATATTTCAATATCCAAAACTCGAGCCACCTCTCGGAACGCATGTTTAGTAGAGCGACCGAAAAAAAATAACCATGAATTACTACTAATCTTACCTTACCAGTCAAAACTTCAAACATAAACAATATTCTTAGACGATACATGGATATTTTACACATGGACACTGCTTTAAAGACTGTTATCCCTCGACCGCCTGGTATAGCGTTTAGGAGACCACGTAATTTATTGCATTTTTTAGACAGTCCAGAAACTCCACTGGACGTAGCTTGGTCTCTCTCAGTTGCATAAAATGCAATAATAGCCAATGCAGTTTACGTTTTGATATAATAATGGCTAACTCTATTTGTAGCAGAGCGAATAACTTTAATTGGAAAATAAACGGCACCTTTGACTGTAATTCGGAAAATGTTATTTATTTGATTCAATGTAAAAAGGCCTAATTCAATACATCGCAGAAATTAAAAGAAGCATAAGAAAACGCATGAATCTACATAAAAGTAAGATACATGAACACGTCATCGGACCAGTTTCTCGTCACTTAAACTCCACAAGACAGGACTTCCTGACTTTAATTTTATTATACTCAAGGGTGGCTTTCGAACCACCAGAGATCGAAAAAATAAAGAATCAAAATTTATGTATAAGCTTAATATTTTAAAACGAATGGCCTTAAAAGTTCGAGAGGGGCATTGCCGTCTTTTTTTATGGACATTTAATTGAGCTCTTCTCATCATTCATTTGGGGGAAAAATTATTTCTTTATGTATTTGTATTCTGGTATACTTCTTTTTCGTTTTCGCAGGCGTAACATCTCTAAGGTATCCCTCTACATAAAAGACAAATGCGTCTTTGTATGTCAATTTTGTTCTTAAAATACATATATTTCAGTATTTGCATTCGGTTAAAATAAATTTGAGTAACAAAATACTGTAACAAACAAACACACACACGTTTCGGAAAGAGTGTTTCCTTTCCCGGTTGTACACACTGAGAGAGAAAAGATTCTTCCCGGACAAGTATCAGTTATAAAGTATCCATTGTCATACAAATTTCTCTAAATGAATTTATTATCTCGATGAAAAATATTTTGATTTCATTATACTTGTATTACGCAAAAGGTTTTGGAGTTTGTCGGCTCAGCCCTGTTCAATACTAAAAATGGGGAATTTCGGATACAATAATAATGAATGGCAACTTTGGCCACTCTCCGTTATATCAGTTATATGTCAATAACATAAAACTTACCGCCGTTTGAGCGCACTGAACATGAAAAAAAAAGGAAATGAAAAACAAGAAATGCAGAGACCGCGGATTGTATTATTGTCATTTTTGTTAGGATACATTCATTTGGATGTTCTAAGAGAGTCCCATTAAGACGTTTTTAAGCCTGTGTTCTATGTCAAAAAATTTACAATTTCTAGAAAAGTATGTTTTCACTTAATTTATACATGGCACAAATTTGTGTTTTGTGTTGTTCTACCGGACAATTTTGCGCCAAACAATTTTTATTATAAGATTAATATTTCGCTGCACTTGATTGTCGTAACATAAAGACTCCACGTTTTACTCGTGCACGGTTATTTTATTACTCCGGATTATATTGACACACAATATGTTAAACTAGGGGTAATAAAATATATCTAAAAAGAATTTGAATATTATAAAATATCCCTTGTCTTTTTGTGTTTTGTATATTACTATTTTGTGAATAGTATAATTGCATTTGTAATTGCATTTTGTTTTCTTGTTGTTTTCTCTACTTGTGTTTGAAAATATTTTTGGAAGTATTCGGCCCCTCCTTGCGCGCTAAATATATCACATTACGGTAGAATCTCGGCCAATGTAGCCGTTACAATGTTTTGGGAATTATACCATTACTAAGGTGACATTTATTTTCTTGCGTTAAATTATCACGTTGTTATGAACTGTAGAAAAACTGGCAAAACCAATGAAACGGTACTGTTGCAAGAAGCAAAAAAGTTGAAGTAGGGGCGGCACGCATGCGAGGAAGAACAGATGGTGGACGACCGGTTGAATGCCAGCATGAAGGCAAATGCGTCTGCCTGCAGCCGTCAGCCAACAGGGCTTCGAGGCTTCAAGGTGAAGGGCACATCACCATTGAGGTCAACACATTTTAAAACCTGAGAGGACAGGACAAACGTATCCCCAACCTTCTTGCTCTTTCGGCGAGCAAGGTCAAACCGTAAGCTTAGATCATTTTGAACAACAAACGACCGGAATGAATAGTCAATCCTAAATGCCTCGTCAACGCCCCAGTACGTTTCGTGCGTATACTTGGCCTTAAGGCCATGAACCCTTTGATGCCCAGTATTGCTCAGGAGCAACAACTCAAGAATGATTTAATTTCTCCCAGAATATGTGCGCCTCAATAAATTTAGCGCCACCTGTCGCAAGGCCTAGAATACCTGCGCTTAGCAGCGAAGAATCAAATTACAACTTAACAGATTACTTGTACTTTCATGCAAAAGCTGACAGGGAATGTGAGGTTTGATGGCGTGCACCACTGACCTCGAAACTCTCAGAAGAAAAACAGCCGCAGATATTGCAAATCCAGCTACAAGTGTCTCTACTGTGCGAAATGTAAAATTCACCTGAGCCTTCTACCAGGGCGTAACTGCTTTCAGCCATCGGGCATAAAAAATGCCGCAAATGTCCAATGTTGCTCACCATCAACATTTCGAAAACATAATTAAGAAAAAAAAAGTATTTTTTGTCTCAGACCAGATTTCTGTTATTTTTGCGTTGTAAAACCACGTAAGGATTTCTAGGCCTCCAGTACTTCAAGTAATGTTTTCAACATCAAGTGCTTTTTGTAGTCGGCAAAAACGGGATTCGAGCAAAGCAGGTGCCGCTCGCGGTATGCCTCACTGACTTTCCTCTGGAAGTTCATTCGGAAATAAGCCTACGAGCAGCCACCCGTTTTTTTGGGAAGTACTCATTTTAGTAAACTCGTGCCATCCCTTCCTTGAACTGGCGACGCTTTTTCCTAGCAAATATCCAGCCTTCGTGTGTGACAACGCGCAATAACTCGGGCTCTTTGGGTGTTTGGGAACAGTACTCCTTGACACGGATGACCGGGAGTACGTCAACTAGTGGTCTTGGGAGGATAGAATTAGATTGCTTCCGAGGCGTAAGGGAAACGTTTAACGTGACGACTCCTTGTGAGAACGAGCTCACATGGCCCGACTTTAAAGGCCCGTTCACACTCTTGCAACGGAGTAAGAGCCAGAGAGACGATATTTGTTGAAACCTCTTAAAATTTCTTAGGACGAGAGAACACACTGGCATTCTGGGGCCATCTATGCGGTGACCCCGGAACTTCATTTAACGAGAGCGAAGGTTTTGCGGGATTTTCGAGGTCAAATGTGCGTAATACGTATAAGAAAGGCCAGTTTATAAGGTTGACAAAAGCTTTCGAGCCAAGAAAGAAAGGATAATGCGCGAGAGAAATAGAAAATATGCCGGACCGCCAAGTATACACTGCTACCCAATAGCCGGCGCCACTGTGTCCTCTCGTTGTAAGAGGTTTCAAGGCATCAAGTTTTAAGAGGTCGCAAGAGTGTGAATGGGCCTTTAGATACTGACACGAATTATAACTTATTCTGAATCAGAAAAACGGAAACATATCACATTTTAAGAAAGAACCTTCACCGTTGAATGAACAAATGAACCGTTGAGTTGGTTATCTCTGAGT
The DNA here is from genome assembly GCA_013358835.2 of Ixodes persulcatus. Classification (NCBI taxonomy): domain Eukaryota; kingdom Metazoa; phylum Arthropoda; class Arachnida; order Ixodida; family Ixodidae; genus Ixodes; species Ixodes persulcatus. The sequence continues at coordinate 30,745 of JABSTQ010009009.1, forward strand.
CATATAAAAAGAAGAAGCTATTCATCATGCATACCACTTATGCCGTGTCGCCAGCAGAACTCTTACGTGGTTCACTTTGAGGCGCATACGGCTGTTGCAGTTTAACATGAAGATCTGAGTTTCGGTACACATACCTCGAAGCAGCACACCAATGTTAGACCAACATCAGCCCACCACTAACAAGAATTGGCTTCAATATTGGCCAAACCTTGTTTTTTTTTCGAAATGAAAAACCGATCCAATGTTGGACTATTCACTAACGCCAATGTTGGACCACGATTCAACCAATAATTAAACCAACCCTAATTCATGCCATCGTTGGACCGCATTTAAACCAATATTTAAGCCAAAGTCGGGCCACAGTTAAACCATTACCTAAGCCATAATTGGACTACTGTTGCTTGTGGATCTTACAACCAATATTTGCATTTAAGTTTAATCATTTGTTTATTCAATGTTGTCTCCCAACCTTTTGTTCTTGCGATTTCAAGTTCTGCATGTGATTTTTACCCCAGGTTTTGCTATTTCCGGCACCCATTTTAGCCGCCATTTTAGCGGGCACATAGCTTTCTTTTCAGATGGGTTTATAGTGTTCGTAGAGCGCTATAAATACATCTGAAAAGAGCTGCAGTGGACAAGCCACATTCACCGTGAAAAATCTTAAGTCAATATTACATATATAAAATATGTAAGTCAATATTACATACATAAATATAAAAAATGAAAGCCGTTTACAACTCTCTGTAACGCCGAATTAGAGCGGAGCTCTTGAGGAGGAGGAGGGAAGGGTACTCAGGGGAGGGTATACCCCTCCTTCCTCCTGACCCCCCTGCTACTCCTCCTCCCCTCCTCCCTCATCTTCCTCCTTCTCCTCCTCGTGGTCCTCCTCCCCTCCTCCTCCTGCCCTCCTTCTCCTTCACCTCCTCCTTCTCCCCTCATCCTTCAACCTCCTCCAATCCTCTCCTCCTCCTCCCTCCTACTCCCCTCCTCTTCGCCGCTCAAGCCCTCCTCGCCACTCGCCGCTTCTCCTCCTCCTCCATCCTCATCCCTCCTCATCCCTCCTCCTCCTCCCTCCCCCGCCTTCTCCCTCTCCCTCCACCTCCTCCCTCTTCCCCTCCTTCTTCCTCTCATCCTCCCCCTCCCCCTTCTCCCTCCCGACACTGATGCGTCACTCTGACGCGTTACGCCGAGGCTTACGGTTACGGAGACGCCAACGCGTCACGCCGACGCGTTACGCAAACGCGTTACGGTTAAGGCGACTCCGACGCGTTACGGTTACGGCGACGCCGACGCGTCACGCGGAGGAGTTACGCCAACGCGTTACGGTTACGGCGACGTAAACGCGCCACACCGACGCGTTACGGTTACGGCGACGCCGAAGCGTCACGTGCACGCGTTGTGCCGACATGTTACGGTTACGGCGACGCTAACGCGTTAAGGTTATGGCTACGCGGAGGCGTCACACGAAGGCGTTACGCCGACGCTTTACGGTTACGGCGACGGCGACGGCGACACCGACGCCGCTCAAGCCGGAAAGGGCGCCTAAGAGCTGCGCTCTAAAATATGGAATTCAAAGCGTACCGTCAATACATTTCATTAAAGGGTAACTGCAAACAAAAAAGAGTTTTTTAAACAGTCTAATTGGGACAAGCATGCCACAAAACAAATCTTCCGCAAAAAAAAAAACAATTTTTTTAGCAATATTTATGCCACAGGACGTAATTTGGTCGGAGTCACAACCTCTCCACATTTGAAACTCCCGCTCTTTCGACGCGCGCGGAGTGGCTGGTATACGTCACTCCGTGACGTATAGCAGCCACTCCGTGACGTAAATAAAAACTTTTTGGAGCGCGATATAAAGCGGACGAAAAAACCGCAAACTAAAATCAGTCTGGTGCAATAAATATTGCTGTAAACAATTTTATTTTTTTGCGGAAAAATTGTTTTGTGACATGCTTGCCCCCATTCGCCTGTGTAAAAATGCACTTTTTTTCTTCTTTCGAGTTACCCTTTAAGAATAGTGATTGAAGAAAAATTAAACAAAAATTAGTGCCAGGATCCATCACTGCAAGCAGTAAACCGGCCAGGAACTTCATGGAATCCCACGCAGGGGGCTGGGCACAGGCAACACCACGTAGAATAATCAAGCCCCCGCATCACCTCCTCTCCCTTCATGAAACGTCATCACAGTCGCATCGTGCTAATTCGGCTATTAGACCCGAGTCCGACCTTCGACGCGCTGATTGAACACGAGCTCTTCCGAACACTGACGCAGCACTCGTGCCGATTCTCTCGGCAGAAAACGCGCGTTCCGAACCTCTCGTCGTAAAGTACGCCTGTCTCTCGAGACCGCCCACCACGGGAAGTATTTACGCCAAGGCTTCCTTACCAGCCAAGTCTCCCTGGCGCTAACGGCCCACAGGCGGAGCCCTCGTCGATCCTTACAACGCCCCTCACACAGTCCTGAAGAACGACAAACATCACCGGACTGGTTTTGCCATGAATCTCGACACGAGCGGTGCATCTTCCGATGGGTGTGAAGAGTTATCCTCCAGCAGTTCTTATCTAAGGGCCATCCCACGGTGTCGTAACTTTCCGAAGGACGTGAGCGAGCTTCACACTCAATATCGAGTAGTCTACTCCGTTGTCAATGAGTGCCGTCGCGTCGCGGCCGTCGATGACTATGTTGAGGTTATTCGGCACCGTCGCAGAAGCGTTTTTCTGTGGCGTATCGTCGTTAGAGTGGGAGCTCTCCAATGTTTGGGGAGCATCTTTACTTCGTCCGTGAATGGCAACTCCACCTCCCAGTGTCGCCGCGCTTAGTTTTCCAGTCGTGGCATGGGGAACAGTTTTTGTCGGCGGGAACGGTGAAGTGTTTACCCTGGAAGTCGCGAGGACTGCGAACGGGATTTTTGTTGTGCAACCGGCATCAAGGACGGCGATTGGGCCAGGTACTCCTCGATATCTCTCGGCCGCTATCCAAGGCGGGGCCGAGGGTCGTTCGGCGCAAACCCCCGCAGGCCCATCTGGCGGAAGCTGCACCGTCGTAGACGTTGCCCGCCTTTCCGCAGTTGTAGCAGATAGAGCGTCGGTCTGCCGTTCGCCACACGTCGGTCTTCAGAGTTGAACGTATTTCCTGGCGGGCGTATGGAACTCGGTCGTCATGGCGTCGGGCATACTGCTGCGCCGGAGACTGACGTTGGGGCGGAGCGGAATAGGGACAAGGCGGTGGTCGTGGCCGTCGGGCAATTGCGGCGTACGACAATGCTGGCTCCACAGTCACAGCCACGCTGTATGGAGCCTCTTGTTCGAAGACTCGCTGTACTTCTTCTCGAACCACCTAAGCAATCGAGAGCGAGGCCGGGCGTTCAGCAGTGGACAGCAGCTTCTTTAGCTCTCCGCACACCATCGCACACCGCACAACACCGCACAACATCGCGAATAATCTCCTGAATTCCAGGCAGGCTCGAGCCGTGGTCCAATCGCGATGGCGAGGGGGCAGTTACGACGGGGTGCCGATGGTAGTGGGTCGCCCTTGCAAGGATAGCACGCTCCATGTTCGTCACCTCGCTGACCAATTCTTGAACGGTCGTTGGTGGTTTGCGTACAAGATATCGTCCTTCACGCCACAGCTCTGAATACGCGGCTTCTTTTCCTCGGTGGCTTGGGGGTCGGCGCGGGAGCTCAGGTGCAGGACATCTTCCTCTGAGCTCGTGACTCTCTCATTTGGGTCCTGGGTCCTCGATTGCAGCAGGTCTTCGGCCCTCTCTCTTCGGTGTTGACTGCAAACGTACGTGTTAGCTCGTTCTTGCAAAGATTCCACGAAGTCAAGGAAGCTTCGTGGTTTTCAAACCAGCGCCTTGCAGTTACTTTTTGCGAGAAATACAGGCACTGCAGGCGTTACTTGTCACACCCCTCGTTGTGGCGGGCCACGCAATCGTACTGGTTGCATTAGTCTTGGACGCCCTCGGAGATCTCGCCGAGAAATGGAGTAGATGTACGCGGTGCGACGGGCAGGGCGACGACGGGCGGGGGGACACGGGGGAAGAAACACATTTAGGTGAGGACTCTCTCTCCGACGGGACGGCCGCATTATGCCCGGCGCAACGCGCGCGCTTCACTCGCACGGGGATAGATGGCGTCCAAGTATGGGATCCTTCCAAATTGACCGCTCCGGTTGTTGCTCCCTGCGGCGGTCCAGCATTCTCTCGCTCACCGCTTCTTGTTGTACTTCACGACTGCCACGCCGCCACCAAGTCGCCAGAGTCCGTAAATTTTTGTTATCTTCCATCTTCGTCTTCTTCATCTTCTTCTTCTTCGAGTTAATCATGCACGATGGTGGCACCTGTGATCGACACAGCACCAGAGCAAAACACGAGGCCAGCAACTGGCCGCACACCACCACCACACCACCACACCGCGAAAAAGGCAAGCACGCTACGCCGCCGACACCGTGGCCGCCTAGGAGGGACTTCATAGCTCAGCGCCCTCCGCGGCGACGCGGAACTAACTACTCCTAGTTCGAGTCTAGCTCCGAACACGATCTGGTCGCTCGCTCCCCGCGGGAAGAGCTGCCAGAGTCATCACCTTAACATGTTTCTTCCACAGCGCGGGGTAGTCATCATCGGTGTCTTCTTCTTTCGGTACCCCGCACATCCACAAACATATCACGAGGGACAAATGATGAAGCGGCGAAGAACGAAAGAAACTAAAATTTAACGGCAAACTTGAGCCACTACAAAAAAAAAGAGGAATAACTGTGAAGAATAACAGGGAATCGTGGGTGTCGGCGTCGACGAGGATGCTGGCTCGAGCACTGGCGAAAGACTGACCCCGGCTCGCCACGCGGAGCCCCTTAGTTCTCGCGTGGGTTTCTGGAACATTGGCAGTAGAACATAGGCGCGTAGAATCTTCGTAACTCCATCAGACGGCAGGGTTTTCGAACTTACGAAAACGCTAAATTGAAAAAATAAAAAAAGCGTCTGCTCTCAGGAATCGAACCTGGGGACTCCGCGCGAAAGCCAAGCACGGTGACCATTCTGCCACAAACGTTTTTTTTTTTTTTTCTGTTTTTTTTATTGCATTCTGCCACGAACGCGCTCTCTCGGCGACACGTGCAGCAATATAAATTAAACTCTACGTTTCCAATCTATTATGATCGAATTAGTAAATGAACGTAAAACAATTTCTGAAAAATAATTTCAGAAAATCTCCTGTGGGATCAACGGATAAAGCAGGTCGTCAGAAAATCGTGTAAAATTGTTGGTGTGCTTTCACGTTTTTGAGCCATTCTCGCCGGAAACATAAAACTACAAAAATATATTACATTATTTAATCTCAAATATCTTATTGCCATCTTGTTTGGAGCACGACCCGAAAAACAACTCTTAACAAAAAATTATGTCTACAAGAAACGGTTTGCGTTTTATTGGAAACGTTAATTTCTGAGCTCATAAAAACTCCATTCTCAGGATAAAAATTATAAATATACATACATTTTAGGAATACCTTTTGAATCGGTCATTTTGTTTCTCCTCTCCCGAATTAATTAGCTTTCTTAAACAAACGTCAAAATTATTTAAAAATATACCCACCTTCGGCAGCCGCCGCCCCAAGGAATAAAAAGCGTTTCCTTCTTGCACAAATTACAGTTTACAGTATTTGAAACATATTCTACCCTCACATGCTCAATAAATAGTGCATAAATGACGTGGGCATTTACTTTATAAACACTAAATCACTGTATCTATTTTTTTGTATAGTATGCTATATAAACCTGTCAAACCTTTATCTTTCAAATAATGCCTTTATATTCCATCCAAGCGATGTGGGAGGTTTGGGGAAAAAAAGCTGAATAAGTCAACCTGACGAGCTTCCTCCTCCCCAAAAATTATACAATGTAGAAAGGCCGCACTTCCTCCGACGCCCGTCGGACGAGTGAGATCTGTGTGCAAATCACTCCTCCGACGCCGGAAGTGACGTAACGGAAGTGACGTCACCTTGGTAATTATTAATAGTTAATATAAATCATTACTGCATACATAATATAATGTGACTTTTAATATAAATACAAATAAAAATAAACTCATCTGATTTTAATGCAGCTTTACAGTAAAAGGTCACGTGACTAACCATTTTTATCACTAAATCTGTTTATTTACAACCTTTTTAAACGCAGCTTGGCAAAAGTTATGAGTTATAAAAATAGTACTAATACATATAAATACATCTTTATTGTCTTTGTGTCACGTGACGTTATTATTGTGGGCGTGGCTGGCGTGGCCCTAGCGCGTGCGTCGCTTGCGGTTGCGTGCTCCGACTCGGCTGCCCCTTGCATTGTACATTGCACGCTTCTCCAGCGCGGGCGCTCGTCCTGTGAGAAAAACGTCTCGCAGCTGATCTCCTGCCCGTAGCCTTCGTTACACTGCGAGCGAGCGGAACATAACACGACGCTCAATGCTCCCTTCACCAGCGTGACCGACGGTAGTGACGGCCGAGTGCGCCCGCGCGCTTAGATGGGTGTTCGCTGTTGCAAAGACCTTAAACGTGACCCCAATCATTGATTATCGCATTTAATAAGTAGTTTTAAACGGGCCAACAGCTGAGTTACGTTAAGGTTCTCACTTACAGCGGTAAGTGTGCATAACCCAGCTGCAAGAAGGTTGAACGGATATGAGGGACCCCGCGGAACCCGGGGGGGAAGGGGGGGAGGGGGGGGGGGTCACTGCGGATACGCCAGTTAGCAGTTAAATTTCAAACTGGGTCCACTTGGAGTCACTACGACTGGGATATGCCGGTTCCAGTTGGGAACCAATGGGGACCTAACTGGGAATCAACTTGAAGCAAAGAATTGTAACTGGGATGCATATTATTTTACATATTATGCTTTTTTTGTGTTCGTTTTTATGTGGGGACTGCTCTTGCATATACGAGGCACCTAAGAACCAGATTTAGTATTTTCTTCTGAGGCTGATTTTTGTGTAGGTGTTGACACTTGCGCCTTCGATCAAACCGAGCAGTACCGAAAAGGTGTGCCCACCATATGAAACACTCATGGTTGAAGCTCACCGGGCCACTCGGTCACATATGCTGTCTGGCCCTGTCTCTGCAGTAGAATGCGTAGAGTGTTATCAGAGTAGAATGTGATACTCGACTCATTCAGTGAGCACGTCACCCTCACCGTCCCGTAAGTCTATTAAATAGCAGCGTATACTCTCTGTTGTGTCTACAAGCTGATCCTGGCTGCGGGTAGACGAGGGCGAAGAGGAAGGGGGAAACAAACGGAGCACGAGATTGAGCAGCTGGTTTTTCCGTACTGTCTGACATAGGCGCTCGTATTAAAAGCACAACAATTGGCGCAGTCGACAGGACTCTAGGACTCCTCCTAGAGTCCGAGCTTTCCCTGGAATCTGCTCTTGCCATCGCCTCTTAAGTTGAGCAAGCGATGAAGGAGGCCAAACTCTTGACGGAAGAGGGATCCAGTTCACAAGCGGGAAAAATAAAAGCCAAGAATTCGAAGGCGTCCTGGCAAGCCGTCCGGCACTTGTTACAGATATGGGTCACGGCATCACATGGCAGACCATCCTAAGTGCCCGGCAAAGAACGAAACAAAAAGGGACACTTCGCCTCCGTTTGCAAGCGGGGAGTTTCACAAGCAAAATCCCATGTACGAAGAGTGGAACAAGCGCACGACCAAGTCCAGGTGCTAACTACCAGCTTTACCAAACAATCGGTTACGTGCGAGATACATCTGGCACATGTTCCCACCAAACTTTCAAGGTCCGTTCACACTCTTGCAACCGAGTATGCCCGAGAGAGACCAGACCGGTTTTAAGCCTCTTGCGACCTCTTAGCACCCGCTCCGCTGCAGCGCATCCGGTCCTAAGAGGTCGCAAGAGGCTTAAAAACCGGTCTGGTCTCTCTCGGTCGTACTCGGTTGCAAGAGTGTGAACGGGCCTTTGGTCGACACGGGTTCATCTGTTTCAATCCTGCCGGAAGACGTCTACCGAAGACACTTCCACTCTTACAAGTTGGAATGTTCGAGTACAACACTTCTGGACTACTCCGGAAAAGACATTCCCGTTCTGGGGAAATTCGACGCACCGGTGCAGTTCACTCAAAGACGCGGCACCTGCACATTTCACGTCGTACGAACAGGCGCGGCTGTCATGGGCCTAAACGCCTTACGTGCGTTGGACATCCAACTAAGCTTTGCTCCTCCCACCGGGGGACAGGTGGCAACGGTCTCCGCGAGAAACCTTCCAGAGATCGCACAAGACTTCCCCCATCTGTTCTCTGAGGGATTACCGTAGAATACCGTGCATCTGCCCATTCCACACTAAGCACCCACCCCCAAAAATTGAAACGCCTGAAAAATATGCAAAGTACATATATATGTGAATTGATGACTTCACATGTGCCCATCCCCTATTTTTTCGTGATTATCTTCAAATGTTTAGTGGGCGCTTGCTCAATATCTTACGGCAGGTCATGCGAAAGTATTTGTACATAAGGTAAAGAAAAAAGATTCCGTTGCTCCTTTCCAACAAAAGCTACGAAGACTACCTTTCGCAGTGCGCGAGAAAGTTTCTGAGGAACTGGCGAAGCTGGAACGCTCCGAGGTTATCGAGCGCATCAATGCTTCGGAGTGGGTGTTTCCCATCGTGGTGGCCCGCAAGAAGAATGGGGAGATCCGGCTCTGTGTAGACTTACGCAAGTCGAACACTGCAATATTTTTGGATTCCCATTCTCTACCGTGCCCTGACAAACTTTTTCACCAGCTTTCCGGTGCCCGTGTCTTCAGCAAGCTAGACCTCTCGTCGGAGTATCACCAGTTAGACCTGGCAGAGGAGAGCAGAGACCTAACGGCATTTGTGATGCATGAAGGTCTCTTTAGGTTCACCAGAGCATGTTTCGGGCTGGCATCCGCTGCTCCTGCCTTTCAAAAAATGATGGACTGCATACTCTGAGGTACTCCAGGTACCATCGTCTACCTGGATGATGTACTTATTTTCGGACGCACAAGAGAAGAGCATGATGCCCGCCTGGGGCAAGTTCTTTCACGTCTTCAAGATGCAGGCTTGAAACTAAACCAGCAGAAATGTTTTTTTGCAGTCCAGCAGCTTCAATTCCTAGGACATGAGCTGACACCGCAGGGAATCAAGCCATGCCAAGATAATATTGAGGCTATCATGCAGGCTTCACCCCCCACCGACATAACATCACTAAGTTTGTTAATCGGCGTGCCCACATATTACCTCAAGTTTGTACCGAACTTTGCGACCATTGTGGAGCCTCTGCACGCGCTCCTGCGGAAGGATGTTTCCTTCCAATGGAAAACGGCACAAAAAGAGGCATTCCCTGCTGTGAAGGATCTGATACGGAACAGCATTCCACTGACGTTTTCGACGTGGCGCTGCCCATGGATGCATCTAATTACGGATTAGGCGCGGTTCTGTAGCATCTACATCCGGAAGGAATTCGAACGGTGTCGTTCGCATCGTGAACACTTTCAAGCGCCGAACGCAACTACTCTGCAGGGGAGAAAGAAGCATTGGCATGCCTTTGGGCCTGCGAGAAATGGCATGTTTTTCTCTTCGGGCGCCATTTCACGCTCAAGACAGATCATCACGCTTTCGTTACTTTGATTTCTACACAAGAAACCGGTCAACAACCAATGAGGATAGCCAGATGGGCTATGCGACTCCTCAGGTATGACTACAAGGTACATTACCAGAAAGGAAACGAGAATGTCGTAGCGGATGCACTGTCACGCTTGCCCACTCCGAATCCTTCGGATCGCAGCGAGTTTAGTGACGAGAAAGAATTCACTTGCCTGGTACGCAATCTTTGCACAATCGATCAAGAAGAAATCAAGAAAGAAACCAGGCAAGACCCTGATTTGCCTCGAGTAATCCAGTGTATCTTCACCGGATGGGGTCACGAGGAACAATGTGATAAAGTACTATCTACATACTACAAGTTGCGAAAAGAGCTTTCCTCTGTGGATGGCTTACTACTACGTGGTGAAGTGTTGGTTCCACCTGTTTCGCTACGGCGTCGACTCATTGATCTAGCTTCTGAGTCACACCCTGGAATTGTGCGGACGAAGCAGCGTCTACGCCAGCGCTTCTGGTGGCCCAGAATAGACATTGAAGTCGACACCTACATAAGAGACTGCCACACCTGTCAGACGAACGACAAGACAGCTGGGACGGCAGCGGCACCCCTTTAACCAGTTCCATTCCCATGGGGTGCATGGAAACAACTAGGAATAGACATTTTTGGACCTTTTTACAAACTTCCATCGCAATTCAGATTTGCAGTCACCTTAGTCGACTACTTCACTAAGTGGCCAGAGGTAGCTTTTTGTAACCAAGTTACGGCTGAAGCTGTATGTGAATTCCTCATTTGAATCTTCAGCCGGGAACGGTACTCGGAGGTGATTGTTTCTGATCATGGCCCACAGTTTGAATCCCGCATATTCCAGGAGTTCCTGAAGTCTAGCGAGATTTCCCACCATCGGTCTGCAATAAACCATCCACAAGCCAATGGTCAGGTTGAGCGCTTCAACTAAGCGCTTAAGCAGTACGTCCAAACTATCCTGCAGGAACAAGGCAACGTTCGTACAGGCCTTGAGGAGTTTCTGGGTGTCTACCGAAGCACACCACATGCAGCGACGAAGCTTCCCCCGCTGAGCTCATCCACGGACGTAAAATGTGGACCCGTATGGACATCGTGGGCTTCCCAAGTTTTGACAAGACATGCACACACATGCACAATAAAAATAGCGTTGCATTGTTTGTTGTTTTGTTGCTTACACTGCGGGCTGAGACAATCCTTTTTGGAGCCTAGCTGAACGGCGCCGTGTGTGGTGCGAGCAGAAAGCAATTGCGTAAACATGCCAATATATTTAAAGAAAACAATTGAGCTTCAGCTTTCAGTCGAGGTTGGAGATTTTAATTGGATATAAAGTTATTTTTCTTTTTTGCCAGTTTTTTACATCCCTCTTCCAGGACTGTCACATGTTTGTTTCTTTGTATTATTCCTGTTGTTTTTACTTCGGATACTATTTGCATAAGCATTTTTGAGACTGACCGCGCACCTGTGATTATTGTCACCTTTGATTCGGGAACCCCGATTCGGTTCTTATATATTTCTGAGCCATTATAACTTCAACTCAATGTAAATAATTTACGATAACATGAAACATTTGTATGTGAATGTGGTCGTATTAGCACGTGTGGATTGTAGTTTTATATTAACTTTATTCAAATAATTAGATATCACTAATTGTCATTTTTATTTGCCTGGCTAACAAAAGTGTCAACCCAATTTTACTTTAGCGATCTGGCATCCTTGATTATATGAACTCATTTATATTATTTAAAATATAAGAACGTAGGACTTCATTGCCCAAACTGTCAGGTTCTATTATTAATTTAACAAAATTTATAAAAGGAAAGTACAATATGTGACATTTATACAGCGATGCTTAAGCCTCAGACATTGGGGCAAGGAACGAACAAATGCGTTGCATTCTAAACAACTGGTTTAAAGTTATGTGGCCCAAGTAGGCTCACTTTCAAAAATAGGTACTTGTAAAGTAATTGCATTAGTTTTTAAAAGTAATTTGTAATTGCAATGAATTATTTCTCAGGTAGTAGTAATTGTAACTGTAGTTAAACTACTTTTGGAGCAAAGTAATTGTAATTAAATTACATTTTAGAAGTAATTTACCCAGGTATGAATACAATTGTGGTCTAAATCATGATTTCAATTGTGATTTAAATTAACTTGATTTTTATCCTCCATCCTGCCGATATGTGTGTCAGTGCACGGCCACTGCCAATCATTTCATTTGCAGCATGCGACATTGAGCCCTTAATTCTTTAAACGAGGGCAATGGGGGATGGCCAAGGGATGAAGATGGGCTGAATAATTTTTTTTCCAACATTTCGTTGATATGCTATTAGATAACTTTGCACTTTGCAGGTGAAATTCGGTGTGGTCTGCTTTTCTGGAATCGATCGGATGGACACCGAATCTACAAGTCGAATGAATCAGACTGTCCCATGCAGATTGACCAAACTGTGTTTAATTTTTTGATAGCTAACTTACTAGTATTGTAATATTGCTGCTTTTATGCTTGAAGAAGTGTGTAGATAAGTGGGTAGCACAAATGCTCAGAAAGAGTGGCAATGTTATGTTTTTTATATACTTGATTATACTGGAGACAACAGCTTTCTGGGGAAGTATTTGCGACTCTGTGTAGGCGTCGATCAGGCAAAGGCAAACGCTGCCTTGTACCACAGAGACACGAGGAAATATGTTACACCACTTTTCTTTGCAAATAACGATTTGACAGGCTTGACTAGTCCAGAGATATCAGCGAACGAGTGGTCAGCGCTACAGAGATGGTAGATAGTGCTGGCAAAAAAGGGCTGTCATTTGTGGCCCTCGAATTAGGAGGGTCAGCAACAGGTTTATAATAATAATCATCTTTGTTTTGGATGCAATCGGTCTTCATTTTGGGTGCCCCGTGGTGCACCAACACAAACAATAAAACGAGCAAACAAAAAAATCCTTAACACACAAAGTTAACAGACAAATAAATGTAAGATTAACCAAATGGTGACGGTACATTGCAACAGATTCAGATATATAAAGGTGAGGTGGAGCGATGGCATTATATAATGACTGAATCCGAGAGAGATGCGAGGTATTGCACAGTGAGCAAACACAACATGTCTGGTTACACGTGAAGGAACATGAAACAGTTCAGCTCTAGTTCGCCTGTAGCTCAGCTTACAAAGGCATCGGTGGACCTCTTCACAGACTTCCACTCTAAAATTACATTGTCCACACTTTAAAATCACAATATGGCGGACGTGCCTGCAAGAAGCACGAACATCATTGCACATCGCATAGGCTGTAACAATTTGCTATTACCCATGTGCAATAGGTGTTTGTTGCCTGTATTAATTACCCTACATGTGACGTGCAGGAATTTGCAGCTCCCGTGTCAACCAAGTCAATGAATTTGTGAGCCAAATATTAATGTCTATTATTGTCACTCCAATAAAAAGAATTTCCCTGCATCTTGTGGAAGTGCTACCTGGGCTCTGGATCACTTGTTTCCTGTAGTATGGCACCCAGGCCCGATCCCATGCCATTCAAGAAAGAAAATTGAGACAGCACGTGCAGTTGCCTGGTAGAAAAGCAGCTTTTCTACCAGGCAACTAGAACCCAGTTGTCTGGTAGCTGTGATTCTTGTCTGAATAATTGAAACAAAGAACGGCTTTCACTTTTTTATGCCCGCCACAAACTAGGCCGATTATCTCCGTTTTTCTTTTTTAGAGCGCAGCTCTTAGGCGCCCATTTCCGGCTTGAGTGGTGTCGGCGTCGCCGTTGCCGTCGGCGTAACCGCGCGGTGCATGATGGGTAAATTTCCCCGGTAAATTTAGCGGAAAATTTTCCCCGCTAGATTTAGCGGAAAATTTTCCCTGCTAAACTTAGCGGAAAACGTTTCCCGCCAAATCTAGCGGAAAATTTTTTCCGCTAAATCGAGCGGAAACTTTTCCCCGCTAAATCTTGCGGAAAGTTTTCCCCACTAAATTTAGCGGAAAATTATCCCGCTAATTCGAGCGGAAAATTTTCTCCGCTAGATCTAGGGGGAAATTTTCCCCGCTAAATCAAGCGAAAATTTTCACCGATAAATTTAGCGGAACATTTTCCCCGCTAAATGTAGCGGAAAATTTTCCCCGCTATATCTAGCGGAAACTTTTCCCCGCCAAAGTTAGCGGAAAATTTTCCCCGCTAAATTTAGTGGAATACTTTCCCCGCTAAATTTAGCGGAAAATTTTCTCCACCCCCACCCCTCGAGGTGACGTGACCCCCCCCCCCCCCCCCGTGCCTTCCCCTCCTCCTCAAGAGCTGCGCTCTATTTCGGCGTTACAGGGAGTTGTAAACGGCTTTCATTTTTTTTTTGTCCTTGTCCATTTCGCCCTGCCTTTTACGATGAACAAAATAAAGTCACTTACAACCCCCTGTAACGCCGAATTAGAGTGCAGCTCTTGAGGACGAGGAGGGAAGGGTACTGAGGTGAAAGGTACGCCCTGTTATGTACATCGTTAGTTAGCACGTCGCTAGCGCCACCTAGCGCCAGCTACAGTGTCCCCAAGCAAGGGCCAAGCCTAGCAAGAGTTGGACGACCCCTGATCATGTAACGGACCGTATATAAAACATGTGCTCTCAGTAATCCCAGTAATCGATGTCATCCTGTTAATGCGTCCCAGCATAAACATAACATGCCCCTCCTCCCTCCTGCTCAGCTCCTCTTACTGCGTGCTACTCCTCCCTCCGAGCGGCGTCGACGTCGCCGTCGGCGTAACCGTGAGGTCACGTGACCCTCGTGACCTCACGGGGGTCACGTGACGTCACTGAAGTCACGTGACCTCACGGGGGTCACGTGACGTTATCGCAATGATAACGATGACGATGAGAATGACGTCATCGTGATGACGTCATCGGTGACTTCACCAGTGATGACGTAATCAGTGACGTCATCGCGACGATGATGATTATGAGGATGGCGTCATCGGAATGACGTCATCATGATGAACATCACTGGTGCGTTTATAGTGACGTCATCGTGATGATGATGTCATCGTAATGACATCATCACTATGACGTCACTGATGGCGTCATCAGTTGACGTTACCAGTGACCGTCCACGCGTCCCATAATGCACCGCGTGGTTTCGCCGACGCCGACGGCGACGGTGCTCAAGCCGGAAACGGGCGCCTAAGAGCTGCGCTCTAAAAACCACGTTTGTTCCGTATCTAGATGGTGACATGGCGGTGAATATATGGAATGGCCACAACCTTCTTTTCCTCCTTCAACTGTTCACCTCAAGTTCGACCGGCCTTAACGTTTTTTTACTATTTGTTTCGAGCTGCCGAAATGACTGAGTGTGAATACCCTGAAGCTGTGATCACCTAAATCTCAAGTGGCCTATGTTCATTTTGTGAATACACGACTTCAT
Organism: Ixodes persulcatus; assembly: GCA_013358835.2. Lineage (NCBI taxonomy): Eukaryota > Metazoa > Arthropoda > Arachnida > Ixodida > Ixodidae > Ixodes > Ixodes persulcatus. Next base: position 45,791 of record JABSTQ010009009.1, read on the forward strand.
TATTCGGATCTTA
>JABSTQ010009010.1:0-34784 GCA_013358835.2 Ixodes persulcatus
TGTGGTGCTACAGCGTAAATGCCGACATGCTGCACAGATATTGTGTGTCTCGGTGTCACAAAATCTACAGCATCTGAGATGCATGTGTATCAATTTTTTTCAAGACGGATATTTGCAGAACTATGGATACCAGGAGGCTCGCTTCGCAGTGTTCAAAGGTGACCAATTTCTTATTTACGACTCTCTTCTGTATTGTAAATTCAAGCAACTTTGAATATGAAGCTCCCATGCCCACTTCTCTTTGTGTACAAAACTTGTTTTTAGCCGCCCTAACTGTGTCGTTTCACAGACTCGGTACTGAAGTACATCAGCGTATGGGGCAACGCTCGGGTATTACGGTACGTTTTTGCAAAGATAAAGTTTTCACATGATGAAATTGCCAAGAAATAGGTTACAGGTGTTTTTTTCGATGTAGTAACCAGATAGGATAGGCTGCTTGCTGCAAAACAAATACTATATTTGAACAGGCAGAGTTCATTGAATTGCTGAACCTATACAGATTTATCACAGGTCTAAGAAACGTTTGTCAAAATATGTGCAATACATTTTTCAAACTATGTGCAATACATTTTTCAAACCAGCACATTACAATTTTAGAATGTTATTACTTTTATACTTGTCTGGCAATTTCGGTCCCGTTGCTGTTGCATCAGGTGTCCCTAAGGGTAGTGTACTCGGGCCTCTATTGTTTCTAATCTATGTCATGGACCTACCACCATCAATTAAATCGACAATTAGACGTTTCGCTGATGCTTGAGTTATTTACCAGGAAATTAATACACTTATAGTGATCACAATATTGACCAAGACGATTTAGATACGATATCATCATGGTGTTCCCTCCTGCAGATGAACATTAACGCACGTAAATGCTAACAAATGTCCATAATTAAGTCCTCGACTAAAACACTGACCCAGTACTTACTACTTTCACAACCACTAGAACACTCATTGTCGTACAAGTATTTGGGCGTGTATTTTACGGACTCATTATCATGGATTGAGCAAATAACATATAGTGCACTAAAAACACTTGGTTTGTGAAAAAGCCATTTGTGTGAGAAATTTCTTGTGTCCAACAAACATATGAATCATACAAGATATATAAGAACTATTGAGAACTATATAAGATATATGAGAACCGTATAAGAAACTTTTTACAAGTTTCTTACATATCTTATATAGATCTTGTATTTTCTTATATATCTCATCTGATTCATATGTGTTTATTGGACACAAATATTTCTCATGCAATTGAGATTTTTCAGTAGGGATCTAGCTCCCATTGAAACAAAACTACTCGCATACAAAACATCTATCCTCCCAAAATTTGAATATGCAAGCATAATTTGGAATCCACACCTAGGTAGCTAAACTCGTGGAGCACAACTTTGTGCCCGAAAGTTGCGGAACGCGCTAATTGGACTCTCGCGACGCTGACGTCGCGCCGAGCGAGGTGTCAATCATTCGAACGCTCATTTCTCTGAGAGAGGCAGAATGTAGCAAAGTTCATCGAGGCGCGCGTGCGGCGCGTGAGGAGCGCGAGGAGCCCGCTGATTGAACGGCTTCGCCGATGACGTAGCGCCCATTTGTCCCTACATCCCTACGCCAAGCTAAAATTAATGCTTTACAGATTGTCCCTAGGCGACCTGCTGACGCTCAAAATCCCTCCGAAGTTTGTGTAAAAAAGAAACCTCGTTTGTCGAAGTTGTCGCTGACGTCAAAGTGACGTTTCCGAACTTTGCGAGAGCCGTGGTTTGAGCTCGAGATCTTCGCTTCGGATCGAGGCGAAGTTAAACTTTGTCAACATGGCGGTGCCGTACGCTGCGGCGGCTTGGGGCCAGCACATCCATCGTGCCATTACATCCATCGAGCAAATACGTCCAATTTCGTGCCATTACATCCATCGTGCCAGTACATCCATAGTGTCAGTACATCCATAGTGCCAGTAGATCCAATTTGGGCCAGTTCGTCCAACGTGCAACCACATCCAACGTGCCTTTAGATCCATCGTGCCACTACATCCACCGCGCCATCACATCCATCGAGCAACTTCATCCAAAGCATGTCATTACATCCATCGTGCCGTCACATCCATCGTGTTATGACATCCATCAATCAGCTCCGTCCAAGAACGTGCCATTGCATGCATCAATCTTGCAGACTTTATCCGCTACACCTTTCGTTTTTCTTTTCTTAAAAGCTACTTCAGACATTTGCGTTTGCTTAGGAACGACTGCGTTGCGACCACTTGTGACGGTGCGAGCTCACACATGTGCGTTGAATGCGTTGACTCTACATTGGCTCGTCGTGAGGATCGTCATTAGTTGCAACCACTCGCAACGCAGTTTGAACGCAAATGTAGCCTTAACCCAGGCAAATTTGGCAGTCGTGAATGTGGTCGGAGTTTTCTATACTTAAGCCTAGAAAGTTTTTCTGCTATGTGTACATTGGGAAATGTGGTACGCTCGGCGCGATTTCACCATAAAGTGCTAGCAAAGCAAAACATCAAAGAGCGAACCCGCTTAGCGTGCCTGTCATCTCGCGCTGAGCCCAACCTCAGTGAACGCAGCAGCAAACGAGACATATATTTCTCAATAGTTCCCATTATTTCAGGAGTTATATGCCAAATTAAATGCACAAAAGCAAGTAAAATGACCCCTCGTGCGTCATGCACTTTGTGCGGCCCTCGGCCTCACCGAAGCCACACGCGCATCGTCGGCTCGTCGTGTCGCTTTAGTCGCTAAGCCTCGTTGCATCGAATCTTCAGGGAGCCTCCCCCAGTCCTGATGAATTTACCGGATTTAATGGAGCTCGAACTTCAAATTGTCAAGAGGGGTAGAAAGCATGGGTGTCATGCCATATGGAGACACTCCGCGAACCCTTCTCGAAGGCGTTTGGGGCCCGACGTGGCCGTCGTATGCCCGCTTTGCGTATGCGCCGCCACTTCCGCCGCTGGGAGACGACCCCGTTGACGAGGCGTTATTTTCGTTGTTTGTTGTTTCCACACTTACCGAACTATAGTCGCCGCTCTTTAACTCTCATAATTAACTAATTATAAACGAGTTTATTTTCGCGGGCTCGACATTTCGCGAAGTGCCGATTTCGGGAATATTTCGCGGGCAGAAAATTTCATGAACGGGAGATATAAGCGATGTATTCGTATTCACGGGGTGACTTACACGCGTGACCAATTTTTCGCGAATTTGATAAAATCGCGAAATTCTCATAAATTAGGTTTTCGCAAATATTAGGTCATCGCGAAAATTAAGTCGTTTACAGTAAACTACTTTAATAGAGGATTAGGGCGGTACACATAATCTTACTTTTGATTGCGCTTTTGACAGGAAAAAAAAAAGTTTGAATGCCTAGTCGAATTTAATTGTGATTCACTAATGGTTCTGTGGCTTACCCCTTGTTTGCTGAGGCTCCCAATCCAATAAGAATGTGAACAACGTAAAAAAGTAATTAGCTTAAAATTGGCTTAAGTATAATTGCGACCCCACGGCGGCCATCTTGGCTTCTATGGATGTACTAGCGCGATGGATGTAATGGCACGCTAAGCATGATAACAGGAAGGGCGAGAAATTACATCCACCGAGTCACTACATCCAACGAGCAACTACATCCAACGAGCAACTACATCCATCGAGCAGCTACATCCATACGCATGTCATTACATCCATCGAGTCAGTACATCCACCGAGCCATTACATCCATCGATGGATGTAATGGCTCGGTGGATGTACTGGCTCGATGGATGTGCTAGCACGTAATCCGCTGCGGCCCAGCTTATCTTCCGCCACCGTCGGCGTCGCTACTGAGACCACCGGGGACGCCTTTCAACTCCCCGACGACGACTTTCGGCGACAGTACCGGCTATCGAAAGCCATTGTGCGTTGACTCTGCGACGAGCTTCGTTCGGCGCCCGGACTTCGATGCGGCGGACAATCGCGTCTACCATGACCGTGGAACCACAAGTTCTTTGCGCGCTCCGGTTCTTCGAAACCGGTAGCTTTCAAGGCATGGTGGCGACTGACGAGCACCTGTCAGTCTCCCACATGACTGTGAACCGGGCTGTCAGAGTTTTTGCGGCTACCATCGTTTTTTTTTTTTTGTTTTTGTTTTTTTTTCTGCAATATCTGAAGAGGTACTAATAAGCTGCTATACAATTCAGAATGTTGGAAAACAAACAAGAACCGGGATAATTCTTGGGTAGGTTCGAGTCTCCCGGCAGCCGGCAGAATTATTTCCCCGAAATTTTACTGGCAGTCGTCACTCATTGGCGGTCAAATCAGTTCATCGAACGACGTGTCATCGGCAGATCGTTTCATCGGCACGCGATGTAATCACACGAAAGAGATTTTCTTCCGTTAGAGGTATATACAAATTAAACATTTTCACACCTTTATACATGTAAGTGGGGTGTCCAATAACTAACCCCCTAATAAGTGTAGCAATAGACCTTATAAAAAAATGTAAACCTCACACCTTTAAAAATGCGTGATTTTTAAACACGTTTCTTAAAACGTGTGATAATGCACTACACCTTTTTATAAAGATGTAAAACTACAATACCCATTCTCGTGAGACACGTAGCCAGGGGGGGGGGGGCATAAGGCCCCCCCCAAATCTTTCATTTTGCTGGGGCCTACTCTCCCCCCTCCCCCTCATAGAGCACTTTGTCATGGGCGCCCCCCCCCCCCTCCCCTCCCCTAAAACAAAATCCTGGCTACGTGCCTCCTTCTCGTCAAGGTGTAATTACCACAATACATTCCTTTTTTGGGGTGTACACCGTGGCCCGGGACCCAATAAAATGACTGAAAAATTAAATTACACAAACGAATCGCCGAAAGAACACGTTGCTTCTTGGCGAGTGTCGAGGCAACTTAGGCCGAAAACCGGCTTCAATATTGACCGGATGTACGGTTTTGCGCCTCGTCCCGACATCCGGCAAGTATAAGTGTACCGATGCAAATACACGATTTATGTCTAATAGCACTGGCACCACTGATCTCTTATCAGGCTGGATCGCGGAGAGAGGCCTGTATTGCTGGGGTTGAGCGGCACCACCGGCAGCCATCGCTTGACACGATCTAATGCATGCTATAGGAGAAACGGGAAAACTCAATTTTATTACGTTAGTAGGTTGTTCTCGATCATGAAACTTCTATCGTGTTTCCGCAAATAACAGTTAATATTGTGGGCAAGAATATTAAACGCGTTAGAATACCAATCTTGTTTAAATAAACGTTGTGTGGTTGAGGGTCGAGGGCGACTTTGTTGGGCGTTAACTGTGGTGTGTTTAATGAGACAAGGGCTACCGAGAGTTATTGTGGTGTCATCCGTGATCTCGGAGTCATCAGAGCTCAGCAAACGATAAGTTGGAAGGCCTTTACTGGGGACATTCGCATCGTTTTAACCGCTGGTACATAGTACTTCATGGTGAAAGCTTTTTCTTTGAACTGCTGTGAGGGATTCCGGGACAAACTGAAACTCGGAGCGTGCCGTTCAGTCGCTGAACGTGCCGTTTATTTAGCAACCGAAGCAAGTGACGTCAGTAAAGTCGGTGGTGCTCCGGCCCATTTATTTTTTTTTTTTTTTAAATCAATGTTTGAACGTTTGACGAATGTCTAGTTGATCCCCAAGCACCCGATATAATCATCGCAGCACGTCATAAAATACTCGCCCTCGAGTACCGCGTACAAGCTTCCTATTTTTGCGTGTTTCTCCCTTAGACTTTCGTGTATTGCCTCATGGTGTAATACGCCAAAACAACAAGGACGAAAACGAAGGGAGAACTAGACAGGACGCGGCGTATTGCCTGTTGTCAAGCAATGGCCGCCGGTGAGGTCAGTGACGGGCTCCCGATCCGCGATCCAGACTTGCACTGTGAGAGTTCTAATGCATTGCACCCGCGGAGTGCTGCACGGAGAACAGGCCCCGGACGAACTTGCCGAATGCACCTAGTGCAGACTGATGCTGTCGCCATAGATGTTGTAGAAAAGTACCGACCTCAAACCGAAACTAGCGCCTTTTTGTTCGACGTGATGGGTGGGAATGCGGGAGCGCAGTCGCTGCCATCGTTTATCTATAAACGTTGGTTTCTGCAACGTTTCACTTATATTTGCGATGATTCCAATTAAGGAACTCGGCTGTCAGAGATATCTACAGACGGCGTAAGTTTCCGAAGCCAGCTGACTACAAAACAGCATACACTTGAGAAAATTTATGGCACTGTACGCGCAAAAGCTTGCTTCGTTTTAAGCATAGTATTATGAGTGAACCACTGAAAGGATACTGCTTAAATCTAGTTCTTTGGAACATCTAGCAATACGTTTCGTCAGACTTTTTTTTATTTCCCTGGTGAGGGCATTGAGAACGAGAGCTTTCTCAAACAAAATACGACGGGGCAAGACAGTTGCCGTTCAAATATGACTGTGCTTGAGCCTCGGGCAAAATCTCCATGTTTAGCCTTCCCGGACGCTGAGTGAATGCGTCACAGGTTTCTGCTGTGGGAGCTTTGTCGAAAAATGTTCCACTTTTCACCTGCACACAGATGATGCGAGATCTCGCTGCCTCTGCGTTTGTCCTGGGCCTTTCATTACACACTGGTAGGTTTCAGCGTCAGTACGGCAACAAAGCGACCCAAATTTTGCAAATAAAACACGGGTCGTCGATTCCTCCCTTCGTGGAATATCAGACGCTTACAATTCAAGCTCACGTTTGAGTTTGTGGCCCGCGGGACGCGATTTCGAGCAGAATACCAACTTTTTCTTTCAGCTCCGCTGTGCGAATGCCGCCTCGTAGCAGACGAACTCCCGTCGTCTGCTCTCGCTCCCCGCCTGGGCGAGGCATGACGGGATTGTCGGCGCTAGAGAGCTCAAAGACAACGTACAGCGAGCGGCGTGAACGCTCGCCTCCCCGCGCTGTCTCGTGCTCTCGTGCACCGCCTAGGGATTGCGGGGGATTTTTCGTCAAAAGTTGAGAACTTGAGCGCGCGCAGGGAGGAGGAAACTTTGCGGCGTTCTTTTGGTCACTCCCCCCGCTACGTCAAAAAGCGAAGAATGTTTTGCTCCACGAGTTTAGCTACCCTAAGCTACCTGATCTCGAGGCTCGAAACAAAGTAGCCAGATTTATATGCAGTGATTATTTATCCGAAACTAGTGTCTCCGGTTTAAAAGCGCTAGTATAAATCTTCCTAATATAGAAAGAAGACGAAAAATAGCCCGATTGTGTTTTATTCAAGCTGTATATTACTCAGATTCCGATTTTCAATCTACTTAGTGCTGGGCTGCCAATTTTACATAATCCATATTAGACAATTCCTGCAAGATGGAACCATTTCAGTGCCATACTTACACTTTCCTCTTTTCCTCCTTAGTACTTTGCACCACTGACTGGAACAAACTACCTGACCATATTGTAACTGAGAGATATCCCATTTAATTTAAAAAGAAGTGCATTAATTTGTTTAACTGAACCTTGATTTGTAAAACTGCATCATAACAATAACATGCTAATAAGCGTTTTTGTGTGTGTGTGTGTGTGTGTGATTTTTTTTGTTGGTGTCTATTTTTTAGGTTCAATTACTTTTTTGTCTGTTATTTTTGAATCCCCCTCATGTAATGCGTCTTCAGATGCCTTTGAGGTGAATAAAATGAAATGAAATTAAATGAATGCCCCTGCATCATTTATCCGATTGTTACTGTAGTTCATTTTATCTGGTCCCAGTACTTCGATTATTGCCATTTCACATGAATTCTTCTTTTATATAACTCCCATGTCGTTCAGAGACAACTACACCACCCAGTTTATCGCTTAAAAAAAGAGCAAATCTGTCTGAAGATATCACTTTCTTGTATTTCACTACGATAATTGTAGGTTATAATAATTTTCCTGCGTTCTAAAATTGGTTCTTTAAATCACTCGGCGTTCACAGCTCTCATTTTAGCTCATAAAAAATAAATAGTGCGAAAACCCGCGTTTCTACGACGTGAAACCTACACTCGAAGCCTTCAGCTCAGCTTATAGCGCGGCGCACGTCAGCCTGCTTTCGTGACGTCACTCGAGGCGTGTTCTGGCCTTCTCCTCTAGGTGGTGTTGCCCAAGCGCTCGCGCTAAAGCCCCTCGATGTGTTTGCGTTTGTCTTGCAAGTAGCGTCAAATGCGCGAGTGCACGAGGCCCATGTCTCAGCGGCCCTTGGAAGCAAATGGCGGCGCAGCACTGAAATGAGCGACCCTTGGAAGCGAATGGCGGCGGAGCACCCGCTCGTGGCACGTGTCTCGCGCGTTTCCACAACAATGGTTGGCGGTACTTGTAAAAAACGCTTTTATCAAGGGGCTTTATTAGCCCCGTGCGCGACCGAAAGCGTCGCTGTGGTCGGCCTTCCACGATTGGCCGAACGCTGACTATGACGTCGGAAAGGGGATTTATCATCGACGGAAATAAGAGGAATGAAAGAACTTTAATTTTGACGGTGTTGGCAGTGTTCCTTTGAGAGCGCAATGATTTCAAGCTTCCACCATGCTAATAACAAACACCATCGAACTTGTTGTTTGCAAGGTAATGACGTCACAAGGGGGAACCACAGGAGGGCGCCACCAAAACTTCTCGCCGCTAATAGCTCGCACGCTATCTCTGCCCTTTCTGCTCTGTGCTACCATATTGGTCACCGTTCCGCGCACTCCTCCTCTCGTTTTCCCTGCGGCCGCGCGTTCTATGGCTCCGTCGTCGATGTGCCAGGCTTTCTCCGTATACAGGAGGCTATGGTACCGTCCGCGGCAGTGCCGTGATTTTAGGGGCGAAGCTCCTTAGGGGCTAGCCATGTCCGTATGTCCGTCCGCCGTCCGGCGTCGGGTGCTCGTGCTCCTGCTTGTGAGCTCACGTGCTCACGTGCTCGTGTAGGGAAAAAAAAAATGAAAATAAGATGAAAAAAAAATATGAAAAAAGATAAAGAAGAAAAAAAAAAGAGTAGGGGTTCTGAGATGCCATCCCATCTGTCTTCTTAAAAAAAGAAAAAGAAGAAAACCACACATTCTCCTACTGACATGAATGAAAAGGCTCGGCATGCTGCGGCTCGGCGTCTACGCAGACAAGCACCACCAGAGCTTCGCCCCAAGCAACATCATTCACCACGTGGAGATGCGGTCAATTTTTTTTTTACTATCCATCTATCCGATGACCACGAATCCAAAGCCCAAAGCCTTTGTTCGTGTGTTCGGCGGCGCACGTTGGTTCGGCGTGGTCAGCCGTGGTTGGGTCTCGCTGTTTCAGCCAGTTTCGTGGCGAGCAGTGCGGCGCCTGTGTTTGTTGCACGTGTAATCGCAGCATTCACATAGTCGCGGTGGCTTCGCGGCGCAATGGCGAACTCAAAACCTCAAAAGAGGTACTTTCAGCACGTGCACGTGTGTAAGCGTTTCGCACGGTGGCAAGGCTGACATAAGGTGAAATTCCACCCTTGGTTAGTGTGATTCTGAACCAACAGATGGCGGTGGGATCGCCTTCCAGTCCTGTAGATCCATGAGAGAAATCGTGTGTGGTGGCGCTTCGATACAGTGGGGTATTTTTTATATCCTGAATTTGACACCCCTGGTTCTTCGCTCGTTTTTTTCTGCCCGAGCTTTCCTTGGGACGCGCACGGCTGCGCCAGTTCTCGTGCAAGGGGACCAGTTGACTACGCTCCGAACTCACGTCTCCAACAAATGTGGTCAGAAAAAAACACGAAAATCGTCCTGAGCCAAATGGTGAGGCACATGCACAACAAAACAACCGACGCATTAAAAAATATAGAGATCCCTGTGCGCCGTTAGCACCCCACGGGGATTTAGGAGGCCAATTACACATATTTCAATGTGATTAGATTTACATGACGGCCCTGCCATTTTGTTGTGCATGTGTTTGGCTCTTTGTGGATTTCCAGGAAAACGTGATGACGTGATATACTTGGGTTTCCAAAATTCTAGCTTGAGGAATTAAATACCTCGAAAATCAAAACAAACGAACTATCTTTTGGGCGTTCAGATGTCTCATTTAGGTAGCTGGGTGTTTATTGTGACCAAAACCACGAGACTGGAAAACACAAAAAATGACACACAGGTTTAGATATTGAATTTGGTAAACCCGAAGTAGGACTGGTGCTGAAGTCATAATAAAAAAATGCCAAGGCTAAAAAATACCTCGCAGCAATAAATGATAAGAATTAATGTTAATACGAGTTCTGTGATAAATGCAATGACTGGCCAGTCAAGGATTCTGGGCTTGTGGATAGCTTTTGCACAGAGTTTAAACAATGTACCAGTCTTAATTTGGTGATTTATGCGCGCAAGTAGTGGTGTGCAAAAATGACAAAAGATGCAAACGGGTAGAGTTTCACGTTGCTATAAGCACGCATATGGTACACTGATTAAGAATGAAACAGCACTACATCTTACACTAGCGTTGAGAGTATCGAAAGTTAAGGGTGCATCGAAAGCTAAAGCTTGTACACATACACTGATCAGGCCGTTATGTTTGACTTCTCATAGTACTTTATTACCCTCAATTTTGATGTAAGTTGTCTCCTGATTGCTTACAACAGAAAGAAGGAAACATTCTAACTCTGGGTTGTTAGAAAAACTCCACCTGCTAACAGCTACCAATCATCTCGGCGCCGATTATGAGTATTCACTGCATGCCAACTGTCGCGTGATTAGAACGAGATTTTTCCACGTGATTCAACTAGTGCATGATATTTTACAGGCTATTCAGTATGCATCGAATCAGGTACATCACTTCATCTTGCAGTGGATTCCGGGCCCTCCGGGATAATTGGAAACGTGTGCGCCGATAGAGCCACTAAAGACGCCCACGAGAATACGATTTATGTACCTATTCCGTTTTCAAGATCTGATGCCAATTATTTAATCAAATCTATCGGAAATCAAATCTCGCTATCTTTATGGGAAAATCCGCAATATCACTATTACAACCTTCACCGTATTTATCCTAAACTCGAATTCCGGATACCACGAGGACTACCTATAGGAAACTTGAAACGGTGTTACATTGTTTGCGGCTCAATGTTGCATATACTAAATACTATCTTCATAAAATTGGCAAGGTTGAATCTTTCGATTGTTCATCGTGTAGAACAGTTCATAACATCGAACACGTCCTGTGTGCCTGCGGTGATTACAGTATTGAAAGGACCGCACTGAAGACTCGCCTGAAATTAAAGGAAGAGGACCCGGTGGACTTGAAGCTTCTGTTTGGACCCTGTCTTCCACCACAGATAGTTACAAGGCCACGGAAGGTCTTTTACATTTCATAAAGAAGTTACATCTTCAAAGAGCACTTTAAGAAACTGCAGTCCAGGGGTGCTATGTTGCGCTTTTTGGACTCCCAGGAGACTTGGAAGAGGGAAGTGACGTCAACGACTAGAGAAACGCAGATTGGATGTTGACAGAAGAAAACAAAATCAACATCCAATCTGCATTTGCTGCGTTGTTGACGTCACTTCCCTCTCCCTAGTCTCCTGGGAGTCCAAAAAGCGCAACATAGCCCCCCAGTGTGCTGCAAAGTGAGACAGCACTTGCCAACGTAACAGTTCTGTGAGTGTGTGTATATTGTGTGCGTGCGCATTTGTGTTTTTGTTTAATTTTTTTATCTCTTTGTCTTCTTTCTTTGTACTAATTTCTTTGCTATCTTTGTCTATACTATTTTTTTCATCTTCTTTCACAGCGTAGCATGCCGGCACAAAGCGTTGGCTGACCTCGCTGTTCTCTTTTCAATAAATGCTTATTCTCTCATTTCCCACGTCATTTAATACAATTGCAATTTTTCTTCACAAACGACATTGTTTACCCACGCAAGCGACCACATGTGAAGTTTAAAATATTTTGTATTGATTGTGGCACACGTGGCAAGTAATATATGTTTTTTACGATCCGCGAAATAGAATGCTCCTCGGTTAGCTTACGTTAGCTTGGTCTCCAATGCATGTAGCACACAAGAGATCACGAGCTGATTCGCAGTGGGATACGAAAACAATAATTATAAACAAGTGTGTAATAACTTAAAAACTGAGGGTATCGCACATATGCAGAAGGTAAGCTTTGTTTCACTAAATACATTGCCAGTAAAGTATTTGGTTTTATCGTGCGAGCGAAGCGGAACATACAAGCGCGAGCATGCCGCACTGAACTACTCTTCCAGTGAACATACGCACCGTTCAAACCATGGAGCTCGATTTTATAGCTTTTGGTGCGCTCACAACTTTTAAAACACAATTATAATCAATTCTATTATTCCATTTCTTTTTATTAAATGCGCCTATGTTTTTTGTTTGTATTTCGCGTTCACGTGCCATTTTCTTTGTAATATAATATTTTTCCAGAAGTCCGACAACTATGGGAAGCGAGCATGCCGGCCGCGTCGCGGCGGTCGCCTGTTGTTTGCCGCATCAATTGTTGTGGCTTTCTTAGAGCAGAATAGCTACCTTGGAAATTACAGCGCTAACCCGCTACAACGCACAACTAACGCAGCGACTGGCAGAAGTTCCCCGATGCAACGGACCCGTTTGACGCTAGGGGCGCCCTGGTCGGGGCTTGAATTAGATCCGCACCTTTTCTATGCCGACCGCATTGCGGCGGTCGCCTATTGTTTGCCGCATCATTGTTGTGGCTTTCTTAGTGCGGAATAGCTACCTTGGAAATTACAGCGCTAGCCCGCTACAACGCACAACCAACGCAGTGACTGGCAGAAGTTCCAAGGAAGTTCCCCGATGAAACGGACCCGTTTGCCGCTAGGGGCGCCCTGGTCGGGGCCTGAATTAGATGCGCACGGTTCCTATAGTCTGTTTCATCATAAGTAAGAGCCACATAATCAGATGTAGACAAAAAGAAAACGAAAGAACGCGAACACGCGAACACATATTAAAAATGCAATGTAACGGCGCATTCAAAATTAGTGGTTAGTTTTTTTAGACAGCAGGAGTTTCGTAGGGCGACATTGTTACCCGTTGTAGATCCTAAAAAGTGCAGTACAACTGTCAGCACGGGGTCTTTAACGTGCGTCACGCAGTATATGTGATACACGATCGCACGACGGTAGAATGCAGGTGGGCGACAGAACCCAGGGTCCCTGCTAAAGCCGCTTGATAAAGGCGCTATTTACAAGTACCGCCAACCATTGTTGTGGAAACGCGCAAGACACGCGTCCCGAGCGGGTGCTTCGCCGCCATTCGCTTTCAACGGCCAGTCATTTTAGTGCTGCGCCGCCATTTGCTTCCAAGGGCCGCTCGAGGCACGGGCCTCGTGCACTGGCACCTTTGAGGTTATTTGAAAGACCAACACAAACACATCGAGGGGCTTTAGTCCCTACTAGGGTGCCTTCATGTGCGCTTTGCTTGGGGTGATGACATCTGGCCATTTTGTTTCGAACGCTAATTTTTATTTTTTTGTTCTGAAGCGCGTGAAAGAGCGTGTCCCTGCACGCGCTCGTGACGCTAACTGTGCTACGGCGACATTTTGTTGCATCGGGTACTACAAACGATGGCATCACCCTAAACAGAAGGGCATTGAGGCACCCTAGTCTCTACAGGTCCTGCAGCGTGAGCTCCGTGCTTTGAACCATAGAGTTATTATAATGTACGCTAGAGGTTCAAGTGGCGCTAGTGTGCTGACGCAAATTGAAGCAGACAGCAACCAGTCGAAAATTGACTTCCGGTAATGCATTTCTATGGGAAAAAGTGAGTTCATTTTCTCCCTGCGCTCGATCATAAGAGCAAATATCCCAAATAATTCGTACGTACTAGGTAGCTTGGAACATTTCTCCGTCAGGCCGACGAAATAATTGGTCAGTTACGGCGTTTTTCTTTCAAATGAATCGCATTAAACACGGTGCTAAAACGGCTTCGTACGTGTATTTATGTGCACTGTCGGACACTCTTAGCGCGAACACGACGTCGGCGCTTTTCAGCGTGGGGATATACGTGCCAAACGAACGAAGATCATCTGGAAATTAAGAAAGACGACAAGAACTACGCATTAACACTGGATCAGTAACTACACGTGCATGTACGATCAAAATAAATTGAAGGCCACGTTATCTATTCCGATTTTAAATAAGTAAGTACCGCTTTATTCTTTCTGCTCTGCGCGAAGCTGCTTGTTCTACGTTCAAAATATCACCCGCACGCTCGAAATCTTTGAGAACAAGTGCCCGATAAAAGCTGCCCGGCAGAGAAAACAATACGAAGAGACACCTTTCATAGCCCACGGACTTTATTCTCTACGCTTTGAATGTTTTTATCCGCTCATGTACGACGGGGTCATTTTCATGTAGTGACAGGACTGGCATATTATCAATATATAAGCGTCACCGTAATGCTGGCGAGCTTTGAACACACTCTATATTCCTTTCGATTGTAATTTTGCTTCTAATCGTCGCTTGTTTTTACACACCTGCTGCGGAACACACGTTTGGGACTGAAATCTAGCGAAGTTAAAAATCGTTCACTGATGAAGAAAAATGCGCTAACTAAAGCAATTACACTTTTACAGTGTTAATCAAGGTAATACTATTCGGTACGACCCAAATAACCGAAGTGTTCCGTGTGATTTTTCGGCGAAGAGGCAAAATGCAAAAAGGAGCACCGCAAAAGTAGACTGGTTGCTGTCTGCTTCAATTTGCGTTACGGAAGTCGCATAGACACTAGCGCCAGTTGAACCTGTAGCGTACATTATAATAACTCTATGCTTTGAACGGAGCTCGCACTCGCGCATTTTTCCACGTGCAACGACCCCCCCCCCCCCCCGACCCCCCCCCCCCCCCCCGCACTTGGTTTAGCCTATTAGCGGCGAGATGTTTCGGTGGCGCCCTCTTTCGGTTACCTTTCTTGACGTCATTACCTTGTGAACAACAAGCTCGATGGTGTTTGTAATGAGCATTCTGGAAGCCTGAAATCATAGCGGTCTCAAAGCAACACTGCCAACACCGTCAAAATCGAAGTTCTTCTTATTTCCGTCGATGAGACATTCTTTGCTGACGTCATAGTCAGCATTCGGCCAATTGTGGTGGGCCGACCACAGCGACACTTTCGATCGCTCACTTCGCCAATACTCCGTTTCACCTTATGTTGTACCGCAGCGAAAGCTAGAAGCGCGAGCTCATAGCGTTGGCAGCCGCTCTTAAGTCACGAGAGCTTGTGCCGCCGAGATGTGCCCCAGAGCAAGGAGCTCGCGCTTGTAGCTTTTCCTGCGGTACATCATAAGGTGATACAGAGTATCGTGAGCTAAACCAAATGAGCTACGCTTAGAGCATCGGCACTATTTTCCCCGATATTGTTGTGGGCGCCGCCATCTTGGTGGTTAGTCACAAATGAAATGCAACTGCCAATCGTCATGATACAAATGCATGCGACTTCCTCAACATGAGTTTCGGTGTAAGGAAGCTCACGTAATATTGCTTTGCTTTGTCGCGAACTGTTTAAGCATTTGTGGAGGACGGAAAAGCGTTTCCTGTGATTCCAGATAAAGCTTCAGATAACTGAAAACCGTCATTTCAAGCACCAAGATGTGTATGAAACGTAGCTTATTTAGTAGTTCTAGTTTAGCTTGACCGCACAGGCACAGAAAGAGAACGAACTGCTTAACCTCACGCTCTTGGCGCTGCTTCAGTGGCTTCATCAGACCGTAGCGTTGGCTGCGCTCCGAACTAAGGTAGAGCCACTAGTAAAGCAAAGCAAATATTCAGATCTTTGGGTTTTACAAGCCAAACCGACAAATATCACTTAACGCGCCACAATAAAAAAAACAATTGTGGGTTAATTTTGACTAACTGTAGCTCTTTTGACGTGCAACCGAAATCTCAGATTGGCCTCTGTTAAGCCCAGTTCACACAGTTGCGTTTGACTGCGTTTGACTGCGTTGCGGCCGCCAGACACCAGGACATCCCTGCTGCTTAGATCGCGTGCCAAGAAGATTCCTTGAATTGGATTCCACGCTTCATACGAAGCACAGATGTGCCGGTGACTCGCTTTCGGTTCTCGCCGCAACACAGTCAAACGTACTCAAACGCAAGTGTCTGAACCGGCCTTTAGATTGTGGGCACCTCGGTCGATATTTAAACCCGACAAATATAAATTGATGGGCCAGCGCGTTGGCTCAGACATTGAGAGGTTTTAAAGTTTTGTGTTTGGTTTTAATATCATTGACACTTAAGAGCCACCGAAGTGGTTTTTGAAACAAGATATAGTCGAACCATTCCGACAAGCATAGTTTGATTGCGAAAATGATTTTTGCAAGTAATAAAACATTCAAATGTTTTCGCATACGTGGCAGAATCCCTTTCATAGCAGCCATTGCATTTGGATCGCGTCAGGCATGTGTACCGACGCGCAGTAGAACGCGTGCGAAAGCAGCTGTGGTGCACCCGCAGCCTCGCGCATGTTGTTCTGATATCGCTGGCTCGCTCACTGCGGGCATCCAGGCATCTGACACCCTGACATCTGGCGCGTTTTCTGTCTTCCACGTGGCGTTCCAAGCGGTACACAACGGAAAATTAACATCAAGCTATTCTTGAACAAGTGTCGCCATCTGTATGTTATATTAAAGGTCTGTTCACACGATGCATCCTTTAGGCTCGCAACAGTTTCGCGACACTCAAGTCTCGCGAAATGTGCTCGTTCACATGTACCGCTTCACGTGCAACAACGATGACGTTTAGACTCGCGAAAATAGTTTTGGTGTTGACCATAATGTGGCGCTCCAAATCAGATCGCTATCAGAGCCGTTTATTGAGAGAGTTTGGCCATACATTGGTTTGAATAGGCGAGCATCTCGGACCAACCACAGGCCGCGAAACAGCCCCTAGCGGTGGTCGTGTGATCTAAATATGTGACACGACTATACTTCGTTTCACCTTATGTGCGAGCGAAGGCAAAACTGGAAGCGCGAGCACGGAAGCTCCGTGCGTTCAGGCTTTGCTCGAGCGCGCGAGCTGGGGAGAAATGCAAAAAGCGCTGGTCTCGCGCTTCTAGCTTTGGCTTCGCTCGCAGATAAAGTGAAACGAAGTATAATTTGAGCCGTGCCGAGCGGAACTCCGCGTCTCAAGACGCTCGCGCACCCCACCCTTTGCACTGTTTTCTTTCAGCCAGTCTCAGGACGCTGTTCTAGCAGTGCAGACAAAGGCATGGGCACGAGCGCGTGGCTTTAGAAAGTGCCTCCTATGCACGAGGTCTCGTACAAACAAAAGCGTTTCGCTGAGCTAGGCTCACGCGGCTCTGGGCTCACGCGCCTGTGCCTTTGTCTTCACTGTAGACTTTTGTGAGATGGAGTAGAGGTCTCCTGATTGGTCGACGCTGTGTCACAAATTTAGTTTACGCTCTAAGCGTGGGGGGAATATTCGGCGCTGGCGGCGGCCTTTGCTCCACCTATTGTCCAAACTCTCCTAATATAGACGCTTTACAGCAGCTGTGCATGGGCGCCGCCATAACTGACCTTCAGTTTTTGTTCCCTCTTATTCCGTTCGCTTGACTTCATCATTTCCACAGCAGGACAGGTTATTGCCATTTTAAGTGTTACTGTGTCCTTCCCCCCAGCATAGGCCGTTGTGGAGACTCGTCAACGCCCGCTTCAGTGGCTCGGCGTCTCGGTAAGACAAGAGAAGGGCGGCTATGGCGGCTCAATCTGGCGCGTGTGTAAAGCGTCTATACGGCTCTGGATCGCTATTAAGCTGGGGACCTGCTTTGCGCATTTTATGCAATCAATTAACTTTAATTTTTTTTTCTCACATACTGCACTACTTGGAGCGATCTCGCATGTGCGCAAAGCCGATTGAGGCGGCAACCTGTACGTGCAGGACATGTGTCGGCGCCGAGCCCGTACGCAGCCGATTCATTGCCAAAGCTCCTATCAATGCACATGGTATTCATAGAAACGCTACGTGCCCAATCTGGTTACTTCTCGGCGCCCATGTCTGCCCTGATTTTACTGTGCCAACTGTTTAGGAGAGCGCACATGGTTTCACGTTCGCTTGTAAACAAAGCAAGCTTGGTTTCATAGGGTGCCTTCATGTGCGCTTTGCTTGGGGTGATGACATCTGGCCGTTTTGTTTCGAACGCTTATTTTTATTTGTTTGTTCTCAAGCGCGTGAATGAGCGTGTCCCTGCACGCGCTCGTGGCGCTGACTGTGCTACGGCGACATTTTGTTTCCTGCGATTTCTTTGTATTTTCCCTATGAGCGCGTGCTGTCGGCATCGGGTACTACGTACAAACGATGGCATCACCCTAAACAGAAGGACATTGAGGCACTCTAGGTTTCAGTTTACTCGATGGTCTCTTATCCAGCGGTATCGTCGCGACAACAACGCTATGAGCACTGTTCTAATCTCTCCAACTTCCGCTAATTGTCTTCGTCCATCGCTGGATTTCTTTCCGATATGCTACTCACTTTTCCTTCAGTGGTGCTTGACGTGCTTGCGGAAGCGCCGGCAGTATCCATCGTTCGTGGTTTCGGTTTTTTCGGATTTGGCTCGGCTATAACACCGGCAGTGAAGTGGTCTTTTCAAACAGCTCGCTCCCCCCTCAAAGGCCACGTGAGAGCGTTTCTGAGCGGCCATTGGCGGCGCCCTCAGAGTGATTGACAGGACTCGGCAAAGTTTCAGCAAAAGCTCGCTCCAGAAGCGAGGTGTGCGCGCAACGTTTTTTAGATGCGCGCGTCCTTTTCGGACTCGTTCAGACGGCGCAACCATTTCGCGAAACTACATTTCGCGACACTAGATGCGCGAGAAAAATGCATCGTGTGAACGGGCTTTAAGATACTGCAATTTGCCGTAACGGTAGGGGAAAAGTTTGAGGTCTAATAACATACCCTTTGTTGCATCGTGGCCACTACAGTGGACCAAGTTAAATATTTTTAAAATAAATTGCCAGGTGACATAATACCCGTAGGCATGGTGTCCACTTCAGTGGACATAAGTATTTTCGATTGCCACTCATAGATGGCGCCACAATTTCACTGGTGTTGACATACTTAGCATCCAAGATGGCAGCTTCCACAATTCCCTGGTAAAGCACGAGCATCCTCGCAAAAACGCCGTAAACTGTTGCAAAAACTTAGTATTCCCCTGTTAAACGTTTTCATGCCTTCGAGTAAGTCTTGAGGTGTAATCTTTCTAAATATCAGTGTCCTATAAGTCTTCATTGTTCAGTAAGTGATCTACTTGTGGCCTGTCCACTCTGGTGGACACCATGAACAGCAGTATTACGGGGCCGTGAGCTATGCACAAATTGTATTTGGTCGGCAGCGCTGTAAACATACTGGAATTGTCCAATTTTCTGTTGTAATGAATAATGAGCCATAATTCTACAAATTACCAGAAAGAAATACTATATTTTGGTATTTTTTGTTTTAGAGACAAATGATCTGCTACCATCTGCGACTATCTGACTCAGAAATCAGTGTCCTACTTGAAGAAGGACTGCCGTCAGGAAGTGATGATGATCTTTTAGAGAGCGATGATGATGACATCGATTATGCCATACGGTCGTGTATCACTACTGCGTGATGCACGTTAAAGACCCCAGGCTAGCGGTTGTACTGCACTGGCTAAATTGCTCATCTATAGCTGGAAGACTCGTCGCCCTTGGAGGCAGACCAAGTTCTAGGCTGTATAAACATGCACACAACCCAATTTTATGCCATAGAGGATGATCAAGGCAGGTGTGATGATTACTGCGAAGATGCCAGCCAAAGTGATGACAGTGATGGAGAGGATCGCAACAGGGGACCCCAGGCTCCACCAGCAAGAAAAAGACGTCGAGTTAAAAAAAAAGCCAAAGTTAAGGTCACGGGACGAAAGGGCACTTGTGCCACCAGTGCATGCTGTCCACTGTAGTGGACGTTCTGTAATTAATAAACTACATTTCTTAAAGCTAAGAAAAAAATCATGGGTCTCAACTCAATACCAATAGTAGCCAAAACGCAAAATTTTATGATTTGCATGGACGCTTTTGAAGTATGCAACAAAGGGTTAATATGTAATATATCAATATGGAAGCTCTAGAAAATATAATCTCGAGGGATGCTTCGTAATTTTATGTCTCGCAATTTTGATTAGTTGATGTGATTCTGTGTTATAGCACCATAAAATACTGCCAATTTAAACTTTATTTTTTATTTCAAAATATACATTACGTGTACAGTTTATTGCTTACTTTTTTAATTCATTATATTCAACCGAACGCTCACGTAAAATATCGTGGGCGATGGGACGTTATACCTCGAGAATTATTTTTTTTCATTGTTAGAGACTGTGGTCTATTAAAAGCTGAATAATAAACTAACAACTAAAATAATTGTAATATCGAGACATTAAAGTATTGTTAAAAACAGCTATTTAATTTGACATTAACTTTATAATTGTAGGATACATAGAAAGAATGTTATAAACCGTCAAAAAAAGCACTAAAACGGTATGCACGGTGGTGTTGTACCTTAAAGGGGCGGTGCAACGGTTTCAATGTTGAAAGAATTGCCAGTTTGCATTTTTTATATTGTTTATCCAAGCCCAAGTGACCAAAAACGCGTCACCTTTCCCCGAAAAACTGCTATTCTGCTGCGTAATCGCAAGGCAAAAACCGCATTATTTGCCGATCTGCAGCCGCCTGTGGTGGCTACGGGAACTAAAATGACAGCGTCTCTGGAGGTACGCGGAAGTCCAAAAACCCTGTCCCCCTCCGCCGCTACACTCGCCGTCAGCCCCGTGGCGATCCGTCCTTTGTGTCCATCGCGCGCCCCGACCTTCGACGAGGCTAATCTTTTGAAAGTCGGCAATCGCGGAGGAAGCGGCTGGGGTCTCAGAAGAGAGGGCCCAAGGGGAAACCACGTGAACCCCCAGAGTACGTCACTCGAAAGTCGGCGTGGAGAGTTGAGGCACTTCGACCTTCGATTTGTTTCATTTTTTTTAAAAAGAACTAGCGCTCGCAAGAAAATGCGGTTTTCGGTTTTTCGTTTTATGTGTGACGGAGATTAATTTCCGCAGTTAATTGGCCAAAGTCTGAAAATCGTTGCACTGCCCCTTTAAGCTGCACATCGCTTCGCGTAAACACGAGGGATATGTGCGAGCCCCGAATAACCAGTCGAGTCTGGTAAGTTTCCTTCAGATTGAAGGGAACTTACCAGTTAATTCATCCCGAAAAGTGCCTGCCTCCTACTACTACCCCCCCCCCCTCCCCCCCCCCCCCCCCCTCCGCGGCTTCGGGAGTTTTACGAATCTGAAAGTTCACAGGTTGGCAGGTATGCATTTTGAAGCAAACAGCAACCGTACTAAATTTGACTTTCGGTAAGGCATTCCTATGGGAAAACGCAAAAGATTTTTCTCTTCGCGCTTGATTTTAAGAGCAAATAGTGCTTAGTGTTGTGACAGAATAAAAGGTTTGGAACGTTTTACAATCGGACGTAGAAAAACATCTGTCAGCTAGAGCGCTTTTTTGTGTTTTTTTTTGTTAGAATTCATGGCGTCGAGCACTGCGCCAAAATAGCCCAATTCACATGTATATTACGTGCTGACGTTGCAGACTGCTATTATAGGGCACGTATTTACGCCTATACTCAATGCTGGGAAGCACACAGAGTTAATCAGTTTCAGAAAACACCAAAAGGATGCTAATATATGCCAAATCAAACAATCAAGACAGACGACAAGAACAAAGCATGGAGTTATGGAACGAAGAATACGTACTGGATTAGTAACAAATTGTACATGAATCATCATTGATAGCTTGTATTGATTGATTGATACTTGTATTGACATATCATGCTGTACACCATAGACCTGGTCGTCATATTCTGCTAACTTAAACACCGCTCAGTAATAGAAAAAAAAAGCCATTAACTAAATCAAATACACTTTTATATTGTAAATAAAGCTACATAGAACCCTCTACGAGTAAAGAAACTACGCTGATTTCTATTATTCCCTGGCGAAGAGAAAAATATCACGTACGTTTTCCCATGAGAAGACATGGGAAGACTCGAGAACTATAGTAGGTTACAAGTCAAGAAGGTAGCGGCAAATGCCCCTCAAAGGGAATCATATATCCCTCCGCCACCTCCGCATCCAATAGCGTCCCATCGTTTCCGTGACGTTGCGGCCAACGCGCGAGGAGGGTCGCGCCTTTCTGTACATATTTGCTTTATCTCTCGACTTTGACTTAGCATTGTGGAAGCCACGAGAGGGAGCTTAAGTCTTCCCCCTTCCGATGGAAACAAAGACGACTTTCGGGGATTAGCTTCCCCCTCCGATTGATACAAAGGCTGCTTTCAGGGGCTCGGTTCCTTCTCCGATGAATACAAAGGTCGCTTTCTTAAAAAGTGGGGGTCGGAGACAAGTTGGCACCACTCTGTGGCCATTATCTATCCATTGAAGCGGAACAAGGAGCGTTTCCAGTGAACTCTTCTTTCGATTGCGGAGGGATTTGAAACCGGCGCACCACGCTTGTGGGAGGAGCTTCTCCTACCTTCTTAACTTGTAACCGACTATAGACTGGTTGCTGTCTGCTTCAATTTGCAACCGGAAGTCCCGTAGACACTAGTGCCAGCTGAACCTCTAGCGTTTATTTATTGTAATAACTCTATGGACGAGAGAATACACTGGCGTCACGTATCGCGTAGCCGTGGAACACTTGGCGGTTCCGTGAATTTCCTTTTTTATTTTTTTTTTTGTTTCGCGCATTTCTTTTTTGCTTGAAGAGTTTTTGTTATTACTATGAACGACCATTTTTCAAAGGTAGTACTAGAGCCACGAAACGAGCTACGCTCAGAGTATCGGTACTTCGTTCCCAGACCTGATAGTGGGAGCCAACATGTTGTGCTTAGTGCAGAGTGCACGCAACTGCCAAACGTCACAGTTAAAAAACAAAACAAAAAAACATGCGACTTTTTTAGCTTTAGATAGGGTGTTAGGTATTTCTTTGCTCTCTCAAGAAGTGTTTTAACATTTCTGGAAGACGGAAAAGCGTTTCCTACAATTTCAGTTAAAGCTTGAGATAACTGGCAACCATGATTTCAAGCACCAAGATGGTTAAAATGTCGTTTACTCTGAAGAGTAGCTTATTCAGTGGCTCTAGGTAGTACGTACATCTGACCTCGCAAATACCGCAGAACTTGGTAAAACCTTCGCTCTAGTGAAATGCAGTTGCAGGGACTCCGGATAGATGGCGCCCGCGTGCCAGAGTATGTTATCTCGCCGTGCATCACACTTCGACATTTTCAATTAAAATTAAAAAAAAAGGAAACAAAAAGGGCTGCCGTGACCAGGATTCGAACCTGGGTTATTGCGGCCACAACGCAAGGTACTAACCACTATACGATCACGGCTGTCCGGGGGACGGAGATGGGAGAGACTCGCAGATTCGCTCAGAATATCGGCGCTCTTTCCCGAACCGGTCTGGCGCCGTCGATAAGGGAGCCCTGGGACTGCGTATAAATAGACTGCAGGTTTTGCGCTATTTGCGAGATCTCATCTACTCACTATTCACAAACTATCGCTCGTAACGTTGTCAGAAGTATTTGCCGCCCACAGTTGAGGAATGATGAAAAAAAATATTAGAAAAGGTATACACACGTTGGATGTGTTTAGTATTTAGTATTTTGTTGCACCAAACCCTTTTGAATCAGGGTGGTCGTCCCCGAGAGGGACGATAAATGGTGCCAGTGTAACAGTGTCTTCTTTCATTGTTAGTGGTTACAAGCGAGCGCAATGCACTCAATTACACTGAAATGCAGAGGTGCGAATCAGCTTTCGTTTGTCCACTCGCGTCAGGTGACATTGCGGGCTAGTGACTTTTGACCGCCGCCATTGTTTTACCTAGAGTAGCGCGGATGTCGTTGGCCACGCTGTTGTTTCCCAACGTCAAAGAAGAGCTCCGGCGAAATTTTAATTGTCACGATGATTTGCCTCAAACTCGGTTGAACACATTAGTAGACACATCTGAACTAGGAACTGAAATTACGAGTGAGAATAATTTTTTTTTTTCGGCGAAGTTCTTAGAGTTCCGAATTGGGTTGGAGAGACTATACGGGAAACTCTAAAAACGTGACGTCAGACGTTGTAATACGGGGTCAGTGCAGCTTGTACCCGAAGGGCAACAAGATGTTTTATAGAGCGAATAAATGCTAGTTAAGTTCACGCCTGCAAAACAAAACAAATGCGCAAAATGCTGTGTTTTTTAGACTTAGACTGCCTGATCGACTTTATAAGACCGACACGCGGCCCGGCTCTGTTTACTAACACGGCCGGAAGGCCGCGCATGCGCGGAAGCTATGTGGGCAAAAGCGGCCAGGCTATCCGTGTTTTCGCCATTGCGTTGTGTGGCGTAACGAAAATATAAAAAAAATATGACCCGGACCATCATTGCACGAACTGACGTGGAATCACCCCTGAGTTATATCGTAGGGTTCCGTGTCTTCGGATAAATCCGAAAAACTCCAAAAATCTTTTCTCAATTCGGATTTATCCGATAAACTCCGAATGTTTATATGCCAATTTTGCGCCCCCCCCCCCCCCCCCCGCAAAAAAAAGTAAAATACTTTTTTTTTTTTTTTTTTTTTACAATTTGATCAACACAGAGTCGATGGTCCTGGGAAAATTCCACCATTATATTTTTCAAATCTCAGACCGTTGTCAAAGGGGGTATTACCGCTTGTCTCGTCAAGGTTGATTCAGGGCAACCGGTCATTGTACATTCGTGTCACGGCAAAAGCCACTCTTTTGGTTTCCAGTTTGGGCCATGCCATTTGTGATTTAGAAAAAAAAAGATCATGTTTTTGAAACAGTGAAAGCTATGGACCATAGAGATTGTATGAAATAGGAAAGAGGAGCAGTTGAAACACGACTGCACCTCGCGCGGCCGCGGGCTAGATTGATGGAATAGGATGGGATGACTACGAGCTTCCTACCGACTACCTCCGGGAGTTTTTGGATTTTAAGGTATCGACTTTTATCGAAGCAACACTTGTGTGCGACTTTTGTCGTGGGATAAATTAGTATTGCCAATGGGGCAGCAACGCCAAATTCAACTGAAGAAAGTTTTATTGACACAAGCGCGCTGTATTTTTAATCTGGCATACGTTTACATCCGGTTAATATTTATTTACTTATTTTTAATAGGAAGCACTGCGAAATGAAACTCCGAATTCCGGAGAATTGGGAATCAAACAAATATAAACTCCGATAAACTCCGTATCTTCGGCCAAAAATAAATTCCGAAAAACGCCCTGCGAATTTGACAAAAAAATAAACTCCGAAAACGCGAAACCCTAGTTATATGATAGGTCGGTAGCTAGTCCAGTTTATTAAGCATTCATTAACGGGCCGGCCAATCAATTGGTCAATCAATACGTTTATGATAATCAGCCAATAGAGTTAAGCAACTATACCAGTCAAGTCAACCATATTTTTATTGATTATTTTGTTCACAATTTATATCTACATTTACAGACACCGATGTGGCTTGTGTGAAGGGGATGCGTTTTCTCAGGGCACCCGCTAGTTGCTGCACATATATGACGTGAAACCCAATCGTGGTTGCCTCTTTAATATCACTGTGGCAGAAAACTGTGACTAATCGGCGACTATTTCTGATGCGTTAACGCCGCCGTCACAAGAGATTATTCAAGAAGTTATCAGGGAGGCGAGGAAACGGTACCCAAATGCATAAAATTATTTTTGCCGAAAAACCGACACAAGACGCTTACCACGTCATAAAAGAACAAAAGCTCGAATAAAGGCCCGTTCACACCCTGGAGTCTCCTTAGGACCGTGTGCCTTGAAGACTCTTCAAACCTTTTACGGCGAGGGAATACACTGGCTCCACCTATCGTGTAGCCGTGGAACACTCGGCGATTGCATAAATTTTCTCTCTTTATTAATGCGAAAGCTTTAACTATCTCATGGATCGAGCTGACGTCATCAGTTTGAAGCGCGAAAACGGCAGATTGTTTCCTTCGGTTCCATTGGCTGGCGCGCGTCGAAGGGTCTCCCATTGGCCGCTGCGCTCGTCAGTTTCCACGATCGCTCACCCCATGGCGCTGCCTATCCATCAGCGCGCCGTTGCTCCCCTAGGCACGGAGCGTCCAAGGTCACCGTGCCCAGAGGAGCACACGCCCTCAACGGCGACGAAAAGTACGCAGCAGACGAAAAAGGGAGCGGAAGAGCGGCTTGCATGCTTTCGCTTTCACGACTCATAAACGTGCTTAGGTGTACCTCGATCTTTTTTTTTATTTTGTCTCGCGAATCATTTTTTTTTTTGCTTGTAGAACTTTTGTTAATATTATGAACGACTGTTGCTGAAAGGTATTACTAGAGCCACTAAATGAGCTACGCTCAGAGTATCGGTACTCCCTTCACCGATCTGATAGCGGGCGCCGCCATCTTGAGCTTAATGCAGAGCAGACGCAACTGCCGATCGTTACAATTTAAAAAAATGCGAGTTTCTCAGCTTCAGATAGGGTGTTAGGAAGCTCAGACGATATTGCTTTGCTCTGTCGAGAAGTGTTTCAACATTTCTGGAAGACGGAATAGCGTTTTCTACGATTTCATTTAACGCTTCAGATAACTGGCAACCATGATTTCAAGCACCAAGACGGCAGAAGCGTCGTTACGCCGAAGCTTAGCTTATTTAGTGGCTCTAGGTAGTACGTGCATCTTGACTCGCAAATACCGAAAAACTTGTTAAAACCTTCGCTCTAGTGAAATGCAGTTGCAGGATCTCCGGATAGATGGCGCCCGCGTGCCAGTGTATTCTCTCGACATGCATCACATTTCGACAGTTTCAACTAAAATTTTAAAAAAAGAAACAAAAACACTGCCGTGACCAGGATTCGAACCTGGGTTATTGCGGCCACAACGCAAGGTACTAACCACTATACGATCACGGCTGTCCGGAGGACGGAAATGGACGAGACTCGTGCATAGGCTCAAAATATCGGCGCTCTTTCCCGAACCGGTCTGGCGCCGTCGATAAGGGAGCCCTGGGACTGCGTATAAATAAACTGCAGGTTTTGCGCTATTTGCGAAATCTAATCTACTTACTATTCAAGAGGAGTTATTGCTCGCAACATTGTCAGAAGTATTTGCAGCCCACAGTAAAGGAATGATGCAAAAAAAATATTTTGTTGCACCAAACCCTTTTGAATTCGCGTAGTCGTCCAAGAGGGGGACGATAGATGGTGCCAGTCTCTCATTGTAAGCGGTTACAAGCGAGCGCAATGCACTCGATTACACTCAAATGCAGAGGTGCGAATCAACTTTCATTGGTCTACTCTCGCCACGTGACATTGTGGGCTAGTGACGTTTTTCCGGCGCCCTTTTCTTACCTAGGGTGGCGCGGATGTCGTTGGCCACGCTATTGTTTCTCAAGATCAAAGAAGAGCTCCGGCGAAATTTTATTTGTCATCCTGATTTGCCGGAAACTCGATTCAACGCATTAGGATACATATCTGAACTAAGAACTGAAATTACGAGTGAACATAATTTTTTTTTTTCGGCAAAGTTCTTAAGAGTTTCGACTAGGGTAAGACCCTACGGGAAACTCAGAACACTTGATGTCAGATGTTGTAATAGGGGGTCAGTGCAGCGTTTGCCCGAAGGGTAACAAGATGTTTTAGGGTGTGTAAGAAATGCTGGTAGAGCTCACGCCGGTACAACAAAAAAGAATGCGCAAAATACTGTGTTTCTTTAGACTGCCTGCTCGACTTTTGCAAGCTATACAACGCGTGGCGTCATCCCACTGGGCAGTGCGGAAAATTTTGAATGTTGGTTTTGGCATAACCTTCATTGGCCGTTTTCCCAATGGCTATTTTGAATTTAGAGATAGTAACTATATCATGCCGGGAAAAGCAAAGCCTGCATGATTATTCCGAAAATGTGCTTAGTTTGAGTAACTCAGGAAACCTCAAGCTCTTGACATGGCGTGTGAAGATCAGCGATATTGTCTCGCTCTGATGTGGACTGTTTTAATTATTTTAAAAATGAATAAAGAAAGAACGGAAAGCATTTTTTACGTTCCCCGCTTGGCATCTGAGTGGAGCCTGCTGACAAGAGGAGGCACTGATCCGACGGAAAAAACTGGTCGAAGTGACGTTACTTTGACTGCTGCTTTAGTAGCATGTCACTCGGAGAAGAAAACTCCTGGGAAACTGAGACGTCTTTTTTTAGGCGGGTATTTTATATACAGCTGTGTAACGGTGCAAAATCAAATAACAATATTAAAGAGATAAGGTCCAGAACCATTTGAAGCAATGCCAAAAAGGTGGGTTAACTAAGAGAAGTATTAAAAAAAACATAAAAGGTAACACATTGTTCGGACGAAAAACGTCATTCTTGGACAGCTCGCGTGCACCTTAGCATTAATTACATTATCACCAGAACCTTAAAATGCAGGCCGTTCACCCTTGTTGGTGTTGGACTGGTGGCAGCTGATAAAACCGGTTTGCTCTACTGACGTATAATTCCTGGTTAGCTCAGTTGGTAGAGCGCTCCACTGGAAATGGAAAGGCTCCTGATTCGCTACCAAGACTACGTGGATTTTTTCGGTCGCACACCAGTCACCTAGCAATGTTTGTAGTTTTGTGTTTGTTCTTTGTCCTTCTTGTTCCCCTTCTCCAGAGAATATTACCGTCATTCTTGTCCAGTTCGCTTGCACCTTTGCATGAATTGCATTATCACCAATCAACACATTGCTCAGGTTTTCGCAACATAGTTAATTTAAAACAATAAGTAAATGCTTTTAATTTTGGAAATACTACATGAAGTTAGCTACACGCCCTCTTAGGTGTATGTTAAATACCGTCTTACGATGTGTCCAAGCGGGTGTTTTTTTTTTTTTCCGGCAGGAAAGTTTTGTTAACCTCGAAAATAAAACTATCGACGCTTTGCAGCAGCTGTGCATGGGCGCCGCCATAACCGATCTTCTGTTTTTGTTTTCTCTTATTTCGTTTACTTCACTTCATCATTACCACAGCAGGAGCAGAGCCGTATATGTAGAGAGTTTGGCCATTCTTTGGGAAGTATAGGAGACAAATGAGGAGGCGCCATTGGCCGAAAGCGGGCTGGGCGTGTTCCAGGGCGTCTTCAGAAATTCGAATGTGACCAACCAGAAGCCGGAAATAATACCCTGGTGGTGGTCGCGAGAAACAAACCTGATAACTGCATCGGAGTAACTCTCGATGACTAAAAATATGGTACACGTGATGTTTCAACCACGCTCATCCAAAATGATGGTGGAAGAGTGCGACTAGCGGAACGATCGACATAATCCGTACGCCAAGCGCCGAGGGCCGGGAATCTGCCGTCCGAGCGGTCACACTCTGTCCGAGCAAAACGGAGTTGAGCGGCGCATTCGTTTCTTACATCTTTCTGCATGATCATGATGAAAACAACACGTGTACCCTATTTTCAACCATAAAGAGTTACTACGCATCACTCTTACGCGCTTATTAAAACCATTTACGAACATAGACCTTTGATCAGAACTGTTTCTCGCTACCACCGCTAGGGGATTCTTTTCGGCTTCTGGTTGGTCAAGACAGCATGCCAAGCCCTCTTTCCGAGTCTGGCGCACGCCTTGGCTCTGCCCGCGCCTCCCATTGACCCAACTCTCTACATATACGGCTCTGAGCAGGAGGGGTTATTGCCATTCTAGATTATCCCTTGTCCATTTCCTCAGCATTTGCCTTTGTGGAGGCTCGCCCGCTTCAGTAGCTCGGCATCTCGGAAAGAGGTCAGCAATGGCGGCTGTAATCTGGAGCGTGCGCGAAACGTCTATAGAACATATAAAACAAAAAGAGTTGCCGTGGCCAGGATTTGAACCTTAGTTATTGCGGCCACAACAGCGTAAGGTACTAACCACTATACGATAACTACTGTAGGGGTGACGGAGATAGATAGAACTCGTACCATTGAGGAGAACGCGACTTGGGAACTGGAGAACTTTTTAGTTTTTTCTTGATTGTTGCGAACCACTCAGATTCGGAGAAAATACAGAATTGCCGAGTGTGCCGATTAGAAGATAATATAAATAAGAGAAAAATAATTTTGTTTTGCTTTACCATTACCTCTTTTTTTCCCCAGTTCTTGGTAATTAAACGCCGGCCTCACACCTGGGCCGTTAAGCCGGGGTCACACTCCTTATACATCATACAAAAGAGAATATGCACTGCGTACAGATTCGAACGTGAGTCACCGCGAGATCCGTGCTTCGAATGCCTCATGGCAATGAGTTTAAGGAGAAATCTTGGCAGGCGGCATTCGAACCACGGATATTGCGGTGACTCGTGTTTGCAGACTGTCTTTTGTATGATGTATGAGCACCGTGACCCCGGATTTAGTTTTCTCTTTGTCTTCGCAGCAGTCGACGATAGAAAACCTCAAGAGTGAGAAACATACGCATAATAACATTTTCATCGACGTCAATACGTTCTAATTGTATGACAAAGTTTAATAAACCTTACGAGATGACCATCTGAACGGAAATAAACCTACACGCAACGAGAAAGGAAATAAACATACACATGGAATAAGCTTTGTTCGGTACGGAGCATACCACTTGTACTGACCATTTCCGCAAGCATCATGAACAAACTCCACTTCAGCCCGTTACAAAATTTAACAATACCATATAATTGGAATCTATCAGACTCTCGTGGCTTTCTTTTTGAGTGGAGGCACGTATAGAATAATATTTTATCATCCGGCGGCTTGTGTAGTGATTCGAAAAAAAAAATAAACTAAATAACTTGGGAGCAAAAAAAAAAAAAAAAAAAAGCCTGCCGTGACCAGGATTCGAACCTGGGTTATTGCGGCCACAACGCAAGGTACTAACCACTATACGATCACGGCTGTCCGGAGGACGGAGTTGGAGGAAACTCGTATCATTCAAGCAGCTGCTCAGAAACTAGGTCGTCCTATTTATTTTCGCGTCCGTTTGTTCCATTTTGTTTCTTGCTTTCGTTCTTTCGTGGTGAAAACAGAATCAGATTGGCGCTTGGGCTTTCGCCTTCAAATTGTTTTAGAAATATTATTTAGTGGTTCTAGGCAATACGTACATCTGGACGGCTATGTTCGACAAATGTTTCGTTTCCCCTAAAAAGAAACGGAAGTGACGGAACCGACGACATTTTGAAACACTCTTTTTTTGCACGAACCATCGCAGGATGGAATTCATTACCGGCGGAAGTGGTTTGCCGCGAGACTGTGGATCTTTTTTTTTAATGCATTGTGCCCCCCTGCAGCTGCGGGTTTCTCACGAATAAAGAATAAAGAATAAAGATATCGCGTCTGATTGGCAAGAGGCTCAAATGACAAAAGAGGGAACTTTCGTCATTTGAGTCTAACCAATCAGACGCGATATCGTCAGTTCCGTCACTTCCGTTTCTTTTTAGGAGAAATGAAACATTTGTCGAACATGGCCCCCCTGACCTCGCGAATACCCTGATACTTGGTAAAACCTTCGCTCTAGTAAATGCTGTTGCAGGGTCTCCGGATAGATGGCGCCAGCGTGCCAGTGTGTTTTTTCGCCGTACATCATAATTCAACATTTTCACTTAAAATTAAAAAAAAGTAAACATAAAAACGCTGCCGTGACCAGGATTCGAACCTGGGTTATTGCGGTCACAACGTAAGGTACTAACCACTATACAATCACGGCCGTCCGAGGGACGAAGATGGGCGAGACTCGCGGCTACGCTCAGACTATCGGCGCTCTTTCCTGAACCGGTCTGGGGCCGTCGATAAGGGAGCCCTGGGACTGCGTATAAACACACTGAAGGTTTTGCGCTACTTGCGAGATGTTATCTACTCACTTCTCATGAGAAATTATCGCTCGTAATGTTGTCAGAAGTCTTTGCAACCCACATTAAAAAAAGTACGCGAAAACAATTTAGGAAAGGTATACGCACGTCGGATGTGTTTAGTATTTGGTATTTGTTTGCACCAAACCCTTTTGAATCAGCGTGGTCGTTCCCGAGGGGGACGATAGATGGTGCCAGTGTAACAGGGTGTAAGCGGTTGCAAGCGAGCGCAATGCATTCGATTACACTTCAACGCAGAGGTGCCAATCAGTTTTTATTTCTCCACTCTCATCACCTGACATCGTTCTCTAGTGACGTCTGACCGCTGCCATTTTCTTACCTAGAGTCGCGCGGATGTCGTTGGCCACAAAATCAACGAAGAGCTCCGGCGAAATTTTAATTGTCACCCTGATTTGCCTCCAACTCGGTTCAACACATTAGTAGACACATCTGAACGAGGAACTGAAATTACGCGCGACAATATATATCTATATATATATATATATATATATATATATATATATATATATATATATATATTTATTTTTGTTTTGGCAAAGTATGTTTTAGAGTTCCGATTTGGTTTGGAGAGACTCTACGGGAAACTCCGAAAACGTGACGTAAGATGTGGTAAAGGGGTTCAGTACAGCGTTTTACCCGAAAGTTGAAGGTGCTTTATGGTGTGATATCAACGCTGGTTGAGCTGCCGCTTGCAAAACAAAACAGAATGCGCAAAGTACTGAGTTTTTTGGACTGCCTGCTCGACTTTTGCAAGTTATACAACGCGTGACGTCATCCCACTGGACAGCGCGGAAAATTTTGAATGTTGTTTTCGGCATAACCTTCATTTGCCGTTTTCTCAGTATCTATTTTGAACTTAGAGATAGTAACTATAGCATGCCGGGAAGAGCAAAGCCTGCATGGTTATTCTGAAAATGTGCTTAGTTTGGGTAACTCAAGGGACCACAAGGAACCACGTGAAAAGATTAGCGATACTGTCTGGCTTTGATGTGGATTGTTTTAATGAACATACAAATAAAGGAAAAAATGAAAGACGTTGACAACACCCTGTAACGCCGAATTAGAGCGCAGCTCTTAAGGAGGAGGAGTGAAGGGTACTGAGAAGAAGGTATACCCCTCCTCCCTCCTTCTCACCTCCTCATCCTCCCTGCTACTCCTCCCCCTGCTCCCTCCTCTTGCTCCTCCTCGTCCTCCTCCTCCTCCTTTACCCCCTCTTCTCCTCATCCTTCAAGCTCCTCCCCTCCTCTCCTCCCTCCTCTCCTCCACCTCATCCCTCCTATCTACGCTCTCGGACGAACCGAGCAGGCAGAAAACACATGAAAACTGACCTTCAAAACTTTAACGACTCTTTTGGTACAGCCCCAGCCACGGCGTTTTGACGAGAACGCGGGTTTTTGTATGGTTTCTTCAAAAAGAACACTGCAGTGCACGTCCCGCATAGTGATTTCTGGTGACTTTCGCCCAAAAATTCAGACCGGAAGTGCGCCCGACGCGCCACCACCACACCGTGACGTAACAGAGCTGAGTTCGTGTATAGAACAGATAAAACAAAAAAGAGTTGGTGTAACCAGGATTGGAACCTTAGTTAATCCGGCCAAAGCAACGCAAGGTCCTGACCACTATACGATCCCGACTGTCAAGGGGACGGAGGTAGAGAAAACTCGTGCCACTGAGGAGAACGCGACTTGGTAAGTGGGAAACTTTTTTTATTGACCATATTTTTTTTATTATCGCGAACCGGTCAGATTTGGGGAAAATACAAAATTGCCGAGCGTGCCGATTAGAAAATACTATACATCAAAGCTTTTTTCTTTTTTTACTACCACCTTTGTTTCTTCCCATCTTTTATTCTTGACAATCAAACGCCGGCCTCTAACCTGGTCTGTTAAGTTGGGGTCACGTTGATTATACATCATACAAAAGACAGTCTGCATACAGATTCGAACGCAAGTCACCGCGAGATCCGTGCTTCGAATGCCACGTGGCAATGAGTTTGAGGAGAAAACTTGGGACGAGGCATTCGAACCACGGATATTGCGGTGACTCGGGTTTGCAGACTGTCTTTTGTATGATGTATGAACAGCGTGACCCCGGATTAGGTTTCCTTTTGTCTTCGTGGCAGTCTACCACACGATACCTTGCAGCGTGAGGGAAGGCCCGCTAACGCAGTTGACACCTTTCTCTTCAATGGTAAGCGTAGCAAGGATTTCACGTGCAAGTTGTGTCTTCTTTTCTTTTTTGTTTTGCTGGGGTGTTTACGTTGTAGAATCTTGCAGAACATTGGAAAATACGACAATGGATAGGTAAATGTCCACCTGCTGACAGGTTCTTTACTGAGGCAATGTGCTCTCTCGTGCGATCATTAAAAAACCTCTGACACGCCAAAAAAAAATTTTTTTTTTCATGTTACGCGTTAAAATGGTGTATCAGGACATCACCAAAATTGTTTTTCACTTTAGAGTTGCGTAGTTTTTTTTACACAAAATGGAAATAGAAAGCCCAATTCAAAGTGCCCGCCAGTGCCCTGGGACGTAACAGTGTACCGCAAGATGTCGGAGCGGTCAGAAGGGAGGCATCGCCGGAAGTCACGTGAGTTGTATCACTCCTCGTGCTTACCGCGACCGCGTGTAATATTTTTTTTTAATATTTTTGTTATTCTCCGCACCTCCGCGAGCAATCCCAGGAGACATGGTTTCTTTTATTTGCTTTTCATCGCCTAATGTTGCTGCAAAGGTAGAAGGAGAGGAGTCAGTGAACCTAGTAAACAAGGCCCCAGATCGGCAGATTGATACTTTAGACCCATGTTGCGGATAAAAAAAACAGGACGCGGGATGGCCAAAAAAACGTGCTTTTCGTGTAAGGCTCGTCAAAGTATGAGGCGCTGGAGAAATTCAGCCTTCTGCGTTAAGTCCTTATTTCGAACTCTTTTT
>JABSTQ010009011.1:0-74206 GCA_013358835.2 Ixodes persulcatus
CCCAGGTAACAATTTATGTTGTGGAGACAGTCGGCGCAACAATGTTTCGCAACATGAAAACAGTTGTATTGCAATCGCACAACAATGTTGTAGCAACAGTCATAACACTGCAGAAGTGTCCGCTGCTAAAGCACTGCGGCAACTGTGTCGGTCAACCGTTGACTGTCTCATGCTCGCAACAGTTACCGAAGCATTGCTTTTACCCAGCAAAATCTGTGCTGTCCTGATGTTGCTAAACATTGCGGAAAAGACCAGCGCA
This sequence comes from Ixodes persulcatus, assembly GCA_013358835.2. Taxonomy (NCBI): domain Eukaryota; kingdom Metazoa; phylum Arthropoda; class Arachnida; order Ixodida; family Ixodidae; genus Ixodes; species Ixodes persulcatus. Next base: position 260 of record JABSTQ010009011.1, read on the forward strand.
GCTGTAGGCGAAACATTATCACGCAACACAAGCTCCGCCAACAACGTCACGTTTGCATTTGCGAGAGTGCATAACTGCTGTTTTGCTACTATTCGACTGATGTTGCGGTAGCGTCGGGACCTTTGATTCCGAAATGTTGTGGCAACGTAACTTTCTGCTTTCGGAAAACAAAGCTTACAAACAGTTATCGCAACAGTTAGCAAACTGTTCCCGTGGCAGATTAAAAAAAAATACAGATTGCGTTCATACTGGCAGAATGCAGTCGCCAAACATTGCTTTCCAAAAGTGTTCCAACCGTACGACACAACAGTTTTGCGCTAGGTCGGGATAGATGTTTTGAGGAATTGTTGCGGAAACAATGGACACCATTGTTGGTTGACTGTTGCTCAAACCTATTCGGCAGACGTTGCGCGCCACAACGGGACTGCAGCTGTACATCAGTTTTCGCCAACTGCTGCCGCATGCATCTTCTCAACATTTGCACTGCATGACGAGGCAGCGCTCCTCGCAACAGTGCTTCCGCATGATCGGGGCAACAATGTCTTCCTTTTGTGGCTACAGTCCGTCATGCCACTGCTGCGTTGCATATTTTTGCGGGTGTTCGTCTCTTGTCTCGCAACAACTTGAAAACAGTTGGGCAGCCTTTTGGTAATTATTCCGGGCAGCTCAACGTGGAACAGTATTACAGTCCATGCAACTAGTACTATGTGTGAGAGTGTGTATGTATATATATATATATATATATATATATATATATATATATATATATATATTCCGTACGGCGGAAGCTAACTGTCGGCGTTTGCAGTGCCGTCATTCCTCCCGCCTTCACCCCTAAGGGTGATCGCACAGCTGCGTGAACACGTTTAGGGATTGCAGCGGTAACACTTACTCTTCTATTTCGGCTTTAAACAGCAATCTAAGCGCCAAAGCATATACGGCAGATATGCCAACACCCGCTCGCAAGCAGGCGTATCGTGAACTACTACAGAAGTCAGCACGCACCCAGGTCAGGACGCGCTACCTAAAATCTCCAGTGATTCGTGGTTTTAGAATCAAAATATTAATTGTACCGCAAAACTTTGTAAACTCGAATTTTTAAAAATCATCACGTCTTTGCCGTTTTGCACCTATCTCCAATAAAAGCTTTTAGAAAAAAAAAATTTGTTTATTTGTTTTTATGCAAAAAACAAGCTTTCTAAAAGCGCATGGTAACCAGAGTCGAGATGCTGGCCGCAGAGGTTACTCCTTCTGTGCATGCTAGTAGAGGGCGCCACCGCCTTGTTCTGGAGTTCTCCGGCCCCGCCAGCACCGCTCCGTCGACTTATGCGAAGCTCTGTGCGACGACCGTCGTTTTAATGACATTTCTTTTGAAACGTTCCGAAATCATATGTTTGAAGGGTATCATGAAACTGCCTATTGCTCACGTGCTTTACTGCTGCCTGTGGTTCATTAATTGGGTAACTGGTGCGAGTTGGACAACTCTATCCGGCAACACGGGGAAATCGTGTTGCCGGCGACCTTGTCACATCGAGGTAACAACTACAGTCCGGCAACAAGTTGCTGCCGCCCGGCAACCGTGTTGCCCGATTTGTTGTCCGACAACCCTGTCACACCGCGCTGACGGCGGGGACAACACGGGGAACACTCCGCCATCTTGATTGTTTACCATCGTTCGTGTGAGGCGCGGATCGCTGGAAATGTGACTCTTACAAGTGCTAGTGCTTTTGAAGGGCCGGAAATTACCACGGTACGGCATCAACCAGTGACTGTGATTAGAAAACTTGACACGGAGAGTATTTTCCGCTCTTTATTTTATCAAACTGTTCTTCATTCGCTGACAAAGCAGATGGCCTTAACCAAGGAAAGTGACATCGCTGATTTATGTTCGGGATTTACGCCACCGTATGAAGTGTTTCTGTCCGGTTCTTTCTTTCATGCAATTCCTATTTCTACTGTAAAATTGAGTTAGCACCGGCAGTACCCCAAAACGTCGTTTGTAGCCTGGTGTTGAGCTGAATGACAGTGCTTCAAAACTGCGACACCAACACGATCGACCCTCATAACAATCGGTGGAATAAATATTTTTCAACGCTGTCTATTTGCCTACCGCCTGCTAAGTGATAGCTTCATTCGCCAAAACCTCCTGGGTATTTTTGAAACAAATCAGGTGTCTGGTAGCGGCTGTTTTTGTCAAGTTCCAAGCATCAACAATCATGATCAGAGTGGTCGTTTTAATGCTTCGATTTTTCAATCTTTGGTTTTCTGGATTATTTTTATTATACTTTATCACCGGGTGAGTAGGCATGCCATTTTATCTCAGTATTAGTAATGTGAGATGGTCTCCTCGGCAGTTCTAATTTCAAAACCAGTCTGAACGGTCACGACCGTAGCTGTGACCATTTCGAAAATTGTTTTCCGTAATTACGCAGTAAAAATATTCCTCAAATTATTTTAGCTGCACTCCAGCCTTAATTATTGTTAAATAACGTTTTCCAAGCCTTTATTTGAGCAAGACGTTATTGATAGGGAACTAGCTCTACCATCGAAGCTAACTATGTTGTCGTGTTGCCGGCCCGAAATTCGCTCAGCCAGCGATCAGGGCAACACACGTTGTCCAACACAAGTTGCTGCTGTTTTTGTTGCCGAGGGCTGTCATACCGAGGCAACTTTTTAGTTGTCGTCCATGTTGTCGTGCTGTTGCCGCGATGTGACAGGTATGTCGAAAAACACGGGGAGCGAGCAACAAGTTGCCCGACTGTGGGGCAACGTGTTGTGTTGCTGTTACCGTCGTGTTGCCTCAGTGTGACAGGGCCTTTATGAACACTATCAGGCTACAGTGCCGCTGAGTCAAAAAAAAAATAATAACCACCCAATTTGGGGGGGAAGGGGGGGGGGGGTTATGTGTATGTTTATACAGCCTAGAACTTGGTCTGCCTCTACGGGCGACGAGTCTCCAAGCTGTAGATGAGCAATTTAGCCAGTGCAGTAAAACTGCTAGCCTGGGGTCTTTAAGGTGCATCACGCAGTAGCGATATACGACCGCACGTCGGTACGATGCTCATCCAGATCGAAACGGGCAGGAATGGGTATTGAACCCAGGATCCCCGAGTTCTGCAGCGCGAGCTTTCGCTCCACGTGACATCCTCAAAGATTAGCAGAGCATCCACTCATGTAATACCCCCCCCCCCCCCCCTTTGCATTTATATTCATATTGTAATCCGCTTAAAGGAGTCATGAAATTATTTTTCATTCTTCCTTAGCTTTAATCCTCAACTTAAAAGCGGATTGAAAAATCACGTGGTCGTGACATGCTTTTGCACCGGTGCGATGACTCGAAGCTTTCACCGTGCTTTTTGAGCACATCATATAACTTGTCATTCGCAAGTGATAATAAATTCCGTCAGGGCACTCATTGACCACGAACGCGAATCCAAATAATTGTTGACGAGCGCATACATCCGAATGACACAGTTCTCGTGTCCAATGCGAGAGCTCGGGTCGGCTGACGTGCTTTGGGGACCGTTGACGTGCTTGGGGTAACGCTGACATGCTCTGAGTACAGCGGATGTATCACAATGAAAAGGCGGAGAGCTTTCAAGGGAAATGAGGTACAAAATAGTCCCCTATATTTACAAATGTTGGTACCGAGAAGCTGGCTTTTGACTTTCTACCCTTTTTATTTTGGCCCACTAAACGATATGCGAATAGTAAACTCCCAATGTAAAATCATTTATCCCAGCCCAAAATTCATTTCATGTTGATTAAAAGGATAAAAGGCGTGAACAGAACAGGACGAAAAATGAACCACGTACGACACGGACAAGCGTCAACCTCCAACTGATTTAATAAAACACGAAACATTGTCAAACTGTTGATCCTCATCGCCTAAACACATGCAACAGATAAAGGATCGTATCGCTCATCACACGCAGCCCTCAAGAAACTCAATTTCTTTGTTTAGTAGATAAAGGGATGGCTGCTTACGCATTTGTCAGCCGCTTTGTGTATACCGAAAGCTACGATTAATCCCCTTTCCATCCTCTTCTTCCCTCTCTTAATAAACCTTGTGTGCTCTAACAAAGGTTCACACCCGCATCGTTTACAGTGCTCCGCAAGATGCTCACCCGAATTATTCGTCCGGCTAGCTTGTGTTCCCGCGCTCTTTCATTAAGGCATCGGCCGGTCTGACCAATGTAAACTTGGCCGCAACTAAAAGGAATTTCATAAACCACCTTAGTCACGCCTTTTAATCTTTTAATTGATATGTACCAACCAGCCCAAACCAATTTTTTATTTAATTTCATGGCCCCTTTAAAACTGAAAATCATTAAAAGTAAAAACACATCGAAAAAAAAAAAAGCCTCGCTGAAAGCTGGAGCTTTTTTCTCTAAAGAGGGGAATGTAAATTACCTTGATCCGCAAGTGCGGCACTAGGAGTCTAATTTTAACATTCCCGTTTTGTTCCGTGAGCCGGTCATAACACGTGAACATGTCGGGACCACACCGAACCTCGTAAACAACTCCGGAACGCAGCCCAGTGACGGAACCTTACATTTTTTGTTACATCCTTGTTTATGTTCGAAGTAAAACCGTTTTATCTATCTCATCCGGAAGTCCGTTCTAAAAGCAGCACTCCAAAAAAAAAAAAAAAAAAAAAATTGGGCAACAGTTTTTTTTTTTTTTTTTTATTTGCGCGAGAAATCAGAGAAGCACGGAAGTACACTATTTAACTTTGAAACACTTTGGGGGCTTTTGTAACTGAACTTCAAACTGTAGCCAGCTGACATTATAATCGCTTGTTTGATTGCTATGTAAACCTCAGACACAATGAAAACAAGTATGTTTTAGTGCATTGCATACGAATGACAGACAGCTACTTTGACGAGCTCTGAGTGGGCGCTAAGCATAAATCAAATTTTCCTTGCATGCTTTCCATAAGACGAGCGCAATTTTTTATCGCAGTCCATAAACTGTATCCCTTTCCAAGTGGAAGTTATTTCATCGTATCCCATAATCGCACAGAATTCCCGTTTTGCTACCAGAATATATATATATATATATATATATATATATATATATATATATATATATATATATATATACACTTATTTTTTTACATTTTGAGACAGCAGTTATTGCTTTTTCCTTAAAGATAGTTTTTGCATCCTTCGGGACCGCTAACAATGACCAGATTAGTCGGTCTGGAGCGCGGTCATGGACTTGTCCTTCCGTTCCCCTTCCAACGATATGACACCGACGTGATATTTCCCTTTTTAATATGGAAAGACGAATTCCTCAGAGTCGAATCACTCAATCTGTCTAAAGTATCATTTGCGTGACTAAAGTGCCTTACCAAACATATTGCACCGCGTTATTTCAATCAATCAATCAAATCTTTTTATTCTCCAGAAATTCTGCAGGGGAGCCTAGGCAAAAAGCTGTTCAAGAACAGCTTGACTGGGCTCAGGCTCCCCCGTTTACAGGCAGCAGCATTCAATAGAGAAGCAAAAAAATAATGAATACACAGTACGCACACATATAGATACATGAAAATAATTGCTACAATTCATTTGAGAATTGAAAATAACACAAGAACCAACTAAGCAAAGTAAGACAAGATGTCTTTGTTGCTAACCGAATATAGATACATGAAAATAAATACTACAATTCATTAAAGAAATGAAAATACAACAAAAAACAACTAAATAAAATACGACAAGATCTCTTTCTTGCTAGCCGAATATATATCTATGTTATTGGTGAGACATGTGTTTAACAAAGATGGAAGAATATGGCGCAGGGATTGCAGATTATAGTTTGTACGTGACCTTTATGTGTACGTCCCGTTTTACGGGAGACATACTCGTTGGTGTAGTTTATTTTATGTTTATTTGTTTCTCTTCATTGCCCTGACATCCGGTTTGATGTTAAGCGGATTGTATTAAGAAGAAAATTACGGGGGTTCAGTCAAAAGTAGGAATAGTTCTAGTACTGTTGGGGGATGTTTCCTTTTTGGGCATTTGCGTGCCCATTTTCCGTCTATGTGGTGTGGTGAACCTTAGCGAGGATTAACCAGCCGGACGACCGCCTGTAAAAACTCTGGGCTTTGGGAAGTGTTTTTTTCTTTCTAGCTTTTGCCGGAATGTGTATTCACTCACGCTTTGTGGTCAATAAACCCCCAGCTACCTTTGCCTTGACCGTTTTTGTTTTAATTTTTTATCTCGGGTTTCATAGTAGTGTATGCGCAACATGTTCGCACCGTCAGAAAGCGGATGCTCCTTACATTAAATGAAAGGCCACGAACTCGGAGCGACCGCAACACGCTGGCAGTTCACGGCCAGCGATATTAGAGAGTTCTAGTGGACCGTACTCTAGAAATTTGCGCACGCATGGAAATTGCGGGTGGTGAGCGCGCATGCGCAGAACGCAATAAAAGAGCTAGCCTATTGCGTACGCACGCAACGCTAGGGATCTTGCGTTGCGGGCTAGCGGGCTTTGCGGGAAGCTCTCGAGAGATCTCGGGCCCAACGAGAGCACCAGTTTCAAGATGGCAGTTTCCTCGACTGGCGGAGCAAGGGCGACAAGGTCATGACAGGGGATCTGTCGGCGGCTTTGCGACTGATTTGGGAGAACCGGGGGACCTCGTGATGTCGCGGTGTATGTGTGTTGACAGGAGACCTGTCGGCAACTTTGAACTGACGCCGTCTGAGCTTATCGTTGGCTGGAATGTACGGGGGCCTAGGGAAAGGAAGAGGGAAGGGGCGAGGGCTTTTGGGAAAAGGAAGAAAAAAGAGGGGGACAAAGGGTAGCGAGTGACATATAAGTTTCTCCTGTGAATAATCGTCACCATGGTAACCTGCGCTGTTTTCGTCGACCATTTTGTCACACTCGCCGGTCGTGCGCGCGCTCTACGCCGCTAATCCTCGTTAGGGCCAGGGAGCGCCCACCGCTCTCGTTCAACGGCGAGTCTCCGGCATCCGATGCCGGTCTGATGCGTTTCATTTTGTCGCGGGAACTCGTGTTTCGTTAAAAGCAACGCACACTTCCTGCTCGCAACTTCAAAATATGAAACACCCAAATAAAGAGAGCGACAGCCATCACGACCACCATCCCGCTCAGCCTCAGACTCCTCTCATGAACGGAAACGGAAGTGGTCTCACTGTGTTGCCGCTGTTTCGAGACTACAGAAACTCAACGTTGTTTACGTTTAGCGAAATAAGAAGTAGAAAAAAATGGCGGTGGCAGAGGATCTCGGAAAGGGTAACAAGAAGTTGCCGCCACCCTAAAGTGGAGAAAAAATATGTAGGCACCCTAGGGCTAACCCGTCTCAGCTCAAGGCTGTATAACATACAAAGCAAGCCATTTTTTTTTTTGGTTTGAGACTTCGTCTGTTTTGTTCTGTGTTTTGTCTTTCATCCGTATCCCAGTCTCTAGTTTACAACCATGCTCAATTGATTTCTCACGTACGTAGATCGGGCAATCAGGAAGCGACTGAATGATTCCGCGCCGGGCTGCTGGCCGTACCGTTATGTAAATGACTACCTAATCATGCATGAAGAGCAGACAGACTCTGAGACTATCCTGGAGGCCTTATCGTCGGGCCCCGAAGGCCTTGTCTTTAAAAGGGAGGACCCCTCCGACGGAACTCTCCAATTCTTAGACCTTCGTTTGGCGATCCATCCCGGGGGAATCTGCTGGGAGTTTAGGCAAAGGACGGAAGAAGCCAGTTCCGCATTTCGCTAGCGCTCAATCCAAGACCGTTAATTAAACCAGGGCTCGTCAAGTCCCTTATGACGTCAGCGCGTTCTAGATCCTGCCCCCGTTACGCGGAGCTATAGTGTCCGGCTGCAGACGCGGAGGTTGAGGAAGGCCGACTTTCCCGACCACCTGCTGGACAACTCGCTCAAGAGGCTAATTTTCGCCCCTTCTACTCCGACACCGGCACCCAGACAAGGGAAGAAAAAGCTGGCCGTCATTCCTTATACACACAACACAGCGCATCGGCTAAAAGCGCTCGCGTCCAGATTCGAAGTAGGGGTGGCGTTCAGCTGCAAATTCAAACTCAGTTAACAAAATGGTTAATTGCAATCCTCTAAACAAAACCTCCTCTAAGATGCGCGGGCATCAGTTCGTCTCATGTAAAAAAAAGAGGGTCTACTCCATCCCGTTCTCCTGCGGCGGAGAATGCATAGGCCAGAGAGGCAGGTGTATCAACGAGCCTGCGGGAGCGGGAGGACTCGGCTCGGCGCACACGATCGTAGTGCATCCAGACTTGGAAGTAATTCATTACAAGTAAGGTGATTACTCGTAATTAATTACTTTTATTGTAATTTAGTAATTAATCTGTTACTTTTTTTAAAAATATACTTTGTAAAGTAATCTACTTACTTTTACAGTAACGAATTACTGAAATTACTCGTTACAATACTTCCGTCCCATCAAAGAGAAAAAAAGAGTGGTAGAAGGGATATGCAATGGCCTTCGCGCTTTTAGTATGCCAACACAAGACTCGGGTGAGGTGCTGGCGTGGAAAAGGTAAGGAATTCACGGAAAGCACAAGAGCCCAGCCAGAGCCCGTTTCGGGACTCGATCGTACGGTCAGCCAAGCTGGGCGGATTCGACTGTTTACATGAAGGCAACAGGCCTCGACTTCTTGGAAAACGAAGGCACTGCTTCGAGCGCACGAAAGAGTAAAAAAACAAATGGCCCATAAAACCGCCGCGTGGGGTTCGTGAGGACTAGGGCCGCGAACACTGTGACCATGGCGCATGCGTCCGCTACCTTCCCTCCTCTCGCCTCCTCCACTCTTCCCCAACCTTCTGAGTTGTTCCGCAAAAAAACAATCAGTGTTTATTTTTTTCGTTTCTTTTTTTGTGTCGTTACACGAAACCGTCTTTTGCTTGTTAGTGTTTCTGCCTACACACGCCCCCGCCCCTCCCCCCGGCAAATACGAAAAAAAAAAATCTAATGAAACCTCGCCCCTGCTCATCGAAAGCGCTGTGAAAGCTAAATACTGGCTGGACCAACCAGCTATTTGGCTTCTTTCACTTGAATTCGCACTAGCGGATGCATAGGGCAAAAACATGAGGGGTGCGATGGCAGCAGTTCATTGGAACTAAAAAAATATTAGCGTCACCCTGCTGTCAGTTTAAACAGTAGCTTTCGACAGCAGGCAATAAGCTGGTCGGGGAGCACAACAAAACGGCTTGGGACATCCAAGCTGGAGTCCTCGTCAGCGGATTGCGCCTGCGGGAACTTAGACCGAAATTTTAGGAAAAGGGAACACAGTCCGAGTTTTCTGAGAATAACAGTGGCTGACTTGGACACTGGAGTTGAGAATCCCCCTGTAAACGCGTGAAAGACATGGAAGCGGGCTGTTCACTGAAAGTTGTGCTTTTTTAAATAATTTATAAATGGCAAAATCAGTTCAGCTGAGGGATCGCACATTAATATTTCGTGTGACGTCTTGGTTTTGATAAGTTTGGAGATCAAGAAAGAAGATCAAGTGGGTCATTTGGACGGATAACAGCCTTCATCAAAACGGAGTATTTGAAATGTACCTAGACGCAAACCGCATCTTGGTCTCACAGCCAGTCCGATTTAGCGGGTAAACCAGCCACTATTTAGGGAAACATGCAGCAAATATAGAAAAATCATACCTTCAGAGGAATAGTGTTTTGAAGCGCGCCGATTCCAAACTCGGATTAATTCGAATCGTGTGCGTGCCTCCACCGCCCAAGTCCATTTGTCGCATGTTCATGAAATTTAGTTCTGTCATGGTTGTATACAGCTCAAGGCTCGTTTATCTTGAGCACATGTTTAAGTCCTTTATAGTTTTATATATTCTTTCTCCTGAAATTATTAGCCTAAAATGATGCGTACATAGTACTGCATGTGTTGCCTTTTTGTTTTAATTTTGATGAGGCCCGAAAATTTCCCCTTCAAACACGCAGTACATAGTGTGTCTTTTTCGTGTTTCTTTGGAGTAACGGAAAAGTAACGAACTAATTAATCCATTAATTTTAACGTGGAGTAATTTGTAACGGCAATCTTTTAGTTTTTAGGCCAAGTAATTGTAACTGTAATTAATTACTTTTTTGAAGGAACGGGCGCAAGTCTGGGTGCATTGGCGAGAGTGCGGTGGGTGTTCACCCATGTTCGAGCACACGCGCGCCTTGGGGTTTCGCAGCCAAAGGTTTGAAACAGAGCTTATAGAGTCGTCTCGTACGCCATAAAGGGCTTAGATGTAAACGCTCCCTCTCCCTCGCTGACGCTCTCCGAACGAGAGATCGCGTTCTAGCGCCCCGAGCTTTACACTTTGCGCTAGTCGACCTTGGTGGATAACTCGGCCCTCCAGCCCTGCCGGCTTCTTTCGTGTCTTTCCGTCAATCGCACTCTCCGGGATGGGGAGCCGGCGAGCGGGCGGACGTCGGTTTATGTGTGGTGGGACTTGTGGCTTAAATCTTCTTTTTTTTTCGATATATACAGATATGTACAAATTACTCAAAAAAGGTAGTTAAGTTAAGTTACTGAGTATCGACGCCAGAAGTAATTGGAGTAGAGTAGAAATTGCAGATTTGTAATTGTAATTGAGTAAACTACTAACTACTGTAAAAAAGTAGCGAGTTACTTTTGAAATTACTTTCAAAGTTACTTTTTATATTTTTGTGGTAGCAAAATGAACAGCGGTTTTTTCAGCCTGCAGGTTCGATTTTGCCAGGGAGCGCCACCGTCGATCCGCCATCTTCGAGGTCGCGGTGGTCGCGGTTTGACAGGCTTGGGTATGCGCGTACGCGGTCGTCCGTTGGTAGTGTGTACTAATTTCATATATTTGAAGAAGCTTCGTTGAACAGAGGAGAGAAAAAAGTTTATCTCGGGGGCGAACCGTTTGTTTCCTTATTGCCGCCGGGTACCGTGTGTAAAGGCTGAACCGCATGCAATTTAGCGAGCGACGGGACGAGACGAGCGACAGCGACGAGACAAGCAACGACGACCCGCTTCGCTGTCGCTCGGTCACTCACGCGACGAGGCAAACCGCATGAAAGCGAAGGGAGTAAACGACCAAGGCGTTAAGTAACGTTTTCTAGAAATCCAAAAACCGAGCGTCGTTACGAGCGGCCGTGAGAAATCTCCGTCGCTCGCTCGTCGCCGACTTCCGTCGCTGTCGCCGTTGCTCGCTAGATCGCTTACATGCGGTTCACCCTTCACTGTCGCTCGTCGCGTAGCTCGGTTTTGATATTTCTAGAAAACTTAGCGCTAATCACCTTGGTCGTTGTTTGGCCCCGTCGCTTTCATGCGGATTGTCTCGTCGCGCGAGTGACCGAGCGGCAGCGAAGCGGGTCGCCGTCGCTTGTCTTGTCGCTCGCCAAATCACTTACATGCGGTTTTTTAATCGCTTGGGCTAATAAAAAATGCGCCCTATTCTTCGTAAGCTGCGCACTCGGTGAGCCGCACGGTATGTTTGCACAGGAACAAACGCCGAAGGCACGACGTACGACACAGAGGTGATGGAGCAACACGATTACACGGCCGTAGTGCAGAAAATCCGCTAGAGAAAACCAATAAAGAAACTAGCAAAACAAAACAAAGAGTAATCACACCGAGCTACAAAAAGCACCAAAGTAGAAAAATCAGTTCTCGCAAGAGCTACCGCCGTGGACACGGCGCGCGACACGGAGCGCTGCATGGTGCCGAGGGAGCAACGCGGCCGCCGAGCGGCCGCGGTGAACGAGTCCAATAGCGACAAAAACAAACTAAAACACATAAAAAATATTCCTACGGCGTTTCAAAAGCACCAAAGTACAAGAATAACCCTTAGTTTCGGTCAAAAAGACCCTTTAAAGTTGTAAAATGCTGCTAAACCGCGCTGAAAGGCCCGACAGACACCTACGTGCGGTAGAAAGAGACCTCGAAGATGGCGACCGTGGTGGCCGATGCCAGCGAACCTAGCCAGTGACGTCAAGTGAATGTCACCTATACTAAATTCAGTCATTTTAAGGCTTGCGTTTTTACTAAAATAGTTTATTCGCTCGCAGAAGCAATGAACCTTTTCCGAGAAGCGTTCTGCGCACGCGCGAGCACTCGATGCCAAGCGGCGGAAGTCGGCACTAGACATCAAGGAAAATCGGAAGGAGGCTGTGGATCAGAGAGTACTACACGTTATTGCCACATATATATAATTGTGTTACACAAAAAAAGAAAGTGGACGGAAAGAAAAACATGACGGGTGGACGCCACAGATCCCCCTCTTTAGAGTCGCGTTGGGCACGCGCCGCTGCTCGGAGAGCGAAGAAACTGGTAGCGTAGCTCCCATTATCGATTGGTAGCGCAGGTAGATCACTTCCTCGATTTTTAGTTCGTGCAGGCCACCGCCTGGTGCCGTCGGTATGTGAAAAAGGTCCATTGACTCTCAAAGTTACTATCGGAAAGTTTTCTCTTTTTCCTCCTAAAAATGTCCCCAGCCAGCCTAAAAAGATGTTCCACCGACGCGCTGGATGGTGCGACAGTGTTGAATTTCAGAAACAGGCTGTACCGGGTCGGGTAAGCGGGTTTCGGCATCTTGGGTGTCTATGACGAAGCATGTGAGGTTTGCTTCGGTTAGAGGGTCTTTTATAACAAACTCTCCTTCTTTTTTCTTCGGCAAGCTGAGATTCTTATGACTGGCCCCTTTTTATTCCCACGACGTTCGGATAGTACGCTCAGCGAGTGCACCTGACCGTCAAGGATTTAAGTCTCGCGCCACGACGATGAGATCATCCGGACGACTGCGCGTCTCGTTGCAATGCTATAGACCTTTCCAATGTTTACAAATGCACAGCCCAGCGTGCGATCTAGCTCAGCACGCGCGTGTGCGTCGCTCTGGAAAACGAGCAAAGCACGCGCCATACGCACGAACACTGGAAATGGCACCGGCCATACGCTCTTTCTTGGAAAAGTCTATAGACCGTTCCAATGTTTACAAATCCACAGCCCAAAGTGCGATCTCCACAGCTCAGCACGCGCGTGTGCGTCGCTCCGGAAAACGAGCAAAGCACGCGCCATACGCACGAACACTGGAAATGGTACCGGCCATACGCTCGTTCTTGGAAAGGTCTATACTTCGTCTCACCCTAGCATGGACTAACCGCGAAGGCTGTGCTAGCGCGAGCGGCCAGCCTTGACTGCCTTGACTAGAGCCAACGTTACTAAAACACTCAGTTGGGAAACTCACCGTCGAAACCTGGGCCGCTGGCGTCCACCGAGACCGAGCAAAATGCGACAACAGCGCCACTCTTTATCATTTCTCTGTACTGTGGACACCTTGAGCTTTTATAAAGCATGTTTTTGCGTAAAAACAAACGGAAAAGACTTTTTGTATGATATTTATTGGAGATTAGCACAAAATGAAGGGCGCGTGATGTTTTTAAAATCTTTAGTTTGCAAGGTTTTGCGGCATATTTAATACTGTTTTTATACGACCATGCCTCAGCGGTACTTTCAGGTAGCGCGTCCCGACCTAGGTACATTTTGACTTCGGTAGTAGCACGCGGCGCGGCCGCCGGGGAGACGGGAGTGGCACCCCTGTAACCTCTTCTACTCTATCTGTTTCGGCTTCAGAATGGTCGATTAAAGCCAAAATGGAAGTAACGTGCGGTTCCTCGAGTGGCCGCTGCGGGAGAAATGGCGGCGTTGTGTTCGCCATTAGCTCGGCTCGCGAGGACAGATCGGGGACACTTTTTCAGGGTAGTCTCTATGGCAGTTTCCCAACTGAGTGTTTTAGTAACGTTGACTAGAGCACTAGCTGCACGAGCCCCCTTGCAGCCGCCGCGGCTTCATTCAAAGCGACTAGCTCGCGCTTTTAGCAGGCGCGGCTAACAATAGTCCATACTAAGGTGAGACGAAGTATAGTACTACGCTACTGAAAAAAAAACAAACAAACAATTGTTTTGGTTTAACAGAAGATGAAACGAAGTATACTTCGCCGCTGACGTCGGGTTCAACGAAGGGATCTCGCAAGGTGACTCGCAATCCTCGCCGGCGTTAGGCTTTGCAAGGGAGCATGCGGTGACGACGAGGCGACCATAGAAACGGGCGCCCAACTGCGAGGTCATTCCAGTGGCGCCTACCGAGGAATCTCCAAACTGCTTGAATCAGAACTCACTAAAGGCAGACAACATAAAAACAACAACCCTCGCAGTGTCCCCGACTTTCACGGTTGTAGCTGGAGGCGCGGCGCCTGCGTGCATTACCGGATTAGGTCAATACCCGACCAAACGTTGTTAAGCATCTCTGCGTGCGTGCGTGCGCGCCGGTGTTATGTTTTGGCTGCTAGTCGTCACCTTGGCCCAAGGACGCCTATGATGCAGTTTCTACGGCTGCCGACTATAAGTGCGTGGGAACGGAATGTGAGGGGGCTCCTTGTCCGGATCTGCCGGCGTCTTGTTTATTTCTGCGCTCAAACATTTGTGATGAGCAAAATTAGCCCTAGATTTCGAAAGTAGTTAGTAATTTGAGTAGAAGTTACCTGAAAAACGTAGTTAAATTAAAATACTAATTACCCAAATAAATTTGTAATTGAAAGTCAATTTAGACGTTCTCGGCGCCTTCTGTAAAGGTGTGGGCTTCATTATTGGTAATCTCTGTAGGAATGACCCCAGCAGCAGGCTTGAGATTGTTGAAAATCATTCGAGACATGTGATGCCACTAGTGCGTGCGTTGGAAAGGAGACACAAACAAAGGAACCAAAAAGTCCAACGTCTCCAATCCTCACGCTGAATGGTACTGCGCGTAACAATGTCACTTAGGTGGTATATCAGTAAGTCACCGTAAATGAATAACCAAGTCTAAAAAATTATATAGTGCGAAGAAATAGATTTTTAGCTAAAATAGTGCTTATACGTTTAAAGAAAAAAAAAAAAAAGAAAACTCGTGATTTGGACTTTTTGTGCACCAAAATGTCCGCGCATCGAAAAGTCCCACATTGAAAAGTCCGTGCACCGAACGTCCGCGCTCCGAAAAGTCCGCACCCAAACGCCCTACACCTAAAAATCCTAGACCCCCCCACCCCCCCGGCCCCCCTTTAAGAAGTATCATCAGCCCACGCCCACGTCTCTCACACGTTTAAAGATAACATTAATAATAATAGTTATCTGCACATATAAACGACATCCTAAACGGCGTGCAAGGCTGTACATAAAGATGAAATCCCGCACGCAAGTGACCTGTCAGCGCGCTCCTGCGCTGCCTCAACTCGAATGTCCGTGTCTGTTCTTTGTGTGTTTGCGGGGTGGGCGCGCTTGGGCAGAAACATCAATAAACGATCAAACACAAAAACAAAGCGCAGACAGCTGGTTATCATTTGAGCCCGTTCTTGTTTCGAGCTTCGCACAAGATCCTTTCTCAAAGCGGCTTTCTCGATTGGGCCCGCCGCCTTTGGTCCTCTCTCGTTACATCTTTCGCGTTTCATCCTCCAAGAAGAAAATAAATAAATTAGGGGCACTTCGAGGTGACGCTGTCATGGCTTGATCACCGCATATGCCCGAAGAAGCCTCTTCGAGTCCGTCGCTCCCTCCTCCCAACTAGCCTACACGCATGCGCTCACATACACACGCACACGCTCTTTGGTCCCCCGGTTTGGATACGTCCGTTCTGCTCCTGAAACGTGCAGCGAAGGTCAGGATTCGCTTGTTGGGTTGTCCCGAATTTGTCGCAGGCGCTGGGCAATAAAACACCCGAACTCCGTCTTTGTGGCAAAGCATGGCTTCCGTACCTCCCTTCTCCCGAGCCGCGGGAGAATGCACTCAGAGTGCCCCCCCCCCCCCCCCCCTTGCCTCCACCACTGTCTTGGTAGGAACACTGCGCTGTCGCGTTTTCCATGAATTCCTTTTCTCTCCCTGGCTAGCACTCCCTCCGCCGCAAACCCGCATCTAGACCGTGTTAGAAGAGCGGATATAACTGCATTGCCCTTCTTCCGCCATATCTTTTTTTTCTTTCGCCGGATGGTAGAAATGTAACGAGGGCTAGCCCACATGGCGCGTTTTTCCAGGCGTCTGGACGCGCGTCTCGGCTTGGCGCGCGCGCTAAGCCAGACGCGTGCGCCCAGTCAAACCACACGCAGCACTACTGTGCAGCGCTTCGCGTCTGCGTTTCCGAAGCGTCTGCCCAACGTAGCCAGACGCGCTTCAGAAAGAAAAGCAAATATTAAATAGAAATCTCGCGTTAAATGATAGCTACATGCCCTAATATTTAGTTTTATTACTAGTAAGCACGCCTTTTCATTGCAGCAATTGCAATAAAGCTCAATTTCACTCATTTTCGTCCTTTTTAGTGCGTACCCCTCATCGACAGTGGCGTACCAACTTGTTTTTGAGTGAGGGGAGGGGGGGGGGGGGAAACCAGCACCTACTTCCCCCACCCCCCAAGACCGGGGGTGCTGGTATTCTTTGGGCGCCGCCGGCCAGTGTTTGGCCTGCCCAGTGTCGGCCCTTTCAGGGGGGGGGGGGGGGGGGGGCAAGCGACCTGATTGCCCCCCCCCCTTCCCCCACGGTTGGTACGCCCATGCCATCCACCTTTCGGTATTCAATTCAATTCAATTCAATTCGTTTATTCCATCAACATCTCCCGCGCCAAAAGATTTACACCTGGCCGCTACAGAGGTTGCGTTGTTGCGGTTGTCGCCGGTAGTATTAATTTTGTACCTTTGTCTCTCGGTGTCCTTGTATTATCTACATTTCGCCTGCCAGAGTGCAGGACGCTTTTGTACTTCGGTAACGCCTCTATGTTCCGCTGATGGAGCGTCAGCCTCTCCCGTGGAGCAGGGAGGAGTCCCTAGACTTGTGCAAAAGGTATGGTAAACTGATGTCCGCGGGGGAAAGGACGTAACTACCCATGTTCGCCCTGCTGCGAGTGTTGCCGGGGCCTCAGCCGTTTTTATTTAAAGAACGATGTACATTTTGCGCTTTCCACTTTCTCCGTTTCCTTTTTTCCCGTCCTCCATTACAACCCTCCCGCCTCCTCCTCGTCCCTAAATACCCCCCCCCCCCTTCCCCAAGTAGCCAAAGCAAAGAGTGGATAAGGCTCCGTTAATCTGCATAATCCCCGATAAGAGGGCTCGCAGGGGCCGGCCGTAGTCTTTACTGTACAAACCCTGCAGACAGGAAACGAGCATTGCGAGCTGGGGAAGATGAGTGAGCGCAGTTTCGAGTGGGACACAAAGCTGGTGCCGAAAGCACTTTTAAACTACGCATGCATCTGCGAATATACACCTAGCATTATTAAAATTATTTAAATAGCGTGCAATGATTGGATGGTACTTCTACACAAAGAGACATAATAGCGAGTGAAGAAGCGTTGCTAACCTAGATCAAATATTCGAGTTGTTGGGGGGGGGGGGGGGGGGCGGCCTTGCACGGCCCTGGTCGGTAGTTCTTAGCATGCTGAAGTTTCCATGCGCAGCATGGTTACGCAGCTATGGCTATGGCGGGTCCTTCGTCCTGATACGAAGCGTTACCTCCAAGAGCGCAATAAGAAGAAAGGTACTTCCTAGTTTGCGAAGTACAATAGTTAGGAAAACAAAGATATAAAGTTTCATATTTTAATTAGAGAAATCTATTTTGTTCATGCGACGGTCGTTCAGTACTTCAAATATGAGCCATCGCCCTCGGGAAGCGCCCTCCATTGACAGGAAAGCACATTAACCACCTGGGTGAACATTGGGCGTTATATCAATCGAGAATACCAAGAAAGTGACTGAATAAAAATGGCAGCGAAAAGACGATGTTTCGAATAAGACATGAAACCCTTCATCAACTTGTCCCCCCCCCCCCCCCCCTCCCCCTTTGAAATACGAAGCTTCACAAAAGGACGTACAATTATTTTTACGTTGTTGTAGTGGTGGCGCTGCCTAGCACTTTACAACCATTTGATCAAGTCAAAAGAAATTTAAAAAAATTCACCTCAGTCGGACGTTTTTTTTTGTTTTTTTTTTTTTGCAGCAAATAAAAGGCCACTAAAGAAATCGCTGGCAACGAGAAACTATCCAACTTTGCCTGAAAAGTCATTGGATGAAACGGATTTTATAAAATGGCGTTTGATTATATGTCTAGCATATAGTCCCCCGCAAAAGGAAGGAACCATTTGACAAGGCAGTTTCAGGCTGTTTGGCTGGATTTGCCTTGGCCAGGACCATACTGCTTTACACTGGGAAATAAACTAACCTTTCTTCTGCTGTCTTTTTCAAAACAAAGTGGGCTTGGCCAAAGTAGAATAAGCACCGCAGCATAAATTACATCGGCAAATAAGTCATTCATAAAGACCCAATTAAGTTGGGCAGAGAAAGCTCTTGTTAGCGGTCTTCTAGATTCGTGTTTCTTCTTACCCGGGACGAGCCTTTTATCATTTCGTCCTCGTTCTTGTTCTACAAAGCTTGAGCGTCGAGCGTTTTGGGTGAGGAGGAACATAAACTGCCTAGAACAAGAACAGGGGACGAAATGATTATAAAAGTCGCGTCCCAAATAAGAATAAACACGAATCTTCTAGAAGACCGCAACGAAGCGTTGCTTGCTCAGCCCCGCACGCGGCAATGTTTCGGGGGCTGTATACATTAGCATCACGATGTAGAAAGTCCAGGAAATAAAAACAATAAAAATTTATATTGGTAGCTCAACACTGGTGTTTAATTCCAGATATGTCCCATGAATGCGATTCTAACAGGGTTCGGGTACATCGCATTCCGGCGGCATTTTTTGTTTTGTGTAGACGCCATGCCAAGTCTCTTGTTTTCTTGCCAAGTTTATCCGGTAACGCCACATTCCTAGATTGGCAAGACATCTTCAATATAGTTTGCAATACATCTTGAGCAGTCCGGAATTTTCGGATGATGGCGCCTTACACCGGCCAGTCCTCACGTGACCTTGATGAATAATGCATGGACTACAATAACATTCCCTGCACTCCATTTATTCGTGGATGCAAGCCAATATGCAGACAGAAAGATAAGAAAAAAAAAACATGGTTACTTATAAAAGACAGAAGCGTGTTCGACATTTCGATTAGCTCTGCCATTTCGAATAGATTCGAAACAAAAAGTCATGCGCGACCAATAGGGTCACTTCGATCTGGTGAGTGAAATGTTAACTGTCACCAAGATATTGAGGTGGGCTAGTTGGATATGCATGATATACAAATTAAATAGCGCAAAAATTAGACAAAGGACAAGGGACAGAACACTCCGCTTGTCCTTGTCCTTGTCTACGTGTTCTGTCCCTTGTCCTTTGTCTAATTTTTGCGCTATTTAATTTGTATATCATGTTAACTGTCACATTTCCACGAATTTCAGCTGTTGAGATGCCTAAAGTCACAACACCCACAGGCAGAGCGCCCGAAAGCAATCGCCTCCAGCCTTCAATTTGATCTTAGCCACAAATTCGATCACAGCATAATGGGCAGAAATAAGAGTATCTGGTTGTACACTCCGACGGCGTCGCGTTGAATGCGCGATGAGAACAAGGCGTGCTGTATACGCATCATTGAACCCGCTCTTAGTAACTCAAAATTACCTACGTGACTTCACGAATAGTAACTATAGGAGTGCTTGGAGAGTATGTTTTCGAGTTATGTGTTAGAGGATATGCCATGCAGGCAGGTCGCGCAAGATAACAAAAAAAAAAAGAAATCGAACTGCCAGGCACGGCGATTTTCTGAATCTGAATCCCGAACTTGCTCGTGCCATATGAGATTACATTAATTTTAGTATGATGGTATTTGGCCATGCAGTCCCACAACCAGAGTGTACCGAAAATAAAACGCACCTTCGGTTTACTACGCGCGCAAGCACGTGTGCCATGCGTGGGAAGGTTATCCTGGCTTTTTACGAACAGAGACGTGGCAGTGAAGGGCATGTTCACAAATAGAGAACAATGTAGTTATTTGCTGCTGCGACCGCGAACCACTGCCTCATTCGTGCCTCGTCCTTGAAGGCCCATAAGGGCCTTCAAGGATAATAAATGATGATGATGGTATCTCGTGTTGGCAGTTGCTCTGTCAATGTTTTTTTTTTAATTTTTTCACTTCATATGGTACCCCGGTTTGTAATGTCAAATCAACACTCAGGTGGCGCTGCGCTAAATGTGTAACTCGACGACTGTCTGTGACAGGGTGGAGACATCTTTTGTTTACCAAGTGCCACCGGCGCGTGCAGAAGAAAACATATAAATAAACCTTGGATAAGGAAATTGCTTCAAAGCTCTGGCCAAAGCCGAGCGCTCGCGCCGGGAGACGACGGGGCGCGTGCACTTTCTAAGAACATAGAAAATGAACGGGAAGGAAATTTCTGAGATGTCATCAGTCTCATCCACGGTGGTCTCATCACACTACACCAGCGCGTGTGTTTGAAGGCACTCTATGTGTGACTAGAATGCCTCAATGTCTCTGTGTGATTGTGAAGAGTTTAGTGTGAAACGCTATTGAAGCTACTGGTGCGAGCGCATGGCCTCATCATAAGTTCCATGTGCTCACGTCAGCAGCTTTGACATTGCAAGCGGGACGTCGGGATAGCCCATTGCTCTGCGCTCGCGTGAGTTGGCCAAGTGTCCTAACACGTTGCAGCAAGTACACATGGAGCGAAAGCTCGCGCTGCACAACCCAGGGATTCCGGATTTCATCTTCACCCCTGCGTGTTTCGATCTTCGTAGGCATCGTAGCGGCATACATCCCTAGACTCCGTTTCACCTTTAGTTCAAGCGCAGCAAACGCTACGAACAATCCGAGCCAATCCAGCGTTGATAGAGTCTGATCTAAAGCTTCACGTCTCGCTCAGCCCAACCAGAAGATCAAGTGATACTCTCGCAACGCTGACCTAGCTGATAGCTTCCGACACCCTCGGACTAAAAATGTTAGAGACCCCGATGTAGCGGACCTACAGCACTGGCTAAATCTCCCTTAGGCCTCATTCACACAGCCGTCGTTTCTCCCATCCCGTCACCGTCGCGAGGGGCGTTCCCGTCAGGGGAGAGGGTTTTCGGCCCGGTTTTCGACGGAAAGCTGTGCCCGCCGGGTGCCGGGCGACGTAGGGGAGCTGCTCTACGGCACCGGCGTCTCGGCTTCCCGGCAGATGACGGAGTCCCGCCCCCATCGAAAACCGACCAATCACAAAATAGAAAAGTTTCGCCAAGTTTGGAAGATTTTTCATCGTTCGGTTGCCAACAGTGAGCCAACGCTTGTTGAGTTGTTTTTCTTGTTCCTTTTCGCCGGGAATTGCAGGTAGCAGACGCCAATCCTTAATTTACAAAAACAAAAAAAAAAAAAAGAAACGTGCGCACTACTCTTCAGGCACAATTATCTCTTTATTTTGTAATTTAAGATGAATGGATAAGCAATCCGATCCAATCCAATACTGCCGTCGCGGCGTCCGTCGCTTTGCTTGCGCGGCCTGTTCGGACACCCTGCTGTCGCGTCCCCGTCCCGGCGTGCTCCCGTGACGGTGCCGGGGTGGCA
Organism: Ixodes persulcatus; assembly: GCA_013358835.2. NCBI lineage: Eukaryota > Metazoa > Arthropoda > Arachnida > Ixodida > Ixodidae > Ixodes > Ixodes persulcatus. The sequence goes on from JABSTQ010009011.1 coordinate 21,734, forward strand.
GAGGCGACGGCTATGTGAATGAGGCCTTACACAGCGTAAGCGGGGTGGATGTGTTAGAGATCATGCATCACTTCAGTGGCAATTTAACTTCGCACTGCCTACTCCAACTAAATCGAATTCTTCAAGCGGCTCACGCAGGAGATAAAAAAAAGATAAGTGCAGTTGTCTGGACTAATTAGGATATGTACCGAAAATTGTAGGCTTTCCTTTTGTCTCTTTGTTTCCGTGATCGTTTGTCCTCAAATTCGAAAGCTCAAAACATAACGAATCACTGTATGAGCGCCAGGGACCCCGGAACCGGGGAGGCAACGGGGGCTTGAGCACCCGCTGACATTTTTCAGGGGGTGCTGGGCAATATGATGAGCCCCAGTGCGTTTGGCTCGATGTGTCCTGAACAATGCCTGCACACCTCTCCCCCCTCCCTTCCGTGTTCCCGTTGTTGCTCAGCTCCGCTAAGCCACGTACTTGGCTAAGGGCAAGCACTTGGCTCTGTTTTTGTTACGGGTAGCTACCCACCAAAGCACGGCACGACATTCGCCCACAAAATTTGAAAAAAAAAGCGAAGTAAAGCAATGTGTCAGTAAACCGCGGACGACGCGGCAGCTTCAAAAAAAAAAAAAAAAAACAGAGGGAGGGAAAAAAAAAAAAAGAGCCGTGGCCTGCGGCCTGCATAGCACAGTCAGGGACTGTGGCCCTCCCATCTCCACTCGCGTGTTGGCCATGCGGGGGAACGCGCAGCGCACTGTTTTTGTCCACCCAGCCAGCCGGCTTCTCCGTTTTGCTTCTATTTTGGGCAATGACGTTTCCCAAAAAAAGTACAAAAATTTTTTCCTAGCTATCTTTTTTTTTCATCTTTTTTTTGTTGTTGTGTTTGTTGTTGTTTTGGGGGTCTGAGTAACCACGAAGGTCGGGTAATTGCTTCCGTGTGGAGAGCCGATCCCGGGGCGGGGAGACGGTCTGCGCGAGGAGAAGGCCCTTCATGAACGGGGCACGGCCTACAGATGTAGCAAGTGGAGGGGAAAAAGTTTCCCAGACTCCCAAGGCAAGAGGAAGGAGGCCTTGGCGGGCGACACAGGTTCTAATGGCTGAACTCCATGGGACGAATATGCTGCGAATAACCGACGAATTGTGGCCGGCTGCTTTTGCTCTGCGCGTGGAATCAACACAGTGGCTGCCACGTCGCGCGCAAAACGAGCGTGCCGTCGGGTGGCGTTCGCCAGTTATTCGTCACATAATTCGCTCCATGGGGTTCAGCCTTAATTAAGGGGAGACATCGTACTGCAGTCTGTGTTGAAGCGCTGCTTCCACGGTGGTCGTCGGAGACATAAAAGAATCGCGGCATTTCCGCCTGTATTTCTTTGTCTGGTTTCCGAAACACCATTTGGTTCTTGCCGAGCCAGCCTGCTATGTTCAGGCGGGCGCACTATTATACACCCGTAAGGTTTTACACTAGTTTCAAAGGCGACCATAAAAACAGGAAACAATCTGAAATAAAAAAAGGCATCGCCAGTGGAGGTGCTGGAACGAGAGGGATGTTTTTTTCCTCGTCTCCAACAGCTCATCTGCTTCCTCTTCCCCAGCCTTCCTTCTCCTCGCCTTGTCACTCCACTGAAACTGCAGTTGTAGATGTGTCACTGAAATCCGCGGACGGTTTCTTTGGACATCTGAACATCAGAGGATATTTTTCTTTTCTACGAGTGCGACGCCAAAAAAAAAAAAAAAAAAAAAAGCACACACACAAAAAAAAAACACGGTATTTAAAGTTTTACAGTTTTAATCATTATGGCGACCAAAAGGACGCTCCTTGATACGTGGTTGCGAGGACCCAAGAAATTGGCAGTTTGTCATGGGGAGCAGCCACCGGAAATATCCAAAAATATCGGCACGGCAGCAGCGGACCGTATCGTATTAAGAGTCACCCAGAATTTACAAAAATCTGGAAGGTTTTGTTTCAATTTTGTGTGTGTGCACACGTAGCAAAGCAAGAGGGGATTGTGAAATCTTAGGTCGCATGGACTGCATTGGAGGGAGTTCACGATGTTTCGTTGGCCCTATGAAATAACCGCATAAAACAATTTTGCAATAGATTGCGAAGGTATTTCGCACACAGACGTAGTTAGATAGTAGAAGTAATCAGTAAAATGTTAGTGAAGTTAGTTCACGTAAACAAAAAAAAAAACTTTTTTAATTTTGCGTGTAAACACCAAATAATATTTTAAGCCACTGTGGCGTTAATTCTGGCGAAATGAAGGCAATGTTATGTATTATTGTATTTTATTTTTATTCCACCCATTTTTTCAGTCCTAATAAACGCCTCAGCTGCCCAAAAAAGTATTTGATAGATTCGCGAAAAAAAGCTTCCGCGGAAGTATACCCATAGAAAAATGCTTCTTTTCTTTCACTAAAAAGGTTTATGTCTTCATTCTTAAAAAAAAAAAAAAAAAGAATTCACCATTTTTGGGAACCTCTGTACTAAATCGTAGCACGCTACGTTAAAAAGCCAATTTGCGCAGTCACTTCAAAGGGCTAACGAAACATCGTATGTAAAGTATGTCAGATTCCCTGACCACTTTCGGGGTTTTACATGCCAATTCAACGACGGGCATTTGGCACGCCCCAGCGGAGGACTGGGATTAATTTGGACCACCTGCGGATCTCTTGACGTGCAACCAAAAGCTCAGTTACACCTCCTCCGCAATAAGACTCCGTCAGAATGCGGGAATCCGAACCCACCACCCGGGGATCCGTAGACCGGCGCTTTGCCTCGGAGCCACCGAAACGGCTGGCTTTGGGATTTAATTTCCAAAAGCATTGCATTGTGGTGACGTTCTAAGGAAAGTCGCATTTCTCTTAATGTAGAAAAATAACTGTGTGTGACAACATTTCATTGCTTTGTGACGAGAATTTCGGATTAAAGTAGGAACACACGGTATACGAAATGATAATTAACCTTCTATAAACTGTGAAATCTTGGTAATAACTTTTTTTTTTCACTTCTAATTCCCCCCTTTTCCCCTTCTTCCTTCCCTTCCCCCCCCCCCCCCCTCCCGCGTCACCCTTTATTTCGGCCGATAGCCCCCCCCCCCCCCCCCCCCCCACGTAAAATACACTTCCGGGGTCGCTGATGAGCGCAAAGACTAAAACAACAAAAAAAAAAAATGTTGAAAACAGTTTTACGAAAAACATCAAATTTATTAAGCAGGCTTTGAATAGCTACCTCATAATTTTCCCTCAAAACAATCTAACGAAAGAATGGGTGTTACGCACTGAGACTGTAAATAGCGAACAAAAATAATAAGTAGTGATATATCGCAAGATTTTTTGTTTGTATGCAAATTACCTCGTATTTGCATTAACTTTCCTTATCTCGAGCTCTTCCAAAGGAAAAAAAATGGAAAACAAGGACAGGGCGTTGGAGGTTGCGTTTGCGGCAGTCTATCAATTTTCGGTCTGCTGTCGTGTAACCCCACTTTCTGCGCTCAGTTCGCAAAGAGAGCGTGATCACGTGGTCACTGGTCACCTTTTGCGTTTTACCTTCAGTCCGAGCGCCGTGGACGATACGAGCCATCCTAGCCAATCCAGCACCGGCAAGAGTGCCATGTGATCTTGAGCTCGGCGTGCCTTTCCCAACTCTTCACCCAACCAGATGGTCACGTGCAGGGCCGGATTAAGGTACGGGCTAAGGGGGCTGCAGCTCAGGGCCCCCGACTCTCTGGGTTCCCATGACGGAACGTTGATTGACGCAGCTCGTAGAAAAAAAAAAACACACACAAAAAAGAAACCTAAGAATATTTCGGAAAGCGATGTTGCTTTGCCGCAGCATTCGAGAAGAGGGATATACAAAGATAATGGCGATGTCAGCGAGGCCAAACGCGCACTTCGCGTAGCACACTCCTATCCCTGCACAAAGCCGGCCCTTTGGGTGGGTGACCGGCCCCTTAGGGTACTTGTCCGTTTTCTTTTGAAAGCGGCTTCGAGCAAACGAAGAAAACACGCGAGGAACCCCCACAAAACAAAAAAGCGGCCTTCGACGCTGCTGGGGAAGGGAACAACGCGGCATGCCGCCTCCGCGGCGGTCTTGCCGGAGTGCTCCCTAGTTGAAACCAGACGGGAATGGTAAATTTTTGTATTTTGAGGCTACTTTCTATTGATTAAAAAATAAGAAAACTGCAGTATTTCCCAGGTTCATTGCCTTAACCAGGCATCATTATCATCATCATCGTTGCCATCATCATCATCATTAGGGCCCCTGAAGCGTCCTTAGCCCAGGGCCCCGAAGTGCCTTAATCCGGCTCTGGTCACGTGACACGCTCCCGGCGCTGAATTGGCTGGGATCAGACTTGGTCGTAGTTCAACTACTCTACTCAAACTACTGTAGTTTATCTACTTTTCCGAGTAACTTGGTAACTTTCAATTACAAATTTATTTGGGTAATTAGTAGTTTAATTTAACTACGTTTTTCAGGTAACTTCTACTCAAATTACTAACTACTTTCGAAATCTAGGGCTAATTTTGCTCATCACAAATGTTTGAGCGCAGAAATAAACAAGACGCCGGCAGATCCGGACAAGGAGCCCCCTCACATTCCGTTCCCACGCACTTATAGTCGGCAGCCGTAGAAACTGCATCATAGGCGTCCTTGGGCCAAGGTGACGACTAGCAGCCAAAACATAACACCGGCGCGCACGCACGCACGCAGAGATGCTTAACAACGTTTGGTCGGGTATTGACCTAATCCGGTAATGCACGCAGGCACCGCGCCTCCAGCTACAACCGTGAAAGTCGGGGACACTGCGAGGGTTGTTGTTTTTATGTTGTCTGCCTTTAGTGAATTCTGATTCAAGCAGTTTGGAGATTCCTCGGTAGGCGCCACTGGAATGACCTCGCAGTTGGGCGCCCGTTTCTATGGTCGCCTCGTCGTCACCGCATGCTCCCTTGCAAAGCCTAACGCCGGCGAAGATTGCGAGTCACCTTGGGAGATCCCTTCGTTGAACCCGACGTCAGCGGCGAAGTATACTTCGTTTCATCTTCTGTTAAACCAAAACAATTGTTTGTTTGTTTTTTCAGTAGCGTAGTACTATACTTCTTTTCACCTTAGTATGGACTATTGTTAGCCGCGCCTGCTAAAAGCGCGAGCTAGTCGCTTTGAATGAAGCCGCGGCGGCTGCAAGAGGGCTCGTGCAGCTAGTGCTCTAGTCAACGTTACTAAAACACTCAGTTGGGAAACTGCCATAGAGACTACCCTGAAAAACTGTCCCCGATCTGTCCTCGCGAGCCGAGCTAATGGCGAACACAACGCCGCCATTTCTCCCGCAGCGGCCACTCGAGGAACCGCACGTTACTTCCATTTTGGCTTTAAACGACCATTCTGAAGCCGAAACATATACAGTAGAAGGGGTTACAGGGGTGCCACTCCCGTCTCCCCGGCGGCCGCGCCGCGTGCTACTACCGAAGTCAAAATGCACCTAGGTCGGGACGCGCTACCTGAAAGTACCGCTGAGGCATGGTCGTATAAAAACAGTATTAAATATGCCGCAAAACCTTGCAAACTAAAGATTTTAAAAACATTACGCGCCCTTCATTTTGTCCTAATCTCCAATAAATATCATACAAAAAAAGTATTTTCCGCTTGTTTTTACGCAAAAACATGCTTTATAAAAGCTCAAGGTGACCACAGTACAGACAAATGATAAAGAGTGGCGCTGTTGTCGCATTTTGCTCGGTCTCGGTGGACGCCAGCGGCCCAGGTTTCGACGGTGAGTTTCCCAACTGAGTGTTTTAGTAACGTTGGCTCTAGTCAAGGCAGTCAAGGCTGGCCGCTCGCGCTAGCACAGCCTTCGCGGTTAGTCCATGCTAGGGTGAGACGAAGTATAGACCTTTCCAAGAACGAGCGTATGGCCGGTACCATTTCCAGTGTTCGTGCGTATGGCGCGTGCTTCGCTCTTTTTCCGGAGTGACGCACACGCGCGTGCTGAGCTGTGGAGATCGCACGCTGGGCTGTGGATTTGTAAACATTGGAAACGTCTATAGACTTTTCCAAGAAAGAGCGTATGGCCGTTGCCATTTCCAGTGTTCGTGCGTATGGCGCGTGCTTTGCTCGTTTTCCAGAGCGACGCACACGCGCGTGCTGAGTTGTGGAGATCGCACGCTGGGCTGTGCATTTGTAAACATTGGAAAGTTCTATAGACCCTTTTGCTGTTTACAAACATGAACTGCCTCCTGCGTCCCAAGCAACTTCCGGTCGCTCCGTCTTTGCAAGTCTGTCGAGCTTGCCTATGTCGCCAGTGCTAGAAAGCATAAACGCTACACCTGGAGAATTGGTGGTTAAACGTTTCAACGGCATTTCAAACAGCGGTGTTAGGGTGGACTTTGTTCATACTTTTTATGAATCGGAAGTTCTCTGGGACGTAAAAGACTAGAACACCTCCTGGTGGCGTTTGCCATGAAAAGGGTCTATAGCATTGCAACGAGACGCGCAGTCGTCCGGATGATCTCATCGTCGTGGCGCGAGACTTAAATCCTTGACGGTCAGGTGCACTCGCTGAGCGTACTATCCGAACGTCGTGGGAATAAAAAGGGGCCAGTCATAAGAATCTCAGCTTGCCGAAGAAAAAAGAAGGAGAGTTTGTTATAAAACACCCTCTAACCGAAGCAGACCTCACATGCTTCGTCATAGACACCCAAGATGCCGAAACCCGCTTACCCGACCCGGTACAGCCTGTTTCTGAAATTCAACACTGCCGCACCATCCAGCGCGTCGGTGGAACGTCTTTTTAGGCTGGCTGGGGACATTTTTAGGAGGAAAAAGAGAAAACTTTCCGATAGTAACTTTGAGAGTCAATGGACCTTTTTCACATACCGACGGCACCAGGCGGTGGCCTGCACGAACTAAAAATCGAGGAAGTGATCTACCTGCGCTACCAATCGATAATGGGAGCTACGCTACCAGTTTCTTCGCTCTCCGAGCAGCGGCGCGTGCCCAACGCGACTCTAAAGGGGGGGATCTGTGGCGTCCACCCGTCATGTTTTTCTTTCCGTCCACTTTCTTTTTTTGTGTAACACAATTATATATATGTTGCAATTACGTGTACTACTCTCTGATCCACAGCCTCCTTCCGATTTTCCTCGATGTCTAGTGCCGACTTCCGCCACTTGGCATCGAGTGCTCGCGCGTGCGCAGAACGCTTCTCGGAAAAGGTCCATTGTTTCTGCGAGCGAATAAACTATTCTAGTAAAAACGCAAGCCTTAAAATGACTGAATTTATTATAGGCTCGCAGAGTTTTTCGCGGATAAAACCGCTGTTCATTTTGCTACCACAAAAATATAAAAAGTAACTTTGAAAGTAATTTCAAAAGTAACTCGCTACTTTTTTACAGTAGTTAGTAGTTTACTCAATTACGATTACAAATCTGCAATTTCTACTCTACTCCAATTACTTCTGGCGTCGATACTCAGTAACTTAACTTAACTACCTTTTTTGAGTAATTTGTACATGTCTGTATATATCGAAAAAAAAAAAGATTTAAGCCACAAGTCCCACCACATATAAACCGACGTCCGCCCGCTCGCCGGCTCCCCATCCCGGAGAGGGCGATTGACGGAAAGACACGAAAGGAGCCGACAGGGCTGGAGGGCCGAGTTATCCACCAAGGTCGTCTAGCGCAAAGTGGAAAGCTCGGGGCGCTAGAACGCGATCTCTCGTTCGGAGAGCGTCAGCGAGGGAGAGGGAGCGTTTACATCTAAGCCCTTTATGGCGTACGAGACGACTCTATCAGCTCTGTTTCAAACCTTTGGCTGCGAAACCCGAAGGCGCGCGTGTGCTCAAACCTGGGTGAACACCCACCGCACTCTCGCCGATGCACCCAGATTGCGCCCGTTCCTTCAAAAAAGTAATTAATTACAGTTACAATTACTTGGCCTAAAAAGTAAAAGATTGCCGTTACAAATTACTCCACGTTAAAATTAATGGATTAATTAGTTCGTTACTTTTCCGTTACTCCAAAGAAACACGAAAAAGACACACTATGTACTGCGTGTTTGAAGGGGAAATTTTCGGGCCTCATCAAAATTAAAACAAAAAGGCAACACATGCAGTACTATGTACGCATCATTTTAGGCTAATAATTTCAGGAGAACGAATATATAAAATTATAAAGGACTTAAACATGTGCTCAAGATAAACGAGCCTTGAGCTGTATACAACCATGACAGAACTAAATTTCATGAACATGCGACAAATGGACTTGGGCGGTGGAGGCACGCACACGATTCGAATTAATCCGAGTTTGGAATCGGCGAGCTTCAAAACACTATTCTTCTGAAGATATGATTTTTCTATATTTGCGTCATGTTGCCCTAAATAGTGGCTGGTTTACCCAGTAAATCGGACTGGCTGTGAGACCAAGATGCGGTTTGCGTCTGGGTACATTTCAAATACTCCGTTTTGATGAAGGCTGTTATCCGACCAAATCACCCACTTGATCTTCTTTCTTGATCACCAAACTTATCAAAACCAAGACGTCACACGAAATATTAATGTGCGATCCCTCAGCTGAACTGATTTTGCCATTTATAAATTATTTAAAAAAGCACAACTTTCAGTGAACAGTACGCTTCCATGTCTTTCACGCGTTTACAGGGGGATTCTCAACTCCAGTGTCCAAGTCAGCCACTGTTATTCTCAGAAAACTCGGACTGTGTTCCCTTTTCCTAAAATTTCGGTCTAAGTTCCCGCAGGCGCAATCCGCTGACGAGGACTCCAGCTTGGATGTCCCAAGCCGTTTTGTTGTGCTCCCCGACCAGCTTATTGCCTGCTGTCGAAAGCTACTGTTTAAACTGACAGCAGGGTGACGCTAATATTTTTTTAGTTCCAATGAACTGCTGCCATCGCACCCCTCATGTTTTTGCCCTATGCATCCGCTAGTGCGAATTCAAGTGAAAGAAGCCAAATAGCTGGTTGGTCTAGCCAGTATTTAGCTTTCACAGCGCTTTCAATGAGCAGGGGCGAGGTTTCATTAGATTTTTTCTTTCATATTTGCCGGGGGGAGGGGCGGGGGCGTGTGTAGGCAGAAACACTAACAAGCAAAAGTCGGTTTCGTGTAACGACACAAAAAAAAAAACGAAAAAAATAAACACTGATTGTTTTTCTGGGGAACAACTCAGAAGGGTGGGGAAGAGTGGAGGAGGCGAGAGGAGGGAAGTAGCGGACGCATGCGCCATGGTCACAGTGTTCGCGGCCCTAGTCCTCACGAACCCCACGCGGCGGTTTTATGGGCCATTTGTTTTCTACTCTTTCGTGCGCTCGAAGCAGTGCCTTCGTTTTCCAAGAGGTCGAGGCCTGTTGCCTTCATGTAGACAGCCGAATCCGCCCAGCTTGGCTGACCGCGTACGATCGAGTCCCGAAACGGGCTCTGGCTGGGCTCTTGTGCTTTCCGTAAATTCCTTACCTTTTCCACGCCAGCACCTCACCCGAGTCTTGTGTTGGCATGCTAAAAGCGCGAAGGCCATTGCATATCCCTTCTACCACTCTTTTTTTCTCTTTGATGGGACGGAAGTATTGTAACGAGTAATTTCAGTAATTCGTTACTGTAAAAGTAAGTAGATTACGTTACAAAGTATATTTTTTAAAAAAGTAACAGATTAATTACTAAATTACAATAAAAGTAATTAATTACAAGTAATCACCTTACTTGTAATGAATTACTTCCAAGTCTGGATGCACTACGATCGTGTGCGCCGAGCCGAGTCCTCCCGCTCCCGCAGGCTCGTTGATACACCTGCCTCTCTGGCCTATGCATTCTCCGCCGCAGGAGAACGGGATGGAGTAGACCCTCTTTTTTTTACATGAGACGAACTGATGCCCGCGCATCTTAGAGGAGGTTTTGTTTAGAGGATTGCAATTAACCATTTTGTTAACTGAGTTTGAATTTGCAGCTGAACGCCACCCCTACTTCGAATCTGGACGCGAGCGCTTTTAGCCGATGCGCTGTGTTGTGTGTATAAGGAATGACGGCCAGCTTTTTCTTCCCTTGTCTGGGTGCCGGTGTCGGAGTAGAAGGGGCGAAAATTAGCCTCTTGAGCGAGTTGTCCAGCAGGTCGTCGAGAAAGTCGGCCTTCCTCAACCTCCGCGTCTGCAGCCGGACACTATAGCTCCGCGTAACGGGGGCAGGATCTAGAACGCGCTGACGTCATAAGGGACTTGACGAGCCCTGGTTTAATTAACGGTCTTGGATTGAGCGCTAGCGAAATGCGGAACTGGCTTCTTCCGTCCTTTGCCTAAACTCCCAGCAGATTCCCCCGGGATGGATCGCCAAACGAAGGTCTAAGAATTGGAGAGTTCCGTCGGAGGGGTCCTCCCTTTTAAAGACAAGGCCTGCGGGGCCCGACGATAAGGCCTCCAGGATAATCTCAGAGTCTGTCTGCTCTTCATGCATGATTAGGTAGTCATTTACATAACGGTACGGCCAGCAGCCCGGCGCGGAATCATTCAGTCGCTTCCTGATTGCCCGATCTACGTACGTGAGAAATCAATTGAGCATGGTTGTAAACTAGAGACTGGGATACGGATGAAAGACAAAACACAGAACAAAACAGACGAAGTCTCAAACCAAAAAAAAAAATGGCTTTCTTTGTATGTTATACAGCCTTGAGCTGAGACGGGTTAGCCCTAGGGTGCCTACATGTTTTTTCTCCACTTTAGGGTGGCGCCAACTTCTTGTTACCCTTTCCGAGATCCTCTGCCACCGCCATTTTTTTCTACTTCTTATTTCGCTAAACGTAAACAACGTTGAGTTTCTGTAGTCTCGAAACAGCGGCAACACAGTGAGACCACTTCCGTTTCCGTTCATGAGAGGAGTCTGAGGCTGAGCGGGATGGTGGTCGTGATGGCTGTCGCTCTCTTTATTTGGGTGTTTCATATTTTGAAGTTGCGAGCAGGAAGTGTGCGTTGCTTTTAACGAAACACGAGTTCCCGCGACAAAATGAAACGCATCAGACCGGCATCGGATGCCGGAGACTCGCCGTTGAACGAGAGCGGTGGGCGCTCCCTGGCCCTAACGAGGATTAGCGGCGTAGAGCGCGCGCACGACCGGCGAGTGTGACAAAATGGTCGACGAAAACAGCGCAGGTTACCATGGTGACGATTATTCACAGGAGAAACTTATATGTCACTCGCTACCCTTTGTCCCCCTCTTTTTTCTTCCTTTTCCCAAAAGCCCTCGCCCCTTCCCTCTTCCTTTCCCTAGGCCCCCGTACATTCCAGCCAACGATAAGCTCAGACGGCGTCAGTTCAAAGTAGCCGACAGGTCTCCTGTCAACACACATACACCGCGACATCACGAGGTCCCCCGGTTCTCCCAAATCAGTCGCAAAGCCGCCGACAGATCCCCTGTCATGATGGAAGCATGGCGGAAAGCAGATTGCTGGAAATAGAAGTCTATATTGCATTGCACTGGTGTGAAAAAGTATTACGTATTTTTGTCTTATTTTCGTGCAAAAAAAAAAAAACAGCGTTTAGAAACCGAACACTGTGCTCCGAAAGGGCATAAAAACCGGGTCAATCTGAAGGATACGAGGCGCCTTGCGTCACTCGGCTTGTCCTGGTTCTTGTTTTTCTGGAGTCTTTCAAAAGTGTATGAAAAATTGTGAACTGACTGACTCGACTTACCAGATTAGAGCAGTTCATTTTCATTACCACAGGCTCTCTTCAAGTGTCTTGCATATCTCACCTTGTCCTGGTCCATTTCTATTTTCGGTTCCGTTCAAAAAGTGAGTGCTAAGCCACTGCACCAACCTACCACATTCATAATTTGCGGGAGTGGCGAAATGGGTGATAGACATCGAGATATTTTTGGCTGTGGCGTTCTCCCCCATGTCGCCACGGTAAACGTGCACGAACTAGAAGAAAAGACCCATAACCCGTGCGGTGGTAATATATCCAAACTCTGCAATTGTAAGTAGTTATAGCGCGCCATCCATGAGTTAAATTTAAAACCACAAACGTGTACAGCCCGGCGACTCGCCGGCTTTGGCAATTAGGTCTCTGCAGGCGCGAACGGGGGTGCGCCAGCGTTGGTAGCGAATGGGCTAGCGAACGTTGTACCTTCAGCCATTTTCCGACTTTTAGTACACGACAACGTTGTTAAAACACTCAGATGGGAAAGTCGCCGCTGAAACCTGGGCCTCTGGCGTCCACCGAGACCGAGCTAAATACGACAACAGCGCCATTCTTAATCTTTTTTTCTTCTTTTTTTTTTTTTACTGTGGTCACCTTGAGCTTGCAGAACGCATGTTTTTGCGTAAGAACAAACAGAAAAAGCTATTTTTGTCGTAAATTCTATTGGAGTTTACTACAAAAGGACGTGCGCGTGATATTTTCTAATATCTTTAGCTTCAAGGTTTTGCGGCACAATTAATACTGTTTTTATACAGCCTTGTCTCAGCGGGGATTTCAGGTAGCGCGTCCTGAAATGGGCGCATCTTAACAGAGTGGTTTTAGTAACGTTGTTACGTGGTTTTCTAGGCAACATGGAGCTCGAAGCAGTGTAGGCCCATTCACACCGGCGGTTGAGTCGGGTTTGCGGACGCGTTTGCTTAAAGATTGAGTGGAATTGCTTGCGATTCGATGACGAAAACGGGCGGATCCGCTAAGCATTTGCGTTTCGAACGCCAGTGTGAAGGAGCGGTTTAAGCTGTGTCTTTGTCGTGTCGATCAATGTTGCTTCAGGAACAAATTGGAGACAGTTCACTACACAACGTTGCGATGTATGGGTCTGTACTACAGAAATACCACGTTGTATGAAAAACATGTCGCGCGCTGCAGTGGCGCAACATATAAATTATGCCGCCTAGCAAACGTTGTACCTACAAACTTTCGTCGACTTTTAGCACATGGCTTCCTAGGCAGCATGGAATTCGAAACAGTAGCCTAACGCTGTGCCTTTGTCGTGCCAATCAATGTTGCCTCAGAAACAGATTGGAAACAGTTCACTACACAACGTTGCGATTTTTGCCTCTGTACTACACTGATACAATGTTGCTTAAGCAACATGTCGTGCGCTGCAGTTGCGCAACATTTAAATTATGCCGCCTAGCAAACGTTGTACCTTCAACCTTTTCCCGATTGTTAATACACAGTTCCCCAGGCAGCATGGGGTTCGAAACAGTAGCCTAACGCTGCGCCTTTGTCGTGCCAATCAATGTTGCCTCAGAAAAAGATTGGGAACAGTTCACTACACAACGTTGCGATTTTTGCCTCTGTACTACACTGATACAACGTTGCTTAAGCAACATGTCGCGCGCTGCAGTCGCGCAACATTTAAATTATGTCGCCTAGCAAACGTTGTACCTGCAACCTTTTCCCGACTGTTAATACACAGTTCCCCAGATGGCATGGGGTTCGAAACAGTAGCCTAACGCTGCGCCTTCGTCGTGACGATCAATGTTGCCTCAGAAACTGATTGGAAACAGTTCACTACACAACGTTGCGATTTTTGCTTCTGTACTACACTGATACAACGTTGCTTAAGCAACATGTCGCGCGCTGCAGTTGCGCAACATTTAAATTATGCCGCCTAGCAAACGTTGTACCATCAACCTTTCCCCGACTGTTAAAACACAGTTCCCCAGGCAGCATGGGGTTCGAAACAGTAGCCTAACGGTGCGCCTTTGTCGTGCCGATCAATGTCGCCTCAGAAACAGATTGGAAACAGTTCACTACACAACGCTGCGATTTTTGCCTCTGTACTACACTGATACAACGTTGCTTAAGCAACATGCCGCACCTTGCAGTTGCCCAACATTTAAATTATGCCGCCTAGCAAACGTTGTACCTTCAACCTTTTCCCGACTGTTAAGACACAGTTCCCCAGGCAGCATGGGGTTCGAAACAGTAGCCTAACGCTGCGCCTTTGTCGTGCCGATCAATGTTGCCTCAGAGACAGATTGGAAACAGTTCACTACACAACGTTGCGATTTTTGCCTCTGTACTACACTGATACAACGTTGCTTAAGCCACATGTCGCGCGCTGCAGTTGCGCAACATTTAAATTATGCCGCCTAGCAAACGTTGTGCCTGCAAACTTTTCCCGACTGTTAATACACAGTTCCCCAGGCAGCATAGTGTTCGAAACAGTAGCCTAACGCTGCGCCTTTGTCGTGCCGATCAATGTTGCCTCAGAAACAGATTGGAAACAGTTCACTACACAACGTTGCGATTTTCGCCTCTGTACTACACTGATACAACGTTGCTTAAGCAACATGTCGCGCGCTGCAGTTGCGCAACATTTAAATTATGCCACCTAGCAAACGTTGTACCTTCAACCTTTTCCCGACTGTTAATACACAGTTCCCCAGGCAGCATGGGGTTCGAAACAGTAGCCTAACGGTGCGCCTTTGTCGTGTCGATCAATGTTGCGTCAGAAACAGATTGGAAACAGTTCCCTACACAACGTTGCGATTTTTGCCTCTGTACTACACTGATACAACGTTGCTTAAGCAACATGTCGCGCGCAGCAGTTGCGCAACATTTAATTTATGCAGCCTAGCAAACGTTGTACCTTCAACCTTTTCCCGACTGTTAATACACAGTTCCCCAGGCAGCATGGGGTTCGAAACAGTAGCCTAACGCTGCGCCTTTGTCGTGCCGATCAATGTTGCCTAAGAAACAGATTGGAAACAGTTCACTACACAACGTTGCGATTTTTGCCTTTGTACTACACTGATACAACGTTGCTTAAGCAACATGTCGCGCGCTGCAGTTGCGCAACATTTAAATTATGCCGCCTAGCAAACGTTGTACCTGCAACCTTTTCCCGACTGTTAATACACAGTTTCCCAGGCAGCATGGGTTTCGAAACAGTAGCCTAACGCTGTGCCTTTGTCGTGCCGATCAATGTTGTGTCAGAAACAGATTGGAAACAGTTCACTACACAACGTTGCGATTTTCGCATCTGTACTACACTGATACAACGTTGCTTAAGGAACATGTCGCGCGCTGCAGTTGCGCAACATTTAAATTATGCCGCCTAGCAAACGTTGTACCTTCAACCTTTTCCCGACTGTTAATACACAGTTCCCCAGGCAGCATTGGGTTCGAAACAGTAGCCTAACGCTGCGCCTTTGTCGTGCCGATCAATGTTGCCTCAGAAACATATTGGCGACCGTTGCGCAAAATCCCCCAACACTCCCACAACATTCGGAACATTCTCGCAACATATCTACAACATATCAATGTTACTTGGGACTATGGGCAAAAAAAATTATTTCTTAACCTCAAATGTATCCTGCGCTGCGTCGCAAAGCACCTGGTAGCTCACGTTCTTGGGTCCCCTTTTCGGGAACTTTTGCACGAAAGTCAATTATATTCGCTACAACGAGTAGGTGACACCAGCTACCGCCCCATAATTAAACACGGAGCTATCGCTCATCCAGCACGCGCACTTGATGTCATCGAGTGCACGTGCAATTGTACTGGATCTTCATACAACCGCGTTCGCAACAGCTTTGCTAACGCGGATCTGCATCCAGTGTGAATGAGCGGTTAAAGGGATACTGTACCAAAGAATTTAGTGTCCATAATAAGTGGCGCACGTTCTTTCCACGAGCCAGCAGCCGCCGGTGTGCGCGAGCGCACGCAACAAAAATGACGTCAAAGACCTCCATTGGCGGTTAAGATGACAGTGAAATGTATGGGCTTCGGGTCAAAGGAGAATAAAGACAAGTTTTTCATCTACACAGTGGTGTCTGGTGTAAAACGTAAGCGATTAATTGGTCTAACAAGCACGTAGCTTTCACTTGTAGAGATGAAAAGCCTGTCTTTATTCTCCTTTGACCCGAAGCCCATGCATTTCACTGTCCTCTTAAGCGCGAATGGAGGTCCTTGACGTCATTTTCATTGCGTGTGCTCGCGCACACCGGCGGCTACTGGCTCGTGGACAGAAGGTGCGCCACTTATTATGGACACTAAATTCTTTGGTTCAGTATCCCTTTAAAGTTAACCGGCTTTGAGCAAGCGGGCGGCGGAGCACCCGCTCGTGGCACGTGTCTCGCGCATTTCCACAACGGTCTTTATGCAAAACTATAGACAAATGCAAACAAAACATCTGGCCGCCGCCATGTTCCCCCTCCGGTTAGCAAGCGCGTGCAACTTGTAACCTGCCAAAGCTACGTTCACGAGCACGCTTCGCGTGCTTGCACGTATGAGGGCACTATACTTCGTTTACCTTATGTGCGAGCGAAGGCAAAGCTGGAAGCGCGAGCACGAAAGCTCCGTGCGTTCAGGCTTTGCTCGAGCGCGCGAGCTGGGCAGAAACGCAAAAAGCGCTGGTCTCGCGCTTCTAGCTTTGGCTTCGCTCGCAGATAAGGTGAAACGAAGTATAGTCGGTATGCCATGCATGCAAACGGCTCTAGAAAACCGATATAAGTTCATCTCGAACCATGGGGAGTGTTCACAATAGACCTTTTGCGAAATTCCCAAGCGCCAGGGAGCATGCTCCGAGTGTAGTTACACGCGCTGCACGTGCTGGCGTCAGCAGTAGCAGCTTTCCTAAAGCAAATGTCTAAAACAAATGGCATTTGCACGCGCGCTTGTCAACGCTTTATTTTGGTGTTTTACTTCGAATCTTTTATACGGGGAAGGCGAGCGCGTGTGGCGCGTGTCCATACATTCCCATCATTCTCCTTGATGCTTGGGTAATTTAGCAATAGGTCTATTGAATGGCGGGCGCCTCCTGCAGAGATCGGTCGCAAGTGCAAATGCGCTGCGTTGTCGCGTGGCCAGGAGGAGAGCAGGAGGAAAGGCGGGGGCGTTTGCAGGTGATCAACGCTTTGGTCACTTCCTCGCAGCTCGTATTGCAAATGCGGCCCATAAACCACGTGACATCGATCCAGCCGTCGGAAACTCTCTGTAATACTCTAGGGCACGAGCAGACAACGCGTCGCGCGCAAAGCCCTCGCGTGAGCCTCCTCAGGGCCTTCATTACAGAGAGTTTCTGACAGATCGTGGGCACCTGGCTGATAGGCCGCGTTCGAAATACCAGCTGCGAGGAGGTCACAAAAGCGTCGGTCCTCTGCAAGCGTGCCCGCCTTTCCTCCTGTTTTCCATCTCGCAAAGCGAAAACGCAGGGCTTTCCTACTTGCGGCCGATAGCTGCAGGAGGAGTCAGCCATTAAAGGGGCGATGCAACGATTTTTGTATATTGCGCAAATACCGCTTAGAACGGATCTCTGACGTTAATGACTTGTGAAATACTCGTTCGTTTTTCACCACACGCAATCGAAGTCGCAGAAAAAAAAATAAAAAAAAACGAGCAGAGTTCACCCCCTCAACTCGCAGCCAGAACAACCGGCCATGTGATCTGGAGCCGATTATATGCCGCCAATGTTGATCATAGCGCGCGCTGGGGTTGGTAAGGCACAGGACACGCGCTGAGTTCCAGACATTGTTATGGTTCGGCTGTTGTCGTCATTGCAGCGACTGGGCACAGGACACTACCCGAACGCTTCTCGAGCTATCGATTATCACGAGCCCAAATCGAGTGTCCACGCCATGCTCGGGTCCAATCTATGACCTGCATTCAAATATCGTCACTGGGCGGTACTGCTACAGCCGAGCTACGTCATCAGGTTTTGCGAGGGAGAGATTGAATGAAAACACTCGGTTTTGTCCTCGAAACTACAGCGCAACAAAGGAGTTTCCTGGTCGGTGGCGTTGCGTGCGAGTATCCTTGAGTCCCACTAGTTCCAGTAAGCTCGTGTAAAGTGAAAAACATTTCATTGGAATATCATTGCACCGCCCCTTTAAGTTGCCAGCTCTCAAAGTAATTTGAGGTGCACCCTCTCTTCAATCTGGACAGCGGGCCCCGTTGTATTTGTCTGCGTCCGACAGGCATACTGTATACACTTTCTCCACAAAACGCAGCCATAGTGAGTGTTGTCGCTTCTGGTATGCGTTAAAACATCGTTTTGATCTCTCCGCGCCAGTGAATGGTGTTCACAAAATAAAAAGTGAGTGTCACACATTCTTATTTTGTCTCACCTATATTTGATCGCCTATTCGAGGTTTAAATGTTTCAATATTTGGTTCCTCCCGCATACCAGATACGAAACCCACGTGACCGAGAAATAAAGGGAACGAAACCCGTTTAGACAAGAGGAGTGGCCTTTGATCACGCCATTTGACCTTGGACTTGCGTTGGACGAGTTGTGCCTTTTTCTTCCGGAGCTGCGCTTTTGTAAAAATTCTCCCGGGTTCTTAAATACAGCTACGAGAGTTTACTCATGGTTTTCAAAAACTGCATCGGCAAATGACGGCGAACGAACAGAAAACGTGTCTTAGCATGCTGCAGCCCAGTTTTAGCAACGTTTCACCCATCAGATTTACACAGGCACAAGATGGCCGATTCGGGGCTTTCGGTTTATGGCACTTGCGCTGCAGTGACCAAGCTGGGATGCGCGATCCAGTAGATTTTCATGAAGGTCACTGGTATTTGGCTTATAATTCGAATTTTCCAAGGCGTACCAAATCTGTTGTCTTTACGGCCCCACCCAGTACGACGCATTCCAGTGCGCAAAACGTCAATTTGAAATCGACATGATTTTCGTTTTTTTTTTTTTCGCACATGCGCGCTAGTTTCATTAAACTATTTTGTAATTTATACAGTCCAAGGAAGGAAAAGAGAAAGACGCGTGTCACTCCTCGTGCCTCGTATGGCTTCGAAATTCGGGCACACGCCCAAAAGAATTTCGGAAACAGCAACAACCTCGATCATGAATTTTGATTCGTAAACTGAAAGATACTCACTGCGAGATCTCCTCCTTTTACTCAGAATTTAGGTTCATAAAGGTGAGCCTGTGTTGAGCGTCGCCAGTATCATTCTGAGATTCACGTCGGTGAGACGGTTGTTCTGCATCACCAAGTCGAAATCGCACGGCGTTTGAATCCCCCAACTAGCTTACAGCAGAGGCTCTGTCCTCTTCAAATGCCGCTATGCACTGCATCAATCGGGGAATTTATTTATTCACTTAGTACGTTATTAAGATACAGTGGTGAAAGAATGTCTTATATCTCAGTGCCAGCTGCCTTTTCGAAGGGGGTGTAGGAACAAATGGTCCCGGAAATAATGGTCCCGGAACAAATGATCCCGGAACAAATGGTCCCGGAACTTATGGTCCCGAAACTAATGGTCCGACGTCCAAGGTAGGAAAAAATGGTCCCGTAAGAAGATTGTTTTGAAACTAAGATATACAATGCAATATAGTTCATCCGTTATACAATCAGTGATTTCCTGGTTGAATGAAGGATCTCATCTATATTTCGAGGCCGGGTGCTTCGAAGAAAGTGGTCGGGTATTGAACTTGATTTTATTCAAAATTGTCAGAATATTTTCGAAATGAATAGTGCCCAACAGTTATCTCCTAACTTTTAATTTAGTTACCTTATACGATAGTATAGCCGCTATTACCATTTTCCTTCAAGGGGCTTTAGAATATTTATTTATGATATCAATAGGGTCTTTTGAAACAAAAAAATTAGTACCTCTAGTCATACTGTTGAAGCGGGTCCATATCACCTGTGCGAATGACGTTTCAGCGAACAGCGACATTTTAGAGAATCGATGTTTTTGCGAATAACGAGAACGCATGTTAATCTTCCCCCCCCCCCCCCCCCCCCCCCCCGCTGCGCGCTTTCGCCGCTTCGCGGCGACAGCCTGCGGCGGCTCATTACACAAATGTAAACTGACTTGGCCCACCCGTCAACGCCGCTTGGCGTCGGTCAACTATTCTCTAAAGTGTCATTCGGTGAAACGTGGGCATTCGCTAAAACGTCCTTCGATCAAGTGAGTGCCTCCCCTGTTGAAGCCATGAAACTCGAATTACTTCTATCTCATCATGACGCGTGGTGGTAGCAGACATCACGAGCGGAGCTCGGTGCCTTTATAGGTGCATTAGGTTTCCTTAGCGCAAAACATTTCTGAGCTTCCCAGAAAAATATAAAAACCGATCGAGTTCGTGCAACCGGAATCCTCGAAATTCTGAGCTTTTCTTATAACTTGGAAACCGTAAAATGTTTACCGGCGAGTGTTATTGGATTTTATCGGATTTATTTGAAAACGCAGAAGCCACACTGTCGATATTTATCTGGGACCATTTTCTCGTAGTTTATACTTGGGACCATTAGTTCCGGGACCACTTATTCCGGGACCATTAATTCCGGAACCATTTGTTCCGGGACGATTTGTTCTGTTTCCCTTTTGAAGGTAGCACAAATATCTATAGCCTTGTGCCGTAGCTTTCGAACACTCTACAAATTTGCGGGACATTTAATTTTACACAGTAAGAATGAGAGCGAACACGGGACGGCGAACATTTCCTTCAAGTCGAAAAAACGAACACATGAAGGCATTCTTGCAACAAGTAGAGCGAGTGCGTGAAGTCACTCTAGCAGCAACATGATTAGCTTAAAAGCCTTCTCTGCATTTCCACCCTTCAAATAAAAAGAACGAGGGAGGCGGGAAGAAAGAATGGCATTATAAAGATAAAAATATATATACATATATAACTGAAAAAAAAAAAACTTGGTAAAAACAGAAACAACAGACTGTTTATTCTTCGACGTTTCGGTCGGCGTCCTGCTTTCGTCAGGAAGAACTTTTACAGATGAACGCGGGAGGTATTTATACAATGCCACGGTCACGTCCAAGTTTCAAAAACGGCGGGATGACGGTTGGAGTTTCCTTAGAAGCGTAGGGAGAGTTAGTGTCCGGTTGGGCAGACGTTTATACAATGCTACGGTCAAGTCCGAATTTCAAGAACGACGTGGTGACGGTTGCAGGTTTTGTGAGAGGGAAGCGTGGGGGCAGTTCGTATCCGTGGGGGGAGGCTTGACGGTTGGGTCCAAGTTTTAAAAACGGTGGGATAGTGGTTGTAGGAGAACTCGTCACGAGCCCGGTCGTCACAGGCCATGGGTGAACTTGTCAAGGAGGCCAACTCGTCAGAGGGCATCTCTTACGAGGAATTCTCGCCCCGCCAGAATTATCGTCACGCCAGAATTATCGTCACCGTAGAACTACGAATTTACTTATGTTTATTCTTACACCCCAGGCACAGCGCGAAACTGAACAATAACTGGTTGGATGAAGTTTCGCACGACAACCATATTTTTCAGCCGCGACCTTGCACCTCTCATTGTCATATAACATTATATTGTAATTTTCGCAAGATATAATCATAGTTTTAGTTATACAAGTTTACCATGTGGTACACTTGCAAAGATACGTATGCGGTAAACTTGGAACGCTAGACTGTATTCCTGGGGCTAGATAGGAGGCATTGCAATACACATTTCAAAGAACCAAGTGTAGTTTTTATCCACAATTTGACGACTAGCCAAATAAAACGCTTGAGCCCAAGAAGCGGATGTTCCTAGCAATATTTCGCAGCATGTCGACTGGAGAACTACTTCTGTGATCTTCAAGAATTCTCAAGATGCGCTCCTTTACTTCTCGGTACTTCCATGCAAGACGTAGTGGCTGTTGCCCCACATCTAACTGTGTCATCTTCAACTCTTGGAATGCTTGCTCGTCCTTCAGACCCCTAAAGAAAACCCACATGTTCGGCAGGCAACAGTCGACGTTGAACTGAAACACCAAAGAGGACAACGACACGTTAATTTAAACATATCCGGAAAACATGCAGACTGCGATGAATAAAGCAGATATAGGTTCGCTGACTAAATCACTGACCTGGAAGGCCCGATGCCTAACTTCAACGGAGTTGTTCGTGCTTGGCATATTCTGCAACACGGCAGTGTGCACCGACCAAAGCCTCGTAGAAAACATGGCGGCCTGAACACCGTTACGTCTTCTGCGACCGATGTAGGTATCCTCGAAGTACATGGCCAAGTCTGTGGAATCAGCGGGGAAAACTTTTAGAAGCCCGTCGAACGCATTCGGGACTTCGGCGGGAGGGAGGAACGCTAATGCGGGTAGCATTCGCATATAGAAGAGAAGACAAAACAAATTATATTGTATCTGAAGAGAGTTAAGTTGTTGGCTTTTACTATAACAAAGAGCTGTCTCTCAACTTGATGTTTCAATGCTATAATGAAAAGGAGTAATCTGGATATATGTTCAGGGATAAATTTGTGAGCTATCGAATGAGCGTTCTCCTTTGACTGCAGACCCTTTTAATGTAGCTTTGCTTTGGGGGCTACAATGTGTCATTTTTGTAATGAAGTCAAATACCACGATGGCTACACAACTCTTCCAACTTGAACGTTTTAAATGATGTATACGCACTATTTAGAATACTTTGACCTGATTTTTAAATACAGATATAAATATGTTTTCAATACACAATTTGAGTATTAACTTTATTGACAAAGAAGCCGTTATTGCTTGTCGGGGTGAAAAATAAGGAGAACATGCCATGTATCTGTAACGCCTCTCACTTTAAAATGAAACAGCAAACTCTTCGACACCGTCGTAGCGTGCCTGCAAGCCCAACAGCAAACGGATTTGCAAAAAATTCCTGAATCTTCGGTTGGGGTACTTTTCTTGAGCAGTCTGTGTTCGCCTCCTTAATGTCACAGTAAATGGCCTCGAATGCCACGCTAGACAGGAGGCTGGACAGAACAGAAAAAAAGTCTGAAAAAAGTATGAAAGAAACTGGTGATACGCTCGAACTTTCGCTATATTTGTATGAGAACTTACCGCCGGTAGGTTACTTCTTGGTTGTTCTGTAGCAACGCGTACGCAAGAGGGATCACAGCCCCACGGTGCAGCGCGTGCACTGCATACGCCTGATAAAACAGATAAAACGAGAAAACGATCTTGGTCGCCAACACCGCTGTCGTGAGCAAGGAAGTATTTGTCTTCGTCTGCGGACACCTGTAAAACATATTGTCCCAAATTACGATTCATGAGGGGGGGATAATTGACAGACGCAACATTTAACGTGTCCCAAACTAGTGCCCCCCCCCCCCCCAAAAAAAAAAAAAATCTAGAGTTGTAGGCGTCGACGTTGGCTTAACTTCAGGGCCGAGCAAGACTGGCGCCGCAAAGCCGGCACCGCCGCTTTTGTAGCGGCATGCGTTTCTCGAAACCTTTAAAACCATCTAATCATTTCCCCAAAAAAATGTTCGCATGTGCGATCTTGAAAGTTCGTGCGTATGGCGCATGCTTTACTCGCGTTCTCAAGCAACAGACACGCGCGTGCTGGGCTATACAAATTGCCCGCAGGATTGTTGCGTGTTATGAAAATGCAATCAAAGGTAGGAACGCGTGTGCTGGTGCACCATGAGCGCCGACTGAAGATGTGCACGCGCGCATGCACAAGTTCAATCAGCGCTCGGCATGCACGAGCGCGCGTGTTCCTGCCTTTCACTGCATTTCCATAACACGCTCTACCTCCGGCTGCATTGCTACAGGAAGTTAACCCTGAGTATTAGCCCCGAGAGCGAACACAAGCGTCGCTGTGGTCGGCCTTCCACGATTGGCCGAACGCTGACTATGACGTAAGAAAGGGGATTATCATCGACGGAAATAAGAGGAATGAAAGAACTTTAATTTTGACGGTGTTGGCAGTGTTCCTTTAAGAGCGCAATGATTTCAAGCTTCCACCATGCTATTTACAAACACCATCGAACTTGTTGTTTGCAAGGTAATGACGTAACAAGGGGGAACCATAAGAGGGCGCCACCACAACTTCTCGCCGCTAATAGGAAGTATTCACTGGCAGCCATATCTGTGTGCGCGGCTGGTGAGCACGCGCTGAAGGCTAGCTTCCACAGCTCTTTTGCAACGTGCATTCCAAACCATCAAGATTGACGGTCTTGGCAGGCGATTAATGTAAGCTCGTTCTGAGCATGCGCCCTAAACATCGCCCTCAAATATGGCGTCCAGCGAATTCCTCTATAGAGCGGTATAACACAAAATATTAAAAGTAGCATCAGATGCCACGTATGCTTTTGTTATGTGCGTGAGAGCCATGTGCATTGTCCACTCCTCCACACATCCGGCAGTATAGAAAGCATTGACTAAATCTAAGGACGAGCGAAGCCTAAGCTACAAGCACGAGCGTGTTGCCTAGAGTGACGCTTTAATTACACGAGCGTACGTACTTAACAGGCCCTAAAAAAGCGCTGCATTTGCTCTTGTAGCTTCCCCTTCACACGGACATGTGATGAAACAATGTATAGTTCAGTAGAACATGATGATAAAAATAGGTCTTGACTTAACCTTGTACTCCTCTCGTATGACGATATCTTCGCGAAGCTCAGGGAGCACATACGGGTTTTGACATTTTTGCCTCTGCTTGCGAATAGTGCGCTTCAGTGTGCAGGGTGAAGGCATCTGAGAGGCTGTGTGCTCACTTACTGAGGCGGCAGGATCAAGCAGGATTAGGTGCGGGGGATCGCTTCAGTTTTCTTAAATAAAAATATGTTATTAACTTCAAAACAATTATAAGTTCCAGAGTGAATCATCGTTATCTAGATTCGATGACGCAAAGGACGTAGGTGACCTGTCGTGCCGTTTCAAAGACATTATCAACCACTGCTTAGAAAGATTTGTTCCTTAAAGGAAAAAAACGTGTTTATAGGCAACGTCCGAGGATTACAAGGGACATTATTCAATTACAGCGTAGAATAAAAAGAAGGCGAAAGCAAAAATGTACAAACCAAGGTGACGCTTCCCGTCTTTCAGACGAATTAAAATGCAAATTAAGTCAGTCGAGAAAGCATTATTTTACTTCCGTTTTACCACAGTTTCTGAGGACGGCACAACAGAAATTATGGCGATACCTTGTACCTTCAAAGGGGATAATAGAGTATATTACGGAAAATGGTAAAAACATTCTAGACCGGAACACTATAGCCAGACGGTTCAACGAATATTTTGGCTCTGTATTTGTTGAAGCGAAGATCACCGCGGATTTGAGCACGGGAGGTACCGACTCGCTTCGATCTATGCCGGACATCACTATCACCGAACAGGGAGTGTTTTCACTATAATAAATATTGATTCCAAAAGTCACCTGGACCAGGCAATATCCCTAATGAATTTTTAAAACGATATGCAGAGTGGATTTTGATTATATTTCGGGGATCTTTAGAACAGCATAGCGTTCCCAGGGATTGGTTGTGCGCCAGGGTTGTTCCAGTTCACAAATCGGGAGATAAGCATAATGTAACAAACTACAGAGCTATTTATTAACATGCACTTCCTGTACGCTTTTTGAGCACATAATGTTCAGAAGCCTTTAAGACTATTTTGAAAGTTTGAATGTGTTTTATAAAAAAACAACATGGATTTCGAAGAGGGTCGTCCACAGTAGCGCAGTTGCTTGAAACGTTTCCTGATTTTTCGTGCTCGTCAAACGAAAGAGGACAAATAGACGCGATTTGTCTAGAATTATCAAAAGCATTCGATCGGGTATCTCATGAAGGACTTATAAGAAAACTAACTGGTTACAGAGTTAATGATCACGTAACTCAGTGGATTAGCGCATACCTTTGAAATAGGAGACAGTTTGTAGTTATTGATGGTGTTGCGTCCTCTGTCTGTAGGGTGCCGTCGGGAGTCCCCCAAGGGTCAGTCTAGGGACCAGTGTTATTCCTATGCTACGTCAATGATTTGGCGGAAACAGTAAGCTCCAATATTACACTTAGGTTATTCGCAGACGACTGCCTGCCTCTACTCTAAAGTTCGTAGCCTTGTTGACCAAGAAAACGTAAACTTGTCGCTCGCCTCAGTAGATAACTGCTGTCAAAAATGGGGAATGAAGCTGGACCCAGAAAAGACTGTATTTCTCAGAATAACAAGCAAAACAAAAAAACATTCTTACTTATAATTATAAAATATTAGATGTGTCTTTAACAGTAGCTGATCATTTAAAGTATTTAGGACTAACGATAGCCTCAGATTTAAGATGGAAACTGCACGTAGATAGTTTGTATCGTAAGGCTATAAAAAAGTTGCGGTTCTTGAAGCGCAATCTAAGGCATGCTCCGTTTAATGTAAAATTATCCGCATACACAACCCTGATAAGGCCAACTCTGGAATACGCCTGTGCTGTGCTGGGATCCGTATAGGAAGAACCAAATTGATAAGTTAGAAAAAATACAAAGATTGACAGCCCGCTTTATCTGTTCGAGGTATGGTCAAACTGACTAGGTGACTGCAATGCTCAAAGAACTAAACCTCCCTTTATTGTCAAGTCGCACAGAAATTGCCAGATTTAAACTTCTTTTTAAGCTCTCTCGAAACGAGCTGACCATTGTACACCTCTCGTTACTTGCTACCACGCTCGACTCGGCCATTGCGGGGTGTGCATAACAAGGCCTTTGAAATTATTTTTTATTTATTTATACTGTTAGCCCGAAGGCCGATACAGGGTGGTACAAAAGAAAATCATATGTGGCCGATGTCCTGGCCACTGCACACACCCGTATACAAAAACACAGGCGCACATACAAAAACACGCAGGCATAATATGTAACAAAATAATAACAGTCAGTATATTATGACCAACTACCACTGGAGGACGCAAGATAAGCGAGTACGTTATTTTCAAAACTATTCAATGAGTCCCTGTTCAATATTTCATGAGGAAGAGAGTTCCAATCTTCTTTGGTTCGAGGAAAAAATGAATATTTGAATGCATCTATACGTGCCATTATTGGAGTTATCTGATCCGGATGGTTGTTTCGAACTGAGCGAGATGATCTTGGTTTTATATATTGTTGGACGTCAAAGTTGAATAAGTTCCGGTGCATTGAATAAATATTGCGTTTCAGTCTAGCTATTTTTCGGCGTTGTTCGAGACGCTGTAGGTTTAGCTGTTTTAGCATATCAGTGACTGAGTCCGTTGTCCTGTGTTTTGACAATATAAACCTGGCTGCCGTTCTCTGAATTCTTTCAATCCTGTTTATTTGGTAGTTTCTGAACGGGTCCCATACTACGCTTGCATATTCTAGTACGGGGCGCACTAGGGTTAAATATGCAGCTAATTTAGCTTCCGACGAGGTGCCCTTTAGTTTACGTCGTAGTGACCACATTCTTCTTTCAGCTGAACAACAAATGTTATTTATGTGCATATTCTAGTTCAGGTCTTCAGTTATAGTAACCCCCAGGTACTTGAAGTTACTGACGCGCGCCAAAGGCGTGCCATCAAATTCATAATCAAACAACAAAATGTTTTTAGTCTTGTTTGTTAGCCTTGCATACACTGTTTTTTTGTAGTTTATCTTCATTTTCCACACCGTGCACCAATATAACGAATGCGCAAATGAGTACAAACGCATGCTTGCGGAACAGAAACGCATTTTCGACCAGGAAACCCTCCCATCCCAGCTACTCAATAACCCTCGCCAATTCTGGCAAGTTGTTAACCATACTCCACGCTCACCACTTAACCTGGAAGATGAATTTAACAACAAAATAGAGGCGACTCAGTGTGCCTCAGTTTTTTAATGACATGTTCTCTGCTCAGTTCACCATCCCAAGTCCTTTAGCATTCTTACCAACCATTGCTAACAACCTCCCTTGTATGCATCCAATATATGTTGATTTTGACGCTATTGTTAAAATTATAAAATCGATGAAAGTGTCTTCATTCTGTGTCGTCGACAACGTTAACTCTAAAATACTGCAGCGCACAGTGTGTTCGTCGAGTCTTTTTTTAACCAAAATTTTTCAGCAGTCCTTGAATACAGCGACAGTTCCTGACGATATGAGGATCGGAAAGGTCATTCCGGTCCGCAAGAGCGGTAATAAATCATCTCCCTTAAACTATAGGCCTATCTCTCTTACTTCTGTACCTTCAAAAATACTGGAGCACATAATCCATAAGAATCTATCCATTCACCTCGATTCCATTTCCTTTTTTAAGAAGGCACAGCACGGCTTCCGTAGAAACTTTTCTTGTGAAACACAGCTTCTTTGCTTAACCCATGACCTTTTTTCTAACCTCGACTCCGGTTTTCCAACCGATGCTGTCTTTCTTGACTTTGCTAAAGCTTTTGACAAAGTACCGCATAACCAGCTGCTACTAAAACTTTCCTCGTTAAACCTTGACACTAATGTACTCTCATGGATTAAATCTTTCCTCTCACAACGAAACCAGTTTTTTTTTTCATTCATTCAATGCTTTCTTTTCAAACTTATTTTCAAAATACACAAAAACTGTTTGGACCCATAGCCGTTAAGGCTAGTCCGGGGTCTAATCGTAATATAGGTTCAAAAAGCGGCAGAATACAATAGACTCATACAATGCGCAAAAAATCAAAAGAAATCACGTTCTAGAAAGTAATTAGCTTAACTGCATTTCATAATCACGAAAGCATCTTTTTAAGGAGGGCAGAAAGTTGTTTTCCAACTTTATAATAATAGGTACTTCATTCCAAACTAGAGCACCATAAAATTCAATCAGCCTTTGTTCATATGCATTATGGCATGGCGGTAAATAAAACATATAATTCGCTGCAGCCCCTGTTTGTCTCCTGAGAGATCGAAATAAGTTCAAAGAAAGGGGTTCATTAGACTCTATGATTTTACGAACTGTTTGAGCTATTTTTAATTTGTAAATACAACTGAATGGCAACACGTTTAGCGATTGGAAAAGAGGTCTACTTGGGTTAGTGTTTCTTGAAAATGTTATAAATCGTATCGCCCGTTTTTGCAAGCAAGTTACCGGATCTAAGTATGTAGCGTATTACCCCAGGATTCAATACAATAGACCAGCTGACTGTGGACGAATGCAAAATAGAGTATGCGCAAAATAAATAAATCAAAACATTCGCGTGCCTTTAATAATGCATAACAACCATATGCGATTTTCGAACACATGTGCTTAATTTGGCTTTTCCAGTGCATATCAGAATCAAACAGAACACCTAAATATTTATAACAAGTAACATGTTGTAATTCCGTATTATCTAATTTTATAACTATCTCGTTGTAATTAATCAACTTTTTCCTGGAATGAAACACTGTATACTTAGATTTATTTAGGTTGATTGTAAGTTGATTGCTCGTGAACCATGACACTACCCTAGTCAATTCCTCATTGATTTTATCCTGCAATTCGCCTATTGTATCCACCCAAAAAATCAGTGCCGTATTGTCGGCGTACATTAATGCTTCTGAATATTTTAAAATCGACGGAAAATCATTTACATAAAGAGAAAAAAAATGGGCCGAAGAACTGAGCCCTGTGGCACACCAGTTAACACCGTTTGGGGGGTAGAGATAAAATTATTTATTACTACGCACTGTTTACGGTTAGAGACATAGGTATTAAACAGCTACGACGTTTTCCCACGAAAGCCATACTGATGGAGTTTATAAAGCAAGATACTATGATTAACTGTGTCAAATGCTTTTTTATATCTAAATATACAACAACGGCAATTTTACTTTCATGGAGAGCTCCGTTGAGATGTTGAGTTAGGACAAAAACAGCTGAGGACGTTGATCTATTTGGTCTAAATCCGTGCTGATTGTGGCAAAATATTGAGTATTTAGTTATAAAGTCCTTTATACGTTTGCATATTATTTTTTCAAAAACTGTGCTAATTGTACTTAAAACTGAAATTGGTTGTGCTAATTGTACTTAAAACTGAAATCGGCACCGTCCAGCAACTGAGCTGCTGGACGGTGCCGAAGAATCTCGATCTTTAAAAATGGGTGCTACTTTAGCTATCTTCAGCTCGTTAGGATATATTCCATTTTCTAACGTGTGATTAAACAAATGTAAAAGATGAATACCTAAAATATCAACATTGTCTTTTAATAGTTTAATAGGAATTGTATCTAGTCCTGCGGCTTTACCTATTCTAAGATTCCCAACTACTGATATTATTTTATTAACTTCAATTTCTTGCATTACAAAGCTATTTGTAATTGGTGTCCATGACTGCTGGGGATCAGGTATGTGCAGCAACTGAGCTGCTAGGAGAGACCCTATGTTAGTAAAGTTATCATTAAAAGTGTCTATTGTGTTCTGTTCGATTAGATCAGGTAATACATGTTTATTTGGACGAAGGCCAATAGCATCATTGACTGTGTCCCAAATTATTTTAATGTTTCCGTCCGCTTGCCTAATTTTAGTTGAGTAATATTCTTTCTTTCTTTTTCTCAACATAGAAACTGATCTGTTCCTGAAATGTTTAAATTAGCTTAAATAGTAATTATTATTTTTATGTTGTGTCCATTTATGATACCATTTATCTTTTTCCTCTAGTACCCCTAAAATTTGGCTTGTCATCCAAGGACAAACCGGTACATTGTATTTGTTAGACGTCGTTTTTACAGCACTCAACGTTATCGCGTTTTTGAGACTAGTAAGGAAGTTGTAGTATTCGATGTGAACGTTTTGATTATACGTGGAGTATATATCTAGTCGTTCTAATACCCTGCGAAGCTGCGCATAATCTATTTTGGTGCGCTGTTCAGGACAACAAGATTTTATTTTATGAATAATCTCTTTTTGTAAAACAAGAAAAATAGCCAAGTGGTCAGCTATTAAGCTTGGGTAAAAACCAGCATGGGCATCCGTATCAGTATTGCAAAGAGCATGATCAATTAACGTACTGGAGGTGCTAGTAATGCGAGTATGTTCAGTAATGAAGTTGCGTAAGTTGAAAGATTCTAAAAGCAGCGTATAGCTATTATGCGTATCACTAGTCAGATCAATGTTAAAGTCTCCAACAACTACAATGCGATCATTCTGGCTATTAGACAATGCCGTAAGTACTGCCTCGAATTCTACAAGTAAGGAGTTTACTAAGGAGCTTGGAGGTCGATACACTACACCGACTATTACGCCCCAATGAAGCTTTATAAAAAGTGCTTCAATGACATCAGCATTAATAGTGGCAGGCGATAGAACCTGGAAAACAATATTTTCTTTTACAAAAAACGCGACGCCTCCACCTCTCGTATGCGTATCACGTGGAAGAGATGATAAATTGTACCCATGCACACCAATGGTTTTATTGTTTTTTAACCAAGTTTCACTTACTGCGATTACATCAAAACCAGGCACATGCTGGGAAACATGCCCAACTAAAGAGTTAAAGTTTTTTCGTAAATTACGTACATTGCAATGGAAAATCGAAAGCTTATCTTCGTTCTGTATCAGTTGTTCAACATGCTGAAAAGTGAAAGACATGATAAACGTAGTAACACAAGTCTTTGCGTCAGGTTCAGAACAGTTACACCACCCTGATCAAATCCCCCTCACACGTGATCTGCAAGAAAGGCGAGTTCTCGGTCTTCCGCATAAGGACCTTGCCCTGTGACACCCAAACATATTTCCAGTTTTTCTCTCGCTTTGCCTGGCGAGCTTTGTTTAGTAATACCTTGTTTTCGACACAAAGATGTTCATTTATATAAAGTGGATCATTGGCCTGAAATCCAAGGTGGGTGGCGTTTATGCTAACGACTCATCATCTGCCTTGGCCCATGTTACATCCGGTGTGCCCCAAGGAACAGTCCTTGTTCCACTACTCTTCCTTATTTACATCAACGACCTTCCGCTTCAGGTGTCTTCATCAATGTGTTTATTTGCAGATGACTGTGTCGTTTATCGTAAAATTGCATCTCCCTCTGATTCTGCAGCGCTACAAAGTGACCTTGACTCTATTAATGAATGGTGTAGTAATTCGCAAATGTCCCTCAACGTTAACAAATGTAAACACATGCGATTTTCTCGTTCCACCTACTAAACTTCCTCTCCTCTTACTCTTAATGTTGTTCCTCTACAACAAACTGCCAAGTATATTGGTGTTCTTCTAACTAAAAACCTCTATTAGGACAGTCATATTAATTCGGTGGTTTCTGCTGCTAACCGAAGCCTAGGTTACCTCCGTCGCAACTTCAGATCTGTCCCAAGTAACCTAAAGCGACTTCTTTACATTTCCTTAGTACGATCGAAATTAGAGTATGCATCCTCCATTTGGCACCCTCATCTTTCTTCACTAACAGACAGTATTGAAGCTGTTCAAAACCATGCTGCCCGGTTCATTCAATCTGACTACTCACGTTTTTCTAGTGTCACTCGAATAAAATCGGACCTTTCTCTTCCCTTACTTGCTACCCGACGGAAAATGTTTCGTCTGTGCCTATTGCATAAAGTCTATTATTCGCCCCTACTACATCAGACTCTTATCACTCCGCCAACCTATTCGTCTTCTAGACCAGATCATCCTAAAAAATAGCCCGACCGCGATGTTTTTCCACAGCACATCAAAACGCCCTTCTCCCCGACGCAATTGTGGACTGGAATGGCCTTCCCGGTGACATCACAGCCATCGAGGACTCCGCCGCATTTCGCGAAGTGATTCAGCAATATTGTAATCCCCACTCCCCTCTCTAACGCCTCACGGCCTTGAGGGTATTGTAAATAAATAAATAAATAAATAAATCTTTGATAACTTTTAATGCTAAGTTTAGTTTGACCTGGTCCTCTTGACTTGAGATTCTTGAATAAATTAAACAATCGTCCGCAAACAGGCGGACAGTGAGGGAAGGATCGAGCTTATATGTTATGCCATTTATGTAACTCAAAAACAAAATGCGACCCAGCACAGATCCTCGAGGAACGCCAGATGTTACACTTAGAGTCCCTGATTTTGCGCCTTTCACTTCTACAAACTGGGTTCTATTTGTTAGGTAGGATTTAATCCATTTGATAACGTTTAGTTTAACACCTAGTTGGAGTAGCTTTCTAAGAAGCTCTGCGTGTGGGACGCGGTCAAGTGCTTTCGATAGGTCCTTGCATACTGCATCAACCTGTCCTCTTTCATTTAGAATTTTTGCAAAGTCATGGACTGATTGAACAAGCTGAGTTACTTTAGACAGTTGTCGCCTAAAACCATGTTGGTTAGGATTAAGTATCTTGGAATTCTCAATGAAGGTGGACAGGCTTTTTGATAGTATGTGCTCTAGCATCTTACAACACACGCAAGTAATTGAAACGGGCCTATAATTTTCAACACGGTGTTTGTTTCCCGATTTGTAGATATATGCACCACTCTTGCCATTAGCCAATCGGAAGGTAAACTGTGCTGTTCAAGTGACGCCTTAAAAATAATCAGCAAATATTTTGACATCCACTCCGCGTAGCGCTTCAGGAATTCATTTGGGATGCCATCGGGACCGGCTGACTTTTTGTATCGATATTAAGAAGCAGTGAAAAAATTCCCTGTTCGGACAAAATAATATCTGGCATGGCTGGTAGCTCATCAACGCTCACCATGCTGGGGTAAGAAAAAGAAGATTCCGGAGGAACAAACACAGAGTGGAAATAATCGTTATACTTTTGAGCGACCTCTGTGTGGTCGGTAATTATTTGTTCGTCAATGACTACGTACTGAATCCTCTCGTGTGATGGAGCAAGATGGCGCCAAAACCGCTGGGTAAACAATTACAATTACAAATACAACGGGTAAACAATTACATTTTTAAGTATTCGTTCGTTGTTAGAACTGTTAAACAATGGAACGATCTACCAGAAGATACTGTAAATATAGAAAATATTGTTGCCTTTGAGGAAACCCTAGAGAAGCGAAGCTGTTTGGTGCTCTGAGTGTGTCTTGTAGTTACATTTAAAACATTTTCAGAAAGTGTGTCAAAACTTGTGTGTTTGTATCCGCGTGGTTGTACTGTATACTTTCTTATACATTGTAAAATGTATTGGTATGTCATTTTCTTCCACTCCTGTAACCGCCCTGAAAAAAGGGTGAACAGTATTAATAAATAATAAAATAATAAATAATAAAAGCAACGAGTGAAAAATGTAAAAACTCCCTCTCCAAGCTAAAACAAAACAATAAAAGATCTCCCCGGCTTTTTTTCTTTATGCCCTAGCGCGTCTTAAGAAGATTAGCTTCAATGCGATCCCCGGCATGAGTATGTGTACCAGTCTCGGCCATCACAATGCTCATATGAGCTCATCAGTTGGTAGTTTCGCTCTGCAGAGTTTTCTATCTCTGCATACCCAAGAAATGCTGGAACTGCATTTTCTGCTTATAGTATACGATACTAATATCCTTAATAGAGTAGCATCCGTGCCCCACGCTGAGTTTTTGTGACTTCAATACCTGGCTGTTGTACTTGCAAAGACGAGAAATTTCAGCGGATCTTTGGCTTTATATAGGCTGCTGCGCGGCCAATATACCGTCCTAATCGTATTACAAATCTGGTTTCGAAGTTCCTCTATTTAACAAAAAAGTCTAGGTCTTGCATCATTGTAAAAAACCCTGAATTAGATTTCTTTTTGTTTTTAACTGAAAGCACTGACCGAAAAAGGCTCAGGTCTTTGTATAAAGCAAACCGTATCGCAAATACCGAAAACAAAAGAACCTGGGTACCGCAGTTGGAAAGAACCCCCCCCCCCCCCCCAAAAAAAAAAAAAAAGCTCTTTCCTCTTTTTCTTTATTTTTACGGAATTGCATTGAGTGTAAGGAGGTCAGTTCTTGTGTAAAAAAGCAAGGCCGACCGCGTTCCCATCAAAAGACGGTCATCTTGCGACGAGTGTTCCGCTGACGGGCGGGACCTCTTGCCAAGTGTTCCTATGACGAAATAACCTAAAACCAGAGGGCCGGTGTGACCAGTTGGCCTATGACGAGTTCTACGGTGACGAGTGGGCCGGTTCCCGAGTTCGTGTCCGGGCGGGCGGGCGCGACCTGAATGATAGCGTACCATAGACAAGTTACACGCGCAAACCAAACAAAGGTGCTGTCCACAACAAAAAACAACAACAAAAGCGCAGGCATTCGGGATGCCCCGTGGGGCACGCATGAGTCAAAAACATAGAAGGGAACAATGCTAAAAGTGGATATGGTTCCAGGTTTAACATTCTTTCGTTCGAGGCCTTTGAATCATGCATGCCCCGCGGGGCATCCCGAATGCCTGTGCTTTGGCCTTTTTGTTGTGGACAGCACCTTTGTTCGGTTTGCGCCTGTAACTCTCGCCTATTGTATGCTCTCATCCAGGTCACGCCTGCCCACCCCTACAAGAACTCACCCTACGCATCCCCTCCCAAGAAACTGCAACCGTCATCGCACAGTTTTTGAAACTTGGACTCGACCGTGGCATGGCATAAATACTACACGCGTTCATCTGTAAAAGTTATTCCTGACGAAGGCAGGACTCCGGCCGAAACGTCGAAGAATAAACCGTCCGTTGTTGCTGTTTTCAACAAGGGTTTTCTTTTCAGTTATACCTACGCCTTCGCCCCCCCCTCCCCCCCCCCCCCCCCCCCCGTTTGCGACTATGCTCGCAATATATTACCAGGTATTTTGCGACGACTTTCAAAAATCCTAAAAATTTGAGCGTTTGCAAAAACAAAAAAAAACTGTTTTCGGGAATAAACTACCAGCCACGGCGGACGTCAAGAATTGCCAAAAATATACTAATTAGCCAGATAAACAATTAAAATGTGTTAATTAACTTTTTATATAGTGGAAATAGATATATTTCATTTATTTTCATTTATTATGTCCTTCAGGGCCCGAAGGCATTACAGAGAGGAGTGGGGCACAGTAAATAGAACAAAGCAAATAACAATGAAAAGGCAAAAACTACACAAAATAACTACTAAACGTCATTTAACAGGTTTGTAATGGCACTGTACGTGGAATAAAACAAATATCAATGAAAAGGCAAACAATACAGACACTTACTACTGAACATCATGTAACAGGTTAGCAATGGCAGTCTTAAATTTATCTGAGGCAGTGATTCTGACAATGGCTGCGGGAAGGCGGTTCCAGTCAATCGAGGTTTGAGACAGAAACGATCGGCGTTAAAGGTAAATGTGCTGCAATGAGGGATCCCAACTTTTAATTGATGATCGCTGCGTGATGATGCGTAAAATGGTTCACAAAATAGT
The DNA here is from genome assembly GCA_013358835.2 of Ixodes persulcatus. Classification (NCBI taxonomy): domain Eukaryota; kingdom Metazoa; phylum Arthropoda; class Arachnida; order Ixodida; family Ixodidae; genus Ixodes; species Ixodes persulcatus. Next base: position 57,629 of record JABSTQ010009011.1, read on the forward strand.
GCTTGGCGGAGAGTAGGGTTAGTGTGATAAATCTTATGAAAGATGCATCTCTCGACGAAGAGAAAGAGTGGGCAAGGATAGAGATGCTTTCATTAAAGTGGTGCTAGCTATGCGGTGATAGTTAGAAAGTATAAATGGGACGGAGCGGTTTTGAATGGATTCTACGGCAGTTCAGCCCTGTCATGACGGTATATATGAACATATTTCTGACAATTTAATATCTCGCGGTTATGTATCTTACCTGATAACCAGGTCTCAGTAAGAACAACAACGTCAGCATTAGAAGAATCAATAATAGAAGATAAGTCATCGTTCTTGTTTATGACGCTTCTAATGTTAGTACAAATAACGGGAATAATATTAGTAATATTTCCAGTTAGAACGTTGCTGACCGTTAGCGACAACCACTAAATCAGTCATTTTCAGAAAGACTTTGAGCGCGTGAGAAGAGTAGTAGCGCGCTAAAATAACCACTCGTGGAGCAGGTACAAGGCTGGGGCTAGATAAAGAGGCGGAAAAATCGCGCGGGCGCCTTACCGCAAGCGCTAGCCTTGTACCTGCTCCACGAGTAGTAACTTTAGTGTGCTACCACCCTTCTCACGCGTTCAAAGTCTTTCTGAAAATGACTGATTTAGTGATTTTCGATAACGGTCAGCAACTTTCTGATTCAAACAATATGTATATTTTCACTAATTAAAAAGTTAATCAACAAATTTTAATTAATAATTTGGCTCATTATTATGTTTTTGGCAATTCCTGACGTCCGCCGTTTCTGGTAGTTTGTTCTCAAAGACAGTTTCTTCTTCTTTTTTTTTTTTCTCAAACGCCCTAATTTTTTGGAATTTTGAAAGTCTTCGCAAAAACACCCTATAGATATAGAACACTAGATTTTTGAGTCGGAATACTAATAGATTTTACAGGGAAATCATTGAATCATTCACTGTGAGCACAGTTGACGATAACGTGCCTGTGCACTCACTCGTTCTTTACAAAGACGAGGTTGACACTTGACTCTGGTGCTCACCGTGAATGATTCAATGATTTCCCTGTAAAATCTACTATTATGTCGTCCCAAAAATCTAGTGTTCTCAAAACACGAAACGAGTCATCACATGAGTGGGCATGGAAGACACTGGGGTGATAGAACCCAGCTGAAGAGGGTCACACTTCGAAATTGTGCTCGCTAAGTGTGTGGTTTACGCACGTCCCCGTCTACTTTCAGAATTTTTCAGGAACTACGAAGCGTACGAGCCGGCCCGGGCGTACATCTAAACTGCCCCGAAATTTCCAGCCCCGGGCGATGCACTGTGGGGTTGACGAGGGGCGTTTTGGGATTTTTGGGAAAGGCGTCTTGATTGCATTTCCTCCTTGTAAATTAATACACATCACAAAAATTATATCTAAACAAAGCTATAGATATATTATGTAATTTCCTTTCGTCTGTCCTAAGGAAATCGTATAATGTCTGCCGGATTAATTTTTCAGGCAGGAACGACAGCTGAGAATCCTGTCCCTGCCTGACGCCAGCAGCCCTCTCGGATCGGTGGCTTGTGTCCAAGAGCAAGAAATACTCGAGGACCGTGCACTCCCAACGTCCTGTGCGCCCGTGGGTCAGAAGTAATTTCTCTAAGTAAGGACAGAGAGGGCGTAAATCGGAGCGATAATGTAGAGCTGACAAGAGGAATGTATTAGGGCCGAATTAGTTGCCTCAACTCTTATAATCTTGCTCCGAATGCATCCGGTAAGTGAACGTTGTCTTTTCAGTCACTCTCTTTTGCTAGCGTGATGAACATCTTTAAAAGTTGCGAGGTTGCCTCGACTCGAACCTTTCCTCCTAGTACGTGGGTGATCTGCATTTCACAAATATTATTGGCCGATGCATACTATGTTTATACACAATGCCAGGCATGTGTCCTGAGCATGGGCGTGCGCAGAACGTTTTTCAGGGAAGAAGGAATGAGAAATATGAAATTGTTTTGACGGGAGCAACCCTGGGATTACGAGGCAAAAGCCCCGCTTTCCTAAGACATGATTGACCCCTGGCATTATCGGTGTTTTCATAGAAGCGGAGTCTTTTAGTCGTATTATTTTCATTTTATCAACGGATACACGAGTAATATCAAACTCAATTTTTATTCCGTTTTTTTTTTTTTTTTTAGACACGATGGCTTCGAAGCTTCCGCCGCGCTTGTTACACATACCATTGAGCTTGTCGTTCACACTTGCTGATCCTCCGTCATGAGTAGGAGACATAGAGCCGTAGTCCTACAAAAAACACAGTATTCACCGCAGACGTGATGAGAGAAGTATAAGCGGACACGTGTCAAGCGCATTCGAAGCGTGCATGCAATTGTATACGCTTCGAACAAGTGTGCCGATAGTTTTTGTAGTGGTGTGACCGCAGCCTAAGAGTACACCACCGAAACAGCTCGTCGTCAGTAACCACGGGGTCATGAGAGGACAGTTGCCCTCCGCCTTGCAGAACTCTCCGGACGCCCATGATTCCGAGTAGTGAATGGCATGAGAACAACCAAAACCAGATACATTCTTAATCGGGCGACAAAGACACTTCGGTTTCTATGATGTCTAAAGAAGCATGAAAGCATTTTAACGCGCATCATAAAAATCCCAATGTTGGGTTTCTGCGGGGAAGTGTTAAGTATGACTCAAGCGGCCAACCTGTTCTTCAGTGCTCAAAGTTCCGTGGATTCTTTTAATGCTGAAAAAATTACATAATTTTAGTTTTTCGACTACCAGGACAATTGTGTTTTATTAAACCGTGCCCGTTATAATGTTCAAGTCCGGTGTATTGGGAGGTAACATTTCGGCGCCAATCGTGAATCCTTCTTCTAGTTATGTTTAGGGCTTGGGACTTAAGATTGATTTCCAAGTATAACGTTCTATAAATTCCGGGGCTTGCTCAAAAAGCGACCCAAAAAAGTAGCGTCTGCACGTCGAAATTTCAAATTTAAATAAAAATTGTATTTTACACTGGGAAGCGTCAAGGCGTAGCTACAATGAAAAGTCCGAACGATCCCTTTGACATGGCTTGTGGTGGACTTCAACTCGGACGACGGAGTTAATCGAATGCTGTGCATGTGGCGCCATTTCCCAATGGACACAGCAAACAGACATAGGCGCTCGGTCGAAGGCAGACGACGCCGTTCTATACTTGCTGCGTCTATCGGGACATGACGCCACACAAACTTCGGGCAGAGCCCAGTATAGAGAGAGTTTGGTCATTAATTGGGAAGTATAGGAGAAAATTGAAGAGGCACAATTGGCCGAATGCGGGCTGGGCGTGTTCCAGGGTGTCTTCACAAATTCGAATATGACCAACCGGAAGCCGGAAATAAAACCCTGGCGGTGGTCGCGAGAAACAAACTTAATAAGTGTTTCGGAGTAACTCTCGGTGATTAAAAACCTGGTGCACGTCATGTTTCAATTAGGGGCATCTAAAATCATGGTGGAAGAGTGCGACTAGCGGAACGATCGGCATGATCCGTACGCCAGGGTCGTGAATCTGCCGTCCGAGCGCTCACACCCTGTCCGAGCGAAACAGAGTTGAGCGGCACATTTGTCTTTTACATCTTGCTGCAGGATCATGATCGAAGCATCCCGTGCACTCTGGTTTCAACCGCGAAGGGTTACTACATTTAACTCTTACGCGCTTATTAAAACCATATACCTGTGATTAAAACTGTCTCTCGCTACCACCGCTAGAGCATTCTTTTCGGCTTCTGTTTGGAGAGCATGTCAAGCCGCCTTTCTGCGTTTGGTGCACGCCCTGGCTCTGCCCGCTTCTCCTGTTGACCAAACTTTCTCTATACACGGCTCTGGCTTCGGGTTACTCGGTCGTAAATGCCTGCGTCCGCTGTTAACCACGACAAGGGTGCTTGTTCTCTATTGTGAAAAGAACAGAGCTACGCCAGCTATGCCTCAAAATTTCTCAAGAAGAAATCAACCACTAAAATACAATTTTGATGAAGACTTCGGGTTTCCATAGGCAGGTGCTGCTTTTTCTGACCGATTTAATATCAAGCCTTAGTATAAATGACATCTTCTATATATTCTTCTCTTAAAATAATGGTCACCGCAACTCTTGAGAACCAAATGCACCACTCATCGCATTATTAACATTTAAGTTTAGCTTAAGATAACACAACCGACGCAACGCGTCGGTTGTGTTATTCGAACCAAAATAAAAAGTGCACCTTTCATACAGGGAACGCGGATTCGTTGCAAATACCTTCCCTTTTGGCTCAATATAGTTTCTGAAAACAAGTGGCACCGCGACAGCCTGGTCGCTTGTTGCAGCACAAGTTTAATTCTTCGTGTAGTAATTGGCACAGAACCGAGACACTTAGGCGAGTTCTGTTTGTTTTTTTTAAGCTGCATGTTTTCCGGAAATGCGCAGATCCCGGACATGCTGCGAGGGGCTCTCATAGAGACGGCTCGAAGACAGGGAAAGAAAGTGTTGGCGACGAGCAAATGCTCCACAACTATACGACGGACAACGAGGACACCAGTAAGAAATAACCCAAAGAACCGGAGACAGTTTTGTGTCCGGTACCAAAAATAAGTAACTGAATAGCGTTACTCGTTCGTTTGTTGAAACCAAAAGTCTGGTTCACGCGGTTGCTACCGCCTACAACCGAGTGCCTTAGTATCCCCTGGGACTTCTTTCAACGACATTAGAGTTCCTGTATAGGCCCCCTACGGGAGTTAAAGTTGCGCGTTCATCCCCGTAGCGCCGTATTTCCTGCACGGCATGTTGATCTTGCTCCTCACGTGACTGAATTCGGCGAATAGCGGCGCCGCGCTCAAAAGCAGGGAAACGTATACCGGGGTACGTGCGACGTCTTCTTTCTTATACGGCATTCGATCCGGTGAATAGCGGCGCGGTGGCACGTGGAAAACAGATTCAAAACTCTGGCTCCCGTAGGGAGCCTATACGAGGTGCGTTCATAAAGTTCGTGTTATTGTCACGAAGGAATAGAGATTCAGCAATCAAACTCTAGTAGGAGTTGAGACTTTCTCTACATGTTCGCCACTAAAAGTTACCCACTTTTTTCAGTGATGCACCTTATGCCGGAGGCCATTGTTATAGAACTCCTCGTTTTGAGTGTTCAGGAATCGCTCCACTTCAACAATCACTTGGTCGCTGTCCTTGAAATGCTTTTCTCTCATTTGGCCGCACTGGAAGTGTCTCCGCCATTTAACCAAAGTGTCATAAACTGGGGCGTTGTCCCCGAACACCGCCACCAGCTCGGGATGAATATCCTTGGCATTGCTTCCTTTCAAATGGAGAAAACGGATCACTGCATGTGCTTGGCACCGACGGGGTGTGCCATTTTTGTTTCGACTCCCTAGCGGTTTTCCGAGCTACTATAGCATGCGATGTTTATACTGTGCGGAAACTAGAGGGACGCGCGCTCATGCTGATGCCTGTTTTGTTCCGTTTTTTTTTTTATTTTGTGTGCCGATAATACGAATTTTATGAACGCCCCTCGTAGACGCTTTAAAGACGCGCCAGATTGAGCCGCCATTGCCGACCTTCTCTTGTCTTACTGAGATGCCGAGACACTGATGCGGGCGTTGACGACACTCGACAAATTACTATGCTGGAGAGAAGGACACGGTAGCGCCTTAAGTGGCGATAACCTGACCTGGTGTGGCAATGATGAAGTGAAGCGAACGGAATAAGAGGAAAACAAGAACTGAAGGTCGGTTATGGCGGCGCCCATGCACAGCTGCCTCAAAGCGTCTATACAAGAACTCTAGACGACTTAATACGCTGGCGCCATCTATCTGCTAGTCGGAATACACTTGCAATTTTAGTATTACAGTAAAACGCCGCTACAACGAACGCTTCTAACTACGAAATAGCCTGTACAACGCTTTAATAGCCTGTACATCTGCTTTATTGGGGTCATTAAAGTGCGCAACTGGATATAACGAAGTGACGTGTATAACGAAGAATTATCGCGGTCCCACACGCTTTGTTATACAGGCGTTTGTCTGTATTTTTTAAATGTTTTATTGTATCATACTTTTATTATGATAAAAAAAAACTCGTATTAATGACATGAACGACAATTTCTCGAAGATCGTACGTGCAACTAATCTTGAAAATATTGCGAAACCTTCGCTCTAATAAAATGCAGTTCCAGCGTCATCCTATACACCGTGCAAGCGGGACTGTTTTTTTTTTTTGTTTTCGTTGTAAGAAATGTAAGTTGTAGTTGTAAGAAACGATCTACGAAAAAGAGTTTTTGTAGATCGTTTTTTCGTTCCGGCAACGTACTCCGCAACCCGCTATGAGATCCGAAACTCTGTAGTCTAGGCCTGCGACGCGCACACACACTAGAGTCCCTAATGAAAATCAGCGCGAAACACAAGGACACAGAGGGGAGAAATACATACAGGACAAGGCGCATACAGGAGGGCGCAGCGCCTAGTAATGTATGTATTTCTCTCCTCTGGGCTCTTGTGTTTCACGCTGTTTTTCATTATGAACGTTTACCAACTAGGCCAACTGTCTATTCTTCTACACTAGCGTCTTCTACGTTGAGGAAAGCGTAGCGGAATAGGGAAAACGGTCAACGAAAACTTCCTAACAAGAACTCGGCCGTAAGTACACTATAAAAAAAAAGGTATCACCTTAGACTCTTTTGTCCCATATAATGCCCCCCAAAACTTTAGTTGCACGTACGGTGCACTATAGTCGAACAGACGGCCCTAAATTTTACGAGGGGCTTGATAACGGTGCGATATAACTTATTAAATAGCTAAAGTACGTATCAAAGACCCCCCCTCCCAAAAACAAAAACAAAAAAACGAAAGACTCAGGTTTTTGCAATTAAACCAAGAAAACCCCGATTTTTGTTTGTTTCATTTTGTTTTCAGTACCACGTACATAAGCTAGTTTCGCAAGTTTCAACACACGACTATCAAGCCTCCCGCGAAAACTGGTACCGTCAGATCGACGTCAGCGCGCTCTACGTCGAACTGAAGTTTTGGCGTGTCTTCTATGGGACAAAGGGTGTGAGGATACACTATTCTTTTAGAGCGTAAACGCAACTGTGTAAACAAGCCTTAGGCGTTTCCGAGCTTTATTGCCGACCTAAGAAAAAGGACTTGTAGCAAACCGTCACCGGTGTACTCAGTACCGGACTACCGGAGCCTTTGGAGCATGCTTTGAAACGCGTGCCCGGGTGATCCCGTGACCGCGGGGGGCGCGCTTAAAAACATGCTTCTACGGCCCCGGTAGTGAGGTACGCGGAACACGGTAACGGTTTGCTACAAGTTTGCGATAAAAATAACATTGCAGTTGCTTCCTACGTCTAACGGACGTTAGGTTTGTGTTAGTTTTTGAAAACAACAGCCAAACTTCAACAAAGTGATTTCGTGTTTTTTATCCTTTTTGTCAAAGGTCCCGATGTCGCGTTGGACATTTAAAAGGACCCAAGGTGTTAGAGATTCCAATCATATCGAAGGAGTAGCGAGTAACAGAATTGTAGAGGCAATTTCTTTAATAGTAACAAAATGACTCGTTAATCATTTCGGATTCTAACGAGTACGTGAGTACGTTGCATAAAAAGAACATGACCGCGTTGCCTGTAATGTCATTACTTGCAACGGGTTGCTTTCATCACGAGATGCGATATTGCGACCTCCCACGAACTTTCTTAATCTTGTATACACCACTCCAATATTCACCAGTCCGCAGCCCAGCGTGCGATCTCTTCAGCCATTAGCCTCCTCCATGCTCACAAAGCCTGGCAGTTCGATGACGGAGCCATAGATTGCCCAGTCACAGATTTTGAGTGCGAGGATCTGGTAGCACAAAGCATCAAAGAGCCATTTCTCGGGGAACCTGGACGTCAGCGCACAGCTTTTGCAGCGGCGAGGACCCGAGACACATTTACTCGCTCGGGAGAAGTGTGTTTCGACGTCTCGCCGCAGCGGGACACCAGTCACGTGGCTCTCCTCTCATCCGTTGTCTGCCGCTCCACCTTTTCCAGTTCGGCGGCCGCTTCTCGTGGCGATCTGCCAGGCTTTGTCAGTAAATAGGAGGCTATGCTTCAGCCCAGCACGCTCATGCGAATCACGCGCCATACGCCGAACACTGAAAATGGAACCGGCCAGGAGCCGTTTTTCTGGAAAGGTATATATTCACCACGAAAGTGAGGACGGCTGGGAGGAGCTCCACTTGACAACATTTCGGCGTCTCGAGCACTTGGAGCGTGCGCGCGCAGCCAGGGCACGGCAGTAGGTAGAGGGCGCTAGCTGAAGTGCAGGCGTTTGAAAACTCTATCAGTGACTATGCGCTGACAAACTGAGGGGGAGGAATAGTCGAGAGCGAGCAGGGACGCCAAAACTCTGAGCTCTGGAGCCAACGGTTTCGACGAGCGCAGTCGAGACAACGTTACTAAGAAAATCATTTCAGAAACTCACCCTTGAATCCCGGATTGTTCGCGTACGCCGAGATCAAGCTTGATTCGATAACAGCGCCATCCTTTAGCGACGAGTCAAAGTATGAAAATTGAGTTAGGTGGCTACTGCGAAATGACACTGCGAGAAGCACCACCGAACCTTTCGCAACTCGACACAGAACCAATATGTGCAGCCGTGCGGCTCTCGGAGTGGCCGCAGCGGGAGAAACGGCGGCGTTGCGATCGCCGTTAGTTCGGTTCTCGAGTACGGATGGGAGCCACCTTTTCAAAGCAGGCTCTATGGTAGTTTGCTAACTGAATTGTTCCAGTAATGTTGAGAGGAAACAAAAGCGGCCATTGCCTTCGATGCACTTGTCGAACGCGTTTGAATACAAAAGTCAAACGCCGGACGCCGGCGTTCGGTCTTCTTACACGTTCGACGATTGCAGTTGAGACAAAGGCAGCTAGCGTGAGGTCTACCCAGACAAAGGCAGCTAGCTTGAGGTCTACTCAGAAAACCTCGCACATTCAGTGCGTTTGCGTCATAAGCCCGCTGAATAATTTTAAGGTCTTTAGTCAAGATTTACGGAGTTTGACGAGGAATAGACCGATCTCACTAGTTATCGTTCAGGCTGGTTCACACAGCCCCGTATTCTTACTTTACGTTACGAAAGCGTACGTGCAAGTTTTATTTTATTTATTTTCAAAATACTGCCAATCCCCATTGGGGGATTATAGCAGGTATGGTACAAATAAAAACAACGCACAAAACTTTTGAGGCGCGCGAAAAACAGTAATTTTTAGAAATCGTCACTTTCTTTCATATTGAAACAACAAAACAGAACATAACAGAAAGAACTAATTCACGAAATTGCTAAGAAAGTCTAGTTCAATAGCTTGAATGAACGCATCCACATTTGTGTAGTTAAAAAATAGCGGATCAAGGCTGTTCCAATCTCTTACAGCTGAAGGAAAGAGAGAGTACCTAAAAGTTTTATTATTGAAAGAGTATTCGGTTAATGTATTGCAGCGTTTATGTCTTGTTGTTCTTGCCTGGAAAACATTTACGTACTTGGTCTTGTCTATTTTAAAGGCGTCGTTTAAAAGCAGATACAAAAACTTGAGTCTTCCTAATTTTGCGCGATCAGCAATGGTCAGTAGGCTGGATCTTTTCAGCAATACTGTAGGGGAATCAAAGCGACCCTACTTGTGGTGAAAACATCTTATCGCTTTCCTCTGAACACTTTCGAGGATGTTGACATTGGTTTGTGTATGCGGGAACCAGGCAATGAGTGTATATTCTAATACCGGGCGAACGGGTGTGGTGTATGCGAACAACTTGGTTTCATGACTAGAGTGTTTTAACGTTTTTTTCAGAAAAACTATTTTGACGAGCGCTTTACTAGATACGTATTTGACATGCGCATTCCAGTTTAAATTAGACGTTAACACGACACTTAGGTATTTGTATTCAGTTACTCTGCGCAAAAGTTTACCGTCTAAGCTGTAAGGAAATTCAAGAACATTTTTTTTTCTTATTAGTCAAGCACATACAAACCGTCTTTTCAGTGTTTAGAACCATCTGCCATTCACTGCAACAGTCTGCTACCTTCTTTAGAGATCTGTTTAATATTGCTTGGTCATCTTGGCATCAGATATCGCGATAAATAATGCAGTCATCTGCAAATAACCTTATGTTTGCATCAGTGCCATCAACCATGTCATTAATGTACAAAAGAAATAAGAGTGGGGCTACGACAGAGCCCTGTGGAACTCCCGACTCCACTGCAACTGGTTTTGAAACCTGTCCTTCGTAATAAACACACTGAAAACGATTTCTTAAATACTCCTCTATCCATTTTATTATTGGTCCCTCCCCCATAATGTGCTTGAGTTTTTTCACAACTTTGACGTGCGAAACACGGTCGAAGGCCTTTGATAAGTCTAAGTAAATTACGTCAATTTGTCATCCATTGTTTATACCCATCGAAAAGTCATGGTGTGTCTCGATTAGCTGTGAAGCCGTTGACAAACCTCTCCTAAAGCCGTGCTGGTGTGCATTTAGTATATTATGTTTCTCGGTGACTTCTGTCATAAATTTCAAAATTATGTGTTCCATGATCTTGCAGCAAGTACAAGTTCGGGATATAGTTCTGTAGTTGGAAGTTAAGGAGCTATCACCAGACTTATGAAGAGGAATAACTTTCGCGACTTTCCACTCCGCGGGCACCAAAGACTCAAAGACTTGTTAAAATGTAGCACTAAATACTTGCTCATCCATTCAGCGTATTTTTAGAGCGCAGCTCTTAGGCACCGGCTTGAGAGGCGTCGCCGTCGCCGTCGGCGTCGGCGTCACCGTCGGCGTAACCGCGCGTTGCATGCAACTCAGGTTGCATGCAACCTGGGTTGCCTCAGGTTGCATGCAACTTGCATCGATTGCAACCTGCGTTGCTTCAGGTTACATGCAACTTGCATTGATTGCAACCTGAGTTGCCTCAGGTTGCATGCAACTTGCGTTGAATGCAACTTGAGTTGCACGTGACCCCCCAGGTCACGTGACCCCCCCCTCCCCCGAGGTCACTTGACCCCCCCTCCCTCCCCCCCCCCCCCCGGAGGAGATTGAAGGATGAGGGGTGGAGGAGAAGGAGGAGGATCAGGAGGGGTATACCCTCCCCTGAGTGCCCTTCCCTCCTCCTCCTCCTCAAGAGCTGCGCTCCAATTCGGCGTTACAGGGAGTTGTAAACGGCTTTCATTTTTTTTTTAAAAACACGCTAGGAATTTCGTCAGGACCCGTACCCTTTTTGCGTCTAAGTCAAGTAATAGTTTTAAAACGCCTGCTTCTGTGATTTGTAAGCCACCAAGGTAGGTGTTAGAAGGTAGAATGCGTATGTGTTAGAAGGTAGAATTTTTTTTTTTTTGCCATTGTCAGCTGTGAAAACGGACTGAAAAAACTGCCGAATTCTTCTGCCATTTTTGTACCTCCGAGGCACTTATGTGGGAAGTTTTAGACTTTCTGGGAATTATATGGTTCCAGAATTTTTAGGGTGGTGCTTTCATAAAATTGTGGAGGGTAATATTATAGTATTTGTGCTTTGCTTCTTTGATCTTCAGTTTGAGCAGTCTGGATAGTTCCGATATAGTTGGGTTGTGGTTGATGAGTGGACGCTTTTTGGACGACTTTTTTAGTCTTTTAAGTTTACGCTTCAGGTGAATGATTTCACGTGAAAGCCATGGGTTGAGCTTCCTTATCATTTATGTTTACTAGGAATAAACTTAGTAATGCAGTGATTAATAATTGACTTGAGCTTTTGCCATAGTTCGTCAATACTGATATCAGTTTCATCATAGAGCTCTTGGAAATCGCTAAATTCGTGAGTAAGATAAGTATGAATTCTAGCATCATCGGCTTTGTAGAAATCGAGCACGTATTTGGCGCAGCCATGGGAGATGGCGGAACTACGAACAGGTACCGTGCATACAACAATTGTATAGTCAGATATCCCCTCCACTACTTCCACGTCAGTTTGAGCCAGAGGAAAGTGGTCACTGAGGAACACTACGTCAAGCAAGCTCCGTGACGATCCCTGCACCCTGGTTGGTTCTCTGACGATTTGGGTTAGATTGAACGCAAATAGCATGTCTATAATAACATCAGCAGTATCCAGGCCATGGTGCAGCGAGTCCCAGTTTATTTCGGGCATATTAATATCACCCGTCATGATGATTTTTTCGCTTTTAATATTTGCTAGCATGTAGTCCTAGAGGTTATGATAATACTGTAGGTCAGAGTCAGGATGACGATAAACAATGCCGACATCGATAGAATAATTTTCAAAGGAGACCTTACACCATAAAGATTCCATGTTTTTTTACCTCAGGCACAGGCACATAAGAAATACCGCGTTTTAAGATAATTTCTACACCACCACCCCTTGTAAATCTATCTTTTCTTAGAATAATGTAGTCTGGTGGCACAATTTCGTTGCCAGATATTAACGGGTGTAGCCACGTTTCAGTTACTGTAACGATTTCTGGATTGTATTATAAAAGTATAGACTCTGGCGCATCTACCTTATTTAGAAGACTTCTTGCGTTTAAATTAAGGACTGTAACATTAGACGGCAAAACACGGTTGTCAACTAGGCGTGGTCGCTGACATCGTTTTTTTGCTATTGGAACTTCGTAATTTTTATCCTCGTCCCATGCGTACAACCGCCCGTTTATCCTGACCTTATCGAAAGTCAAGAACACTTTATCGTTTTTATCACGATTGATTTTAGTGCTTTCCCCCAGTTTCTTTCGTATCTGTTGCACGGGGCGCGAAAAATCCTCGCTGATAGAAAACGCTGTCCCTTTCAGTTGAAGCAATTTTTCAGCACTCTTGTCTTATCTCTGCAGTCAAGTAGTTTCAGGATGACAGGTCTGATTCTTTGGTCAGTCTTTTTTCCCAGACGGTGAATTCTTTCGATGCCTGATATCGGTGTGTTAAGAAGCTTTGCGAAGATTTCGTCTGAAACCACCCTTTCAAGTATTTCACTGTTTTCAGTGTCTTTTTCTTCGATTCCGTAAATTATCAAGTTTGCTCTCCTGCTTCGGTTTTCTAAATCGTCTAGCTTTCTAAAAATGGTTTTGATGTTAGCTTCAAGTTCAGTTATTTTTTCTTGACACGCACTGACGGTAGTTTGGAGCGTCCTGAGGCTTTCTAGCTTTTGTTCGATGGCTGAGAGTCTGTCATTTGTTGTGACCTTTTCGTTTTTAATGTCCTGTATATCTTTAGCAATGGCTTTAAATTGTTCCATTATAATTTTCATGTCCGGACCAGGGTTAACCTCAACATCGCCACTAAGCACAACTAGCGTTTTTAAATACACGATCACATTGCACAACAATGAATAACACGACCGTGGGAACGGCAGCAAGATCAGGCATACGTCATTACTACGAAAATATAGGTAGTAGCGCCTCCTGACCTGTACGATAAAGACGAAAGGGTTTTTAAGCCTCATGTCCGAGAAGCTGCCGTGCCCAGTGTCGTGGTGCCTCTCGCTGCCCGGTTTTATAGCCTCAAACGAAGCTGTCAATGACGATGGCTTGTTGAAGATGGGCCGCGGGTATTCGTTTTGAAGTGGGTGGGTCCGATGCTTGTGACGCTCGCTTGTGGCCGGTGGGTCAAAACGTCTGATGACGGATGCAGATAGCGGGATGCCGGACACCGCAATCTTGCCGAGGGTTACATCATCCACGCTGATAGGCACCAGCAGAACGTCGAGCAAAAAATGTACGATAAAGGACGAAAGGGTTTTTAAGCCTCATGTCCGAGAAGCTGCCGTGCCCAGTGTCGTGGTACCTCCCGCTGCCCGGTTTTATAGCCTCAAACGAAGCTGTCGATGACGAAGACTTGTCGAAGATGGGACCCGGGTATTCGTTTTGAAGTGGGTGGGTCCGATACTTGTGACGCTCGCCTGTGGCCGCTGGGTCAAAACGTCTGATGACGGATGCAGATAGCGGGATGCCGGACACCGCAATCTTGCCGAGGGTTACATCATCCACGCTGATAGGCACCAGCAGAACGTCGAGCAAAATCTGTACCATAGAGACGAAAGGGTTTTTAGGCCTCATGTCCGAGAAGCTGCCGTGCCCACTGTCGTGCTACCTCCCGCTGCCCGGTTTTATAGCCTCAAACGAAGCTGTCGATGACGATGGCTTGTTGAAGATGGGCCGCGGGTATTCGTTTTGAAGTGGGTGGGTCCGATGCTTGTGACGCTCGCTTGTGGCCGGGGGGTCAAAACGTCTGATGACGGATGCAGATAGCGGGATGCCGGACACCGCAATCTTGCCGAGGGTGACATCATCCACGCTGATAGGCACCAGCAGAACGTCGAGCAAAAAATGTACGATAAAGACGAAAGGGTTTTTAAGCCTCATGCCCGAGAAGCTGCCGTGCCCTGTGTCGTGGTGCCTCTCGCTGCCCGGTTTTATAGCCTCAAACGAAGCTGTCGATGACGATGGCTTGTTGAAGATGGGCCGCGGGTATTCGTTTTGAAGTGGGTGGGTTCGATGCTTGTGACGCTCGCTTGTGGCCGGTGGGTCAAAACGTCTGATGACGGATGCAGATAGCGGGATGCCGGACACCGCAATCCTGCCGAGAGTTACATCATCCACGCTCATAGGCACCAGCAGAACGTCGAGCAAAAAATGTACGGTAAAGACGAAAGGGTTTTTAAGCCTCATGTCCGAGAAGCTGCCGTGCCCAGTGTCGTGGTACCTCCCGCTGCCCGGTTTTATAGCCTCAAACGAAGCTGTCGATGACGATGGCTTGTCGAAGATGGGCCGCGGGTATTCGTTTTGAAGTGGGTGGGTCCGATGCTTGTGACGCTCGCTTGTGGCCGGTGGGTCAAAACGTCTGATGACGGATGCAGATAGCGGGATGCCGTACACCGCAATCTTGCCGAGGGTTACATCATCCACGCTGATAGGCACCAGCAGAACGTCGAGCAAAAAATGTACGATAAAGACGAAAGGGTTTTTAAGCCTCATGTCCGAGAAGCTGCCTTGCCCAGTGTCCTGGTGCCTCCCGCTGCCCGGTTTTATAGCCTCAAACGAAGCTGTCGATGACGATGACTTGTCGAAGATGGGACCCGGGTATTCGTTTTGAAGTGGGTGGGTCCGATACTTGTGACGCTCGCCTGTGGCCGCTGGGTCAAAACGTCTGATGACGGATGCAGATAGTGGGATGCCGGACACCGCAATCTTGCCGGGGGTTACATCATCCACGCTGATAGGCACCAGCAGAACGTCGAGCAAAATCTGTACGATAAAGACGAAAGGGTTTTTAAGCCTCATGTCCGAGAAGCTGCCGTGCCCAGTGTCCTGTTGAGTAGTAAAATAAGTGTACGGATTCGGCCACCTGTCAATCAAAGCCCAAGGGGGCGGAGCCTAACCCGATCCGACCAATCATAGCGCAGGAGCGCGGGGCCAAACCCAATCCAACCAATCACAGCGCAGTAGGGTGGGGCCCTTTCCTTCTCTCCCATCCCAGTGACCAATGCCAGGCAGTGGGCATCGATGGCCCCGCCCACAGGGCATTAGCCAGTGACCAATCGGAGCTCAGCGAGATCCAGTCCTCGTGCCACTTACCATGACCTCAAACCTCAAACCTCAGACCTCAAACCACAAGTGTGGTTGACCAGGTGTTGACAGCTGCGGTCATCATCTGCTAAGAACCACGTGATGTCACACAGGGTCCGAGCTTCGTTCGACAGAGGGCGCTATAGGACTTGAATTGCGGCGCTCACGGCGTCTCACGTGTGATGTCAAAGGGTTCGGGCAGCGTCCGACAGAGGGCGCTCACGTGATGTCGCACAGTCGAGCTTTATCGAGCTTGTTGTCGTGGCGCTGCTGTCGGCGCGGCATCCGTGTGACCGTTGCGGTGAGCGGACGTGTTTCCTGGTTCTTCTCGAGCATCCGAAGCTAAGTGCCAGTTTTTCTTCTTTTCTCTCTCTTTTTGAGAGTTGATAGGAAGTGACTATGCGGTAGCAGTGTTAGGTTTGAACAGCAGCAGTTGGGATTAGTAGAGGCTACTACGAAGTTAGTTTCGTAGGCTGTTTGAATTTTTGGCGGGAAGTGACGGTTTGTTCCCGGTCTAGATATGGGTCTAGATTTGGGTCGGCAGGACAAGGGTGGGGACGAGTTGGTGCAGTGTGAGGGGTGTGGGCGGTGGTGTTACTTAGAGGAGACCGGTTTCGGGAGTCTGGAGGAGGCGAAGGGGATGAGTTTCGAGTGTCGGCTTTGTGTGAAGCTTCAGCAGGTAACTGGGGAATGGGAGGGTAGAGTTCGGGAGATTGAGGCCGAGCTTAAGGCAGAAGGAGAGAAGCGGGTGGGTCTCGAGGCCCAGGTTGAGGAGCTGACTAGGCAGCTTAATCATGAGAGGGAGCAGCGGGTCGGTCTCGAGAAGCAGGTGGAAGAGCTGGGGGAAGTATGGAAGGCGGGTTTAGAGGAGTGTAAGAGGGAGTGTGACAGTAGGGTAGAGCGCCTGGAAGGGGTAATTCGAGCGAGTGAGAGTAGCGAGGGAAGAAAGGAGGAAGTGTCAGTTCTAGCGGGACGAACCGCCGGTCCGCAGGCTGGGGTCGCTGGTGGTCAG